>JAQFVV010012412.1:2683828-3283828 GCA_028023455.1 Epiperipatus broadwayi
TGTATGTGGTAGTCTGCATCAGTAGTATAAGATGGGATTTAAAGTATATATATTAATACACTATACTTGTATTTAAATATTACATATTCAGCCTGTATTCTATCCATCCCTTTTCTGTATATTTAAATAGGCTTAAGGTTCTGCATATGAGGTGAAGGGTCAGTATGGGTATTACAACAAAAAAATTAGCCAACAAGGGCTTGGAATATGCCTTCATCAGATTTTCAGTGATGTGGATGGCTGAAGAGTTGGGGAGTGGAGAGGATTGAAGCCTGTCAATCAAAGTTTGATGATTTGTTATCTTAATATAAACCGAGCATTTATATATATATGTGTGGGAGATGATAATCTGGACCAACTGATGATTGCTGGTTCAGCTTGAAATACATATATTAGAGGTCATTTATCTTTTTCACATGTATGTGCTAGTGTGCATCGATTGTATAAGATGGAATGGATGACTAAAGAGAGTTTAAAAGTCTGACTTCAAATCCCCTCTGATTGTATTCATATATATGCATGATATACAATTTTTGATCAATTAAATTTTATAATAATGAAAATGACATGTATTCTATCTTATGATATCAATTTTTAAATTGACACTTGTAAAAGTACGATTTAATATAAATCCAATTTTTACATATATGCACTGTTAATTCTTATTTTTTTTTGGCGGGGGGAATTTTATTTTAGGTGAAGTATTTGATTATTTGGTTGCACATGGTAGAATGAAAGAAAAGGAAGCAAGGGCAAAATTTAGACAGGTAAATTGCTTTTGGTTATTATGAGTTTATTTTGCTATTGTTTATCATATATGTATCATAAAATTTTTAAATATTTTAATGCACATTCATAAACAAGGTATGGATATTTTCAGTGAAGATACTTAGAATTATCTGACTTATTTTAAAAAAATAAAAAATTATTATCAATAAAATAGATCATATTATCATTTAATAAGATTTATATAAAAATGCAAGTCCAAAATAATAATTTAGGTTTTTAAAATTTTTTTTGCAAAAGAACTATTATATTATTCAAGCCAACACTATTGCTATTTGATGTTTACGTCCTGTTAATAAAATAATAAATTTCTGTTAAGCATTTAACTATTTTTAGTTTTTTCTAAAAAAAATTTAGTTAATTCATATCAACTCAATATATATGTAATTATAATGATTGTGACCTCTATTAGGAGCATTAAAATTATAGTCATATTGAAAGTTTAAATTTATTCATATACTAATTGAGAAATTTTTTTTAGGCTTATATTATTTGGTGTCTTTAATATGTTCTTCACAACAAATTTATAATTTGCATTAGTGGTATAATTCTAAAAATACTCAATCTTAGTTTTGGATTTGTTCCTCAACTTGATGATTTTCCATAGCCTCTTTTCTACTATTTTTTTTAAAAATACATGTTTGGTAATAGTATGAATACTTAACCCTACTGTTTGGTAGTTGCTCTTTTTCGCCAATGCACATCAATGTACCGATTTACAGGCCGTCAGTTTCTTTACAGAATACTACAGTACAAAAATTTTTTCCCCCCACTTAAACTAGTATGTTTTTTTTTTTTTTTGCATTTTTAATAAACAAACACTTTGTTTTTATATGGTATGGGGGGGGGGGGGGTTGGTTTGCTTTTAAATTATCGACTTTTTTTTTGATTTTGAACTTTTTTTTTTTGATTTTGAATTATCGGTTTCTCTACGTAATACTATGGTAAAAAAAATTTTTGGCTTACCCCTTTCTATACATAAAACTCGTACAATTTTTTTTGCCTTTTTAATAAACAAACACTACTTTGTTTTTAGATGGTAGAGGGAGGTTGGTTTGCTTTTAAATTATCACCTTTTTTTTTTGGATTTTGAGCTTCTTTTTTAAAGCCTTAAACAATTCAGTTTTAATTAATAAACCAACAGTTGGTTTTTAGAGGTTGGAGAGGGGTTGGTTTGAATTTTAATTCTCGTCTTTTAGTATCTTTTGCCGATGTACTGGAAACTTCGCATATTAATTTTAAATGTGTTCGAATATAGAATACATATAAAGAGATAGATTAACAAAATATACAAATTATTGGAGGGGGGTTGGTTTGCTGTTAAATTATCATCTTTTTATTGATTTTGAGCTTTTTTTTTTTTATGTTGGAAAGCCTTATTAATCAATTTATTTTTAATAAACCAACAGTTGGTTTTTAGAGGGTGGAGGGGGATTGGTCTGATTTTTAATTATTGTTTTTTATTTTTTTTATTATGAGGTGTTTTTTTTTTAAAAAATATTTACGCTACCGAAACTTTTATATGATAGTGAAAAGTTTTTCCTTTATTTTTTGCCTTTTTCAAAAAGCCTTAATTAAATAAGTTCATTTTTAAAAAAAAAAACATTTTTTTAAGGGGGGCGGAGAGTCACGGTTTGTTTGACTCCAATAGGAGATGAGCTTCAAAGCTGTAAGTAATGGGATTTTGAAGCCGTCTAACCAACTTCTCTTACACAGACCCCAGGTACGCTTGCAGGAGTGACAACGGAATTCCCCAGATCCTGTACTTGACTAAAATCATGCTCCTGCCGCAAATGTATAACTTAGCATCTGGCAGGATGTTCTCTTTCTGAAAAACCACAACAGTGTCAACTTCTGTGGCCGGCAATTCACCGTCTTTCAACCAATTTTGAACACTTGCTGCGCCGACATTTCACTGTTCTCGCACAGATTCACGTGCAAACATGCATTTGCGCGTGAACTCAGCAGAACTCTGTTAACCTAATCTTTTCAGGTTGGGTGCAGTTCAAAATCGTAGGGAAGCATGTGTGATGGCCCGACAATTCTTAATATGTAAAAATAAATCCACTACGCTTTCTCAAAATTTTTCCACAATGAATTTTTTGATAGTTTCACATCCTTCAAATACAGCCGCCATCAAATCAGACCATAGTGAGAATTGAATTGCGCTCACTTGAGTAATATTGTCACAAGTCAATAGGTGTAGCATTTCGTTACGTAATCGTGGGATACATCGCCCTCTAGGTGACCTGTTACGCTCTAAGCAACACTGTTATAGTGTTAGCCATAAGTTAGGCCGCTAAAATGGTATATTGATGTACCTTGTGTGAAAAACGCCATCAAGTGGTAGGGTTCAGTATTTATACTATTACCAAATGTTTTTATTAATTATCGTTTTAACAGAAAATAATAGAGAAATCTTAGTATTGGAGGTTTATATATCTCACTAAGTAATTATGAACTTCATTATAAATATTCTGGTATATAAAGCAATAATATCAAATAAAACAGAATGTAACTGCTATTCTTTTCTTATGATTGATGCATTTGATCTTTAATATCATTGACCATACTTAAATAATATTCTACTTATATGATGCTTGATCTGCTTCATTCTTTTCATTATTTGTATGAGTTTTTTATCATGATTTATTTTTCAAGAAATCATATTATCAGATTTAATCCAATTTTTTTTAAAATGATGATATTGAGATTTAGGCTTAAATAATTATTGATGTTGCTAATCATTGAAAGTAGGCTTCTTTCATGATATGTAATAGAAGACACAATTTGCTTCCTCAGTTGTTTTTTCTGTAGTAATATGATAAATATTTGCAATTGATATTTGGATTGAATATTGTTATTCTGAAACCCTTGGATTCTCAACCAGGAATTTCTTATGAATTCTGAACATAGTTATTCCAATTTTGTATTTAAAATAGTGATTGGGGGGGGGGGGGATTTTATAAATGATACTTTTATCTTGATTGCTCAAAGCTAATTGTAAGTCAAAAAAAATTATATTTTAAAAAAAAATAAGCAAATATAGTATGATAAAAATTTTAATTCATTACTACAGAATCATATACTTATAAATTTGTAAAATAATGCATATTTTAAAAAAAAAAAGATTAATAAACGTGATTAGTCAAGATTAAATATTTTACTCATGTGAAACCTATTGTAAATTACTTGTGGGTAACTATTATGTATTAAATGTTTATATTATAATACAATCAAGTTTTTTATTTTTTATTGATAATTTTAACATTGTTATTGAGACTGATATCATTGCCAAATCTGTATCATTAAAGTAAAGCAAATTAAAGGACTAAAAAAATTAAGTTAATCTAATGTACTTGTTCTAATTATTTTTTTGTTGCATATTATGCATTATAAGATGGTTTTTTTAACAATGCATATTGTAGACCAGTGAAAAGATGATAGCTTTCTCTAAACTGGAGATTCCCAATCTTTTTTGGAGACAGAACCCACCCTTTCAAATAGTAATTCAATCAGCCCCCCCCCCCCCGCAAAGGTTTTTATTTATTTATTTATTATAGGAATTTAATAATATTGGTATCTTGCTCAACATAGAACAAATAAAAAAAAAATAACAAGAATACATCTATATAATACTATTAGTGAGAGGACTGAGCTTGGTGTGATAACACTAATTTATTATTTGATGCCATTTTTGTCATCAGCAGTCTTAAGTCGTCACATTGCCTATTAATAATGTATTTATGGTTTTTTGTCAATAGATTGGTAATCATGCTAAATCCCCTTACGATTAAATATGATGATAGGAATGCAGTGAAGAATTTCTTTACTGCCACCCATAAAGCTGGATATAATATTGGGAGTTGCTTTTGGAGTCAAAATTCATGATATCCATTTTTTAATTTAAATTTTAGCTCTTCATTTGTTGATAATTTTTTGAGAAAATATAGTCATTACTCTTAAAAACATTAAAAAAATTAAGTTTTTTAACTTTTACAGATATTTATTTTGTTATAGGTTCAAAAGTTCTAAATTTTGAGAATTAAATTTTAATCTGAATAGACAGCCTAATCAGTTTTCTTATGAATTTTTTTTAAAAAAGGTATGTAACATGACTTACCTGAGATAATTCTTAATTGTAAAGAATTGGAAATAAAATATGCCGAAGAGTTTAATTTTTGCTAGTTGAATAGATCTTGTTCTTCTATGCAGTCATCTGCTGCACATATAATTCTTTCTAAGGTAAAAAATAAATTGTATTTCACAAAAATATTATATATCAGATACTACATATTGTATCTTATATATTATGCAAACAGAACTTTAATTAATTGTAATTTATTCTAAAAATGAAATTAATTGCAAAAAAAATTAATATACAATATAAAAGAGCAGAGAGAAAAAGTAACAAGATGAAAGACTAAAGTTTTTCCAGGTTATATGTATATCACATTTCTACACATGATGATAACTAAACAAGAATTTTTTTTTTCCAATTTAGTGCAATATAAAATATTAATGAAAGTTGAAAAAATACCCCTAGATTGTAAAAAATAAAATATAATTGCTTATGTACATGACAAAGGTATATGATACAGATCCATACACACAGACATATGAGATATTACAGTAAGATATGACACTGAAATAAATTTGATCCTTTCATTATAATCATTATTTACAATATATATATAATATTGATACTACAACTGATAGAAAATTTAACTTTCATATAAAATATAATTGGCTACGTTCTAGGCCAGGGATGGGCAAATAGCAGCCCGAGGGCCACATGTGACCCGCTAATAGTTTTTATGTGGCCCACCAAGACGATCAGAAAAATCCGCCTTGAACTGTGATTTCCTTTCCGTGCACAACCGAAGATTCGTCTCGTATTTTCCATTAGAATGGCCATGTCAATACACATGCACAATGTAGATACAATGTGCAGTGCTTTTCCAGTTGATTTGGTTAATTTCAATTTTGTCTTGGCATTAACAAATATATACATGTCCAACTTTAGTGAAACCATGAACCCTCCGAAAAAAATGTAAAATCGGTGATGAATGTCATGTGTTTAATGAAGAATGGACAAACAAATATTTCTTTGGTAATACAGGGAATAAAGCAATGTGTTTATTTTTCCGTGAAAAAAAGGTGCGGCCCTCCGCTAACCTTTGCTTCCACAAAGTGGCCCTCCACCAACCTCTGGGGCCCCCGAGCCAAAACAATTGCCCACCCCTGTTCTAGGCAGTAGAAGTTATATATTTATTGGAACAAAAACACACATTCTACAACACAAACTTTTATTCTATAGCATTATAAATTATATAAAACAAAATTTGAAAAATATTATATACTTACAATTGGTGGAAATTATTATCCCTGCAGTTCATATAATTACGATTATTTAGATTCTAAGCCCTCTGATTTCAATGCATATGTATTGGAATAATAAGGTTTATTTTCGGCAAAAAAACGTTGCTGTTAATTTTTTTCTGTGAAGTTTGAAAAAAGTCAAAGAAAAAAAATGTGAAAACCTCCTTTTACTAAAATGTTAATAAAAAACGCAATTTTTAAGACACAATACAAAGAAAAACACTGTTAGCACGATGATACAGTAACAAAAAAGATGGCATATGCCACGTCTGTACTCTTTACTGTTTACGGGAAATCACAATTTAAAGTCAATGATTGGTTAAAATTTAATGAGGTGCATTTTCGGGAGTCTGCCTGGAGTCATTAAATTTAGTATAAACATAGTTTATGTTATGTAAATACTTCCTATTAATAAAAAAAAACCTAAAAGACCATACCTATATCAGATATTCATAGGTGCCAAATAGAAAATTGATTGATATTTAACACAAAAAGCAAAACAACCATTATTAATTAGGACTCTGAAATTGAATCCAATCTTTTGACAAAGTAAAATACAATTGTTAATTAAGCAACATAGATTTTATTATTATTCAAAGTGAATTCTATAAGTTATTTTGTGGTGAAACTAAACAGGCATAAATATTAGTTTCGGTTGTGAATCAAACTCTAGCTACATGATAACTATCATATTTAATATCTACCTCACTTTTTTACCCAACTAACACAGTCATATAATAATAATCACAATAATGTTACGCATAATTTAAACTACATAATAATAATAAATAAATAAAAAAAACAAATGGATACTTAACTAGTACCAATAATATAAAGTACACAACACAAATTATCCTTTTATTGTGATCTCTGTATAGGCACCATACTGAATTTTTAATTTTGCAATTTGTCTGAAAGAATACTTATTGTTTAAACATTTTTCATTCTTTATTTTGTAATGTTCAATGAATCCGTTGAACACACAATAGATTAAATACTTTGTATATGCAATAATCTTATTAGGATTTGCACGATCTGAAAATGCATGACTTGCTCAATCTTGTAAAATCTCATTGTGTGCAGGCTAATACAAACACATTTAGCTTAGAAGTAGGTAAGCGTGTTGGTTCAAACATGCATTTATGATTGATTAATAAGACTTTTCAGAATGTTCTAATGAATATAGCCTGGAGGGGGGAGGTCCTCAATGTCACTCTTTTATGACTTGGACCATCACTGGGCAACACCATCCCCATTGAAAAACACCAATCTAAACTATCAGCAATGCTGTGAATCAATGCATGTGTTACGTTGCCACATAATTTAGCTATTCTCCATAAAAAGTTTTAAGGGGCCAGCATGTCTGCGTTACAAGTTATGAAATGTACCAGTGTGTTGTGTGCTTTTATAGAAAATCCACTATCGAATTTTTTAAATAATAAATTTTGTATGACAGTGATACCATGAGTCACAATAGTATTTTCCAGTGGTTTGCAAGATTGTGTGATAGCAGGGGAACATTGAAGATTATTCTTGGTAAGGTGCATTAGAAACAGTTGGGAATTCCCCCCCCAAAAAAAGTATGTATTTAGCCTTTCTTTTTTAACTAGATAACTGTTTGTCTAATAGTCTTGTTGAGAAACTCATTGCCATACCCAAATTGAAAAAGAATAATATATCCACTGGCTTTATGTCTCACTTATTGACAATCAATCAGAAAGATGCCAGAGTGGAGCACTGTAACTACGGATTCTGAATTCTTATCAGAAGTGTTTTTAATATGAACCATCAACTAAGCTCGAGTGTGAAATGGAGATTGCCAGAATGAAAACAAAACAAAAAAAAACAAGTGCAAAAAATCAAATCCAAACATTGCTGTTTTTTTTTTGATTATTCATTATGATTACATTTCTGAAGATCAGATGGTAAGTACTAACTATTGAGTGTTTTGAATCTGTATGCAAAATTTTTGAGTATGTAACCTGAGTGCTGAAGCAAGGCTCTTGTTGCATGATAATGTACTAGCCTACAAATGCCAAGATTGTGCATAGTATTTTGGCTTTAAAAAACATTCTTCTTATTTAGTTCCCATTGGCTTTAGACTATTTCCAAAATTGAAGTTGCTTCAATTGAACCACATCATGATTGATTTTACGAGAAGTTTCGGCAGACTATTTTGGTCAAACAGTTTATAATTGTTTCCAGTAATATACTGGATCACAAAGAGACAGTTTTGAATAATAATAATATAAATAAAACATGAATAAAGCCTCATGTTTTATTTCATATCAGTTATTTTTTACTGAAATTTTATTGAAAAATTTTAAATAGCAGGCTTCTATTGCTATAGAAAACATGATTGGATAAAAACAAAAATATAGATATATTTTAATTAATATGACATGCATTTTCGAATTTATTTTTAAATATACTTATGATGTAGTCTAAATTATTTTTAATCATATAATGATAAAACTTATAATTTTTTTGGAAAACAATTCTTGAACGCATATGATTTTGTAATTTTATTATTATGAAGACATAAAATGAAAATTAAGTAAGTAAATTGTATTCTAATAATGGATCGAGACATTTTTTATTTTATTTAGTTTATTACTGTATAAGATTAATTTTTTTTTTAAAATTATGCAGTGATTAAAACTTTGAACCTTTTTTGGGGGGAATATTCAGTTTATTACAGAATACCATTGTTTTGCAATTTTATTATAATGTTTGTGTACTTCTTTGTTTAAAAAGATTATTAATTAAAGAAAATTTAAATTTAAACAATATTAATTAAAGAAAATTAAACAATTTATTAACAAATATTGCATAAAAAATTGATTAATTAAAAGGGGAAAAAAATTAAATTGATTGCTTCGTTCATTTATTAAATTACAATGAAATTTTGCATTTTATATCTGGCAGAGAAATCTGTAATGAAAATCACCCCCCTCCCCCGTGTTCTTTTATAGGCATATGTGATGATTAAAAATTGATAAACTTTTACTCCCTATATATTTCTTTTTATTTGTTTTGAAAATAAATCTTTATCAGTGAATATGATGTGCATTTTTAAAAATCTATATTTATTACAAGTACATTGCATATAATTTGATCTCGTTAGCTAACTTATTTATTAATGAGTGCATTGTGGAAATTGTAATCTTCACTTTTGGTTATCTTTAGAATGTTTGAAAGACAACATTTCAAATGCATGGATTTGAGAAAAACAATAGAACTTTTCTCATTAACATTGCAGTCTTTATTTTTGAATATGTTTTTTTTAAAGCTAACCGTAAACTTTTAATATATGTAATAAGCCTAAAAGATTGCCGAAAATGATGATTTTGTGATCAATAAATGTTATTATATTTTAATATATTATTATTTAAATAAATATTTTGATATTAGCATTTTTAATAGGCAAATACTGTTTGTTGTAAAAACACACAAAAAATCCCAGAATTTAAATTAAAGATTACTTGCAAATCAAGAATACTTAATCTTTAATTGATCAATAATTAAAAGATTATTGTAAAATTTTATCTCAGTATTTCTATAACTTACTGATGCATTCTCTTAATACAGATATTAATTTTTTAAGGCTTTGGTTTCATTTTGTACAGTTTTTAGCAACTCATAATTTGATCAACTTTTGAGAATTAAGATTCATTTTTATATCTCAATATTTGACCCTAATCTACACCTTTTCAGTAAAATAGATGTAAATAAAAAAAATTTTAAAGTATAATTTATGTAAATTATATATACACTTGGGTCTCGTTTTACTCGATAGATAGGTTCCTCAGAAAACACGCGCAAACGAAATCGCGCAAAAATAGATGTAACTTACCTTGAAAAAGGGGGGATACAGACTGTGATTTTTCAAAAATCGCGTAAGAGCAAAGCACCAATGTAAAATTACTTTAAAATTCGCACAAAAAAAAAATAAGGAAATGAAATATGACTAATAAAAAATTTCAAATTTGAAAAAATTGATACAAGACAAACTTTTTAAACTATTTTTTAACTATAATATTTAATTTTATTCAAAACAATATGTATTTTTATACATACATTTTTTATACACGTTTTAATTATTATCGTTTGCAAACTGGTTTTTGATTCTTCACAAGGGAAAATACAACTAGTGCCAACTTTGCTCTCATGTTGTGTTAATTGTTTTCTGGTGATAACGTAATTAGTTATTAATCTTTGAGATGATGATTTTATTAATTGTTTATGAATGCGATATCCAGACATACAACCATTTAGCTCTCGGAATTTAAGAGCACGTTCGTAATTAGTGTCATTTATAAGAAAATAATTTGCCAACTGATTAGAAAATTGAAGACCTTCTCGAATCATTTTTGCAGTGAAAGGAACAGGTTCCACTTCTGTTTCATTATCTTTTTCTACATTTTCTTCTGTATCTAAACTTTTATTTTTGTCTTTAATTTTTTAATTTTCAATTCTGTTTAAAAATCAAATTTCGTTTCACTGCTATTACTCACCTTTTAAAAATAAAATTGCGGACACTAAATGATTAATAATTGATTACGTTCTTTTTTAAAAAGCAAAAACAGAATGTGATTTAAAATGCAAAATTAACACGCACAATGTTTGAACAAATTTAAATTATAATCTTATAAAATTTAATGTGTGTATACATAAAATGTGGAAATCATGATTTTAATTTCATTATTGCATAAAATCTTACTATTATAAAGCACTGAAAACATTGAAATTACTAAGATGAAAGTCGAATTCCAATAATGTGCTATTACTTTCAATATAACGTAAGTGCGCGAAATTTATTATTTAAAGTAATAACGCTTTATCGGAGTTTGACTTCCGGTGAAACACGAATCGCGTAATTTCCAAATCGTGTTAAATAAGTTCGCGTAAAAAGAGACCCAGGTGTATATTGTTTACAGTCTTTTATTATACAGTTGTTTTTTTTTTGTATAATCTCTTTTACCAGAGATATGATTAAATTATCCTTTTTTAAATTATAACAAATGTGTACAAAGAAATCATTAATTTATTCCTTTTGGCACTTTTGGTAATCATCTGAGATGCTATACAAAAATCAATCAAATATAACTTTACCGGGCCGCCACAATTTTTTTTTTTTTTTTAATAGAACATGTTTTTTTTTGTTTTTTTGATTAAACAAATTTTTTATTTCATTTACAACATGATTTCTTTTTTATTAAACAAATTTTTCTATTCATTTTCGTTGGTTTTTTTTTTTAACCTGATATTTTTCTTTATCCAACAAATTTTGGTAATTAGATTTTTAAAATTTTAAAACTTTGGACTGTTTCACGACGAAAAAACTTGTTTTAACCACGCCGGAAAAATATAATGGGATAATTATTTGGGACTTGTTTCGACTTTGTTCTACCTTTTTTTTTTTGGGTTGACTAAATTGTTTTTCTTCTTATTAAATCAAAACTAACTTTTGTGTTGTTGGGGGTTCAAAAATTGTTTTGAAATTCTCACCATCACCCTCAGATCAGTAATTGTAACATAAAGTCAATAATTTTTTTTTTTTTTTTAAACAACTTGTTTTCACTTTTTACTTTTATTTATATTACGTTTGAATTAGCCCTTTTTTTTTTGCTTCTAGAGTAAACAGCTTTTTGGGGGGCTTTCATACTGTTATTCTTAACAAAAAGTCAACAAAAATAGTCATTTATTTGAACCCCACTTGTTTTAACCCTGATGAAAAAAATATAATGCAATTATTCGAGTATTATTTCGAATTTATTCAATCTTTTTTTTTTTTTTGGCTTGACCAAATTGTTTTTTTTCTTATTAAATAAAAAGTAACTTTTGTGGTTTTTTTTTTTTGGGGATAAAAAATTGTTTTAAAACTCCCACCCCCAAACTCAAAAAAAAAGAATTGTAATAAAAAGTCAATAATCTATTTATTTATTTTCAATAACTTTTTCTCACATTTTACTTTGATTTATATTTCGTTTGAATTACCTTTTTTTTTTTTGGCCTTCTGCAATAAACTGTTTTTTGGGGGAAGGGGGATTTCGTACTTTGTTATTATTAACAAAAAGTCTACACAAATAGTCATTTTAAGTATTTAAAAGTTACTATTCACTCACGATTGCGAGGTAACATCTTAAGCCAAAACTCATTGGTTATATGTCCTGTTCTGTACACAAGCATACAGTCATTTGTCTATTTAAACTTTTGTCCCAAATTCTGTTATAATTGACCCACTATCTGTCTAACAAAAAACTTCTTAATCACCAAGAGCTTTACATATTTCTTGCAAAATCATTCATATCAAAAAAAGGAACTGCGTCAAAATTGCTTTATAAGAAGAATGGAAATCATTCTCACTTTATCAGTATATCAAATTTAATATGGCATGGAATATTTATATTAAGCAAGCTTTAGAATAATTTAAACAACCGGAATAATAAGATAAAAAAAGAAGCAAAAAGTCTGACTTACATCGCAAATAGTAATTTATCTTTGATAATACACAACCACATTCTATAAGATGTAGAGAAATATTCTTTACCAAGTGCTTTCTGTTCTCAGCTATCCCTCTTATCTGAAGATTATTCCACATTCACCAACTGTGGATACCATCGCTACCCAAAATTCAGCACTTGATATATATGCATAATTCCACATTCTCATGAGAAGATTTTTTACGCCATCATTTGCCATAATAATCATACTTTGTAATCTCTTTGAAAAACAAACAACTATTTATTATAATGATCTTTCAGGGATATCCACATTTTGTAATATCAAGGTAGTAGCACGATAACATCATGAAAACAAGGTTTTCATGAAATATATTCTTCCTTTCATCTTATATTTTCTTTATGCATTGATAAAATTATGTATAATTAAACAAATCCTTCTTTCTTTTATCACTATAACAATACTTGTTTAGCTTGATCAGTCTTTTCTGAGCTAATATATATATATATGAATACACCTGGGTCTCATTTTACGCGATAGATAGGTTCCTCAGAAAACATGCGCAAAAGAAATCGCACAAAAATAGACGTAACTTACCTTGAAAAAGGGGGGATATGGGCTGTGAGCATAAAAGCAAAGCACCAACGTAAAATTACTTTAAAATTCGTGCAAAAAAAAAAAATAAGGAAATAAAATATGACTAATAAAAAATTTCAAATTTGAAAAAAATTGATACAAGACAAACGTTTTTTAACCACAATATTTAATTTTATTCAAAACAATATATTTTTATGCATAATTTACAGTACAGTAATTGACATTTTTTAATACACGTATTAATTATTATCGCTACTTGCCGATAAACAGGTTTGTTTGCAAACTGGCAAAAAATCAGATTCTTCACAAGAGGAAATACAACTAGCGCCAACTTCACTCTCATGTTGTGTTAATGATTTTCTGGTGACAACATAATTAGTAATTAATCTTTGAGACGATGAAGCTCGCGATATCCAGACATACAACCATTTAGCTCTCGTTGGAATTTAAGAGCACGTTCGTGATTAGTGTCATTAATAAGAAAATAATTAAAAATAAACTTGCGGACACTAAATGATTAATAATTGATTACGTTCTTTTTTAAAATGCAAAATTAACACGCACAATGCTTGAACAAATTTACATTATAATCTTGTAAAATTTAATGTGGGTATACATAAAATGTGGAATGATTTTAATTTCATTATTGCATAAAATCTTACTATTATAAAGCACTGAAAATAATGAAATTACTAAGATGAAAGTCGAATTCCAATAATGTGCTATTACTTTCAATATGACGTAAGTGCGCGAAATTTATTTTTTAAAGTAATAGCGCATTATCGGAGTTCGATTTTGAAGTTACGCGATTAAACAATCACGTAACTTCAAAATCGCGTTAAATAAATCCATGTAAAACGAGACCCAGATGTACATAAAATAGTATGTCTTTATTTTACTTAAATTATTATTCTTTTTTTAAAGTGTATCATTGTGAGACCATTGTCTACATTTTAAAATGAAATTGCAGTTTCATAGCAAAAAAAAAAAAAAAAATGTTAATAAAGTGTGTAAAAAACAAATTTAAAAATGTACATTATGCTAAGTTAATTTTTATTTTATTTTAATGAATTGGATGTTGTCAAAGTTTATGGGATAGTTATTTTGGCATTATTTCTACCATTATGGCTTATACATTTTTTTTATAAAGTTTTTAAAATTATTAGTAATAACATATATAACAATACTCTATCTACTAATAAACAGTTTGTACTATTATACTTATTCACAGGTTAGTAATTTTGATTAATAATATGCTTAATAAAAGATTTATTCATTAATTATTACTGATTCTTGATTTAAAACATTATAGGTTTTTTTAAAAGTAAGATATTAAAACTTTTATGTTTTTAATCTATGGAAAAGTCTTACATTTTTTATGATAAAAACATTGTAATTATTTTTTGCTAGAAATTTTTGATTTTAATGAATTTTGGTGAATTAATTATTCTTATTTTTTAGAATATGTATATACATATATTATTACAATAATATACTTTTTAATATATTATCTATTACACACACACACACATATATATATATATATATTAAAACAAACTAATATATATTAAAGTTTGTTTTTACTTAATAACTCAACAAGTATTGCTCCAGTCTTAATGAATCTTGCGTGATTGTTTTTCTTTAAGTTTTTTTTCTTTTTGAAGAATTAGGCTATGGATTTTTGTGTTATGGTATTAATTGTTTGAAAAAATTTGGTAATTTCTCCTATTGTGGAATTTGAAAGTTTGTACTAGTAAAGATGTCAAGGGTATTTTACATCATCTAAAAGTAATTTTTTTTAGCAATTTTGAAAATTATCAATATACTATTTCACTGGCAAAAAACAACTGTATACTAAGAAAGTTGGAGCACTATATGTGGAGTTATTAAGTAATAAACAGCTATTAGAATGGTCATCTGTGTGTAGTGAGTGTCAGCAATAGGTATTATCAAATGAGATATTTCAATAAAGATTAAAACATTTGCAATCAACAATCAGAGCTCTAAAACAAATAATTTAGGAATATTTAAATTAAAGACATCTAGCTCTATTGTGTGTAAGATACTGTTAATCCTTTATCATTCATCCTTTACTTTATCGTTATTATATAAATGTGAAAAGGTTTTGTTAGTACATGGATTTTTGCGTTATGGTACTTAACTATATAAATATGAAAGTTTGTTTGTTTGTTATTTAATAATTTAACAAATATTGTACCAATCATGATGAATCTTGCACAATTTTTTCTTTTTTGCAGAATTACTTAGGCTTTGTATTTTTGTTTTATGATATTTGTTTTAAAAAAGTTGATAATTTATTCCTATTGCAAGCAAAACCACAGATACAGAATTTGAAAGTTTGTACTAGCAGTGATATTTAGAAAATTTTCTATCAACTAAAAAATATACTTTGTAACAAATTTAAAAATTATCAGTATATTTGTGGAGTTTGTTAAATGTTCGATCCCATTCATTTTAAATTAACATGTTGATGATGTTAACTAATAGTTTATCAAGTTGGAATTATTATTTTCAGTATAGATACAAAAAAAAAAATTAATTGAAAATTAACATTTTATTAAATACAATACATTCTTAATCCAACTTTATCCATTCTTTTCTCCTTGTGTAATTTCTTAAGATATATATTAAAATGTCCATCTCACATCACTGGGTTTGTTCATAAAACACCTGAAAAAGACATACGATCCCCAAAATGTATTTTTGGCTAAACAGCATTCTTCACTTGGTCCAAATCTCAACTGGTCCAAACCTCAACTTCTTACATGTGCCTTTATTCATTATTTATTATGTATTACAATTTGATCTACATATCTCAAATTTCTTGCATTCACTCATTTAAGCAAATTTGGTGGAATGGAGGTTTAAAGTCCAATTAAGATATTACATATTGAGAAAAAAGTGATTGAAATTGGAATAAGAATACCATGTAAGTTATATTTAATAAAAGTAAATTTTACTAATCTTTTATTCAAGTTTCTATTTTATATTTCAGCTAAAAATATGATATATAGTGATTGGTTATTATCATTAACGTATTTATCTAAAGTAGATATTGTTTAATGTGTCAATAGTAGAAATTGGAGACTTGTAGATCAAGTAGCAATAATTTAATACTGATAAATACTAAACTAATGATGAAGATATATAAGAAATTGCACGTAGACTCAACTAAAGAATGTTGGTTCCACTAAGAAATTATTTTTGAGGATCATTTTCTTTTTCTGGTATCTTTATATTCATATCTTTAAAACAGATTATGTGGATAGGAGATTTTGAACTATGTCATATATATACACACACAACATAGTATATATATATATATTTCATTTTCAATTATTACCACTCTACTTTAAAAAAACTTTTCAAGATTATAAAATTTTGTTAATAAACATTTTTGATTATTTGAAAATTACGTATGTTTTTATTTTTTGATGGAGATTAAACCCTAAATTCAAGTATTTTTTACTATAATTTCAATTCATGTTTATGTCAAACTTTTATGGAATATATTAGTATATACTTATGTGCTTTCATATATATATATATATACACCATTTCCTCCAAAACATCTATCATTAAAGTGTTCTTTCTTGTTAATATATATATATATATTTAATATGGCTAATAAAATGAGAATATTTGAATTAACATGTGGAGAATTATACTTTATATATACCAGACATTTTAAACCCACACATATATTCAATATTATTTCAGATTGTTTCTGCAGTTCAGTATTGTCATCAGAAAAGGATAATTCATAGAGATTTAAAGGTTAGTTGTTGACACACAAAACACATTTATGTCTATATTAATATATAATATCAGGAATCATTCATATATAATTAACAATACTATTATACCTACTTTTTAATTGGATTATATTTTGCTATCATCTGGGTAAAGAATATTAATTACATATGGATGAACCCGAATAACATATCATTCACATCTCGTCCATGAAAATCCTTGTTTTAATATATATAAAATAAATGTAGACCCAATATTTCTTCATTGTTATTGTTGTTATTAATATATTTTTTAATGGATTTCTGCTGCAGTTTTTTTTTTTTTTTTATATGGTTATTTTTTTTGTTAATTAATCATATCACAAAATAGTTTTTAGCTAATATAATTGTATTTGTTCTCTCTTCTTTTTTTTTTTTTTTTTGCATTAAGTTAAATTTTATAAAAAAATTTATGATTTTCTAGTATCAGTATTCAATCACTTTAATTCTTATATTCTTTTCATTATATTAATTTTTGTTTTGAAAATTATTATTATTTTTATGTTTTAAGTTTTTATTACAACAATAATATTACATTTAATTTTTTGCAGAATAGTATGTATTAATAATAATAATTTTTATTACAGGCAGAAAATTTATTACTAGATGGTGATATGAATATAAAAATAGCAGATTTTGGCTTTAGCAATGAATTCACACCAGGTAATAAATTAGATACATTTTGTGGGAGTCCTCCATATGCAGCACCAGAGCTATTTCAAGGTAATTATATTTTGAAAATTAACAAATATATTTAAAATTATGTGTTTTTTGAGTTTAGTTTTCAAATTTACTTTTTTAATCACATTTTATTTTATATTTTTGTTGCAATATATTAAAATAATAGGTAAATTTTAACCTTGAGGTGATAAAAATGATTTATCAAATACATATTTATTTAGCAAAGTTGATGATGAGGAATATTAACAGGAGAAAATTTATGATCACAAAATGAATAAAATTATTTTATATTTCAAAAATTAAGACATTCTCAATCTTTTCACAATCTCACTTTTTATTACCTGCACTTTCATTTAATTTGTGTATCTTATTCATAATTTTTCTAAACTTATACTATTGTTAGATACTGGCACATGACCATTATTTATAGGATGGCACATGACCATTATTTATAGGATATCCATTAAGCTGGCCTAGTTCTAGTCAATATGTGCTGACTTCAATTTCTGTAAAGCAGTGAGTCTTTAAGAACTTAAAGTAAACAGTATTTTGTATTTCAATGTTTGAATATCAATTTTCTCTATTACCGTATTACTTCGAATATAAGGCATAATTTTTTCCCAAATTTTGGACCCATAAAAGAGGGACGTATCCTAAATTCAAAGCGAAAGTTTTTAACATCGTATTTCTGTGGATCTTTGCTTTACGCTATACATACACATAGTATTATGACCGTTTCCTGTATAGAATAGCATAGTGTTAAATCTCGTTTTAGTCATTATTTTTGGGATTAATTTCGTAACAGCTCTAACTCTCTCTCAAACTACTACTTTTAACGTTATTTTGCCAATTTTACATGTACTTTATTGAGAAAAGTTTATCAAATAACCTTTAGAATATTGTCACAAGTAACAAAATATTGTTACAAGTAACAAATCAATATAACAATGAGATAAGAGCTTGCCTTTCAAGGCACTGATTGGTTGATTGTTGTTCTCTATGCAAGAGAGTGCCTATCAAAATTTTAACAGTTCCGATAGCTTTCTTTTCATTTTTAAAGTGAAAGTGAACGTTTTAGAATCTTTTAATGTTATTCTGACCATTTTATCAAGAAAATTTTATCGAATAGTCTTTACAATAGTTTCACAATTAACAAATGAATAGTCTGCCTTCCAAGGCACTGATTGATCAATTAGTTTTTTCTACACAATTCCAATGTTTTTGTTTTGAATTTCAATGTGAAAACTAATGTTTTAGAACCTTTTAACATTATTTTGCTGATGTTGACAATTCTGATGTTTTTGTTTTGGATTTCAAAGTGAAAACGAATGTTTTAGAATCTTTTTTTCATATTTTAATTTTTTTAGTAAAAATATAAATTATTTTGGAAGAATGATTCAGATTTTAATAGAAAAATGTATTTTGCACGAAAGCAAATTAACAAAAAAAATATGATGTTCGGCTGCAATTTAAATGACTTGAAGATGATGTACCTGATGGAATAGTGAATATGAGAATTCATGTTCTGAAAGTGACGATGCAACAAGTGAAAATACCATATATCTGAAGAAGATTTGCAATAAATTAGGCAAGTTTATTGTGTTTATATTAGTTTCTTATTTAAATACATATATCCGTCTTAAATTCAGAGATAACTATGTTTCCAATTTTTTGGTCTTAAAATTCTACTACATCTTACATTTGGGAAGGCCTTATATTCTAAGTAATATAGTATTTGCTCTTAAAAAAATAAAAAGTTATATTTTATTAAATTTTATATCTAAGGATTTTATATAATATTGACCTTCAGACTCTTGATAATATGACTGATTTCATAATTAAATTATTAGGTTGTATACATTACCAAGAAATAAATTAAATTTCTTGATTACTATTTGTGCTGTATTAAATTTTTATTGCCTTAAAGTTAGTATATGAAAGGCAATAAAGCTGAAGAAATATAGACATCATAAAAAGAACAGCAAAGAATGTAAACATTTAAAAAGTTTTTAAATGGTAGTTGAGGAGGGACCGTGCTGCTGCCATCAGATGGTGCTGCGACACCATCAACAACCGGCCTGAAACCTGCAAGTGATAAATTTATTTACGAAAGTGGCTCAAAATTGACAAATAAAAAAAAAAAAACCTACCAAATGCTAGGAAATTCAAATAAAAAAATGATGAAGGTGGCTGAAAATTGACAAATAAAAAAGAAAACAACAAAATGATAAGAAATTCAAATAAAAAAACGATGAAAATACGAGAAAGAGCTCCCCCCCCCCCATAATCAAAAATTCTTTACTTAAATCTAAAAATAAAAATGCCTCAGGATATATATATATATTCAAGAAATACATGGAAAGTACAAATTATGAAAAAACAAAACAAAATTCAAATTAAAAAAAAAAAATTCCATGAAAATACAAGAAACACTTACCCCCCTAAAATCAAAATTTCTTCATTTAAATTGAAAAATAAAAATGTCTGAGGATATATATATATATATACACAAGAAATACATCGAAAGTAAAAATTATTAAAAAAAAAAAAACAAGAAAATGGTCAAATCCTATAATAATTCAAATTTAAAAAATAACTAAGTCCGTGATTAATCCAAAAACAAACATGGCGGACATAAAGCGGGAAATCCAAAATCATCAAATTATTTACCTTTCGACATTTCCAAATATGAATGGGCAAATTAAGTAGCTGTCAATATTTGCAAACGATCAGATTTAAAAGCAAAAAAGAATATTACTGGTTTGAAATTATGGCATCTCATCAAACGTAACCCCCCCCCCAAATGAAGAATTTCTATCCAAAAATAACTGAAACGCACAAACTAAATCAAAAAAATACTTCTAAAATATAAATAAAAAAAATTCGATCAAAAATAATTAAAAGCAACAGTTATACAAACTAAAGAGAATATTACATGAGAGAATCTACTTCTCAAATTGCACCAAGAATACGATCAAAAATAATTAAAATGCAAATACAGAATTTGGTGTATTACTAAGAGATAAAATCTCTCCCCCTCCCTCATGAAGAATTAATTACTGAGTAACTTTTCAAAAATATACATTTAATATTTAAAAATAAAAAGACTATTTGCAAATAATGTCACAACACTTAAATACAGAGTAATAAATAGTAAGTATTTAAATATAATTATAGCAAGTTATTTGTTATTTATTAAATAATAATTATATAGAGTTTATAATAATCATTGATTACAGTTACAGGAAAAAATATTATATTTATTGGCAAGAATGATACAAGATTTTATTTTAACAAGAATTTAAATAAATAAGAATATTAAAATAGAGGGTTGTTTTACAATAGCGTGTTGAAACCACCGGAGGGCGTTATTTCTATGCTAGCGCACAGAAATATGCCATTTAGGTGGCCGCCTCCACCACTATCGAACGTTCTATTTCTAACGCGTAAGCCTAGAAATAGTCCGTTGATACGGGGGAGGGCACCGGCTGACTGTGTTTATTTCTATGCCAATGCACAGAAACGTGAACATTTAGCCAATCTTGCCGCAGAAGCTATCGTGTCAGCTTACGGCTCAGATTCGGGCTAAGTATTTCGGACTAGCGATCATATTTTACTTTTGTTTACAGTATTGTCTGAGGGTGGCTGGAATTACGATTGTCGAAACTATTTTAATATTCATTAAGACCACCTCCCCCTCTATCTCGCATCTTTTAGGAAGGTCTACTAACAATTATCAGCAGAGTCTCATGCTTCCCTAGCCCCCATTTCCTGCTGAAAAAATGGGCCAAGTGTAGTTCAAAGCATGCTTCCCATCAAATCACGCTTGTAAGTCACGTTTCGTGCGACAACAACTGCGAGCTGATTAATCGAATAGCTGCAAAAAATAGGACAACTTGTTTTTCCGAATGTCAAAGAAAGAACAAGGATTCTTCTCTGACTGCTGGAAACGGCGGTGGTTTATCAAACAAAACACCTTGAAGCTGCATGCCTGCTGTGTTTTTTTTTTTTTTAGTTTTTTTTTGCCTGAAGAGCCCAAAAAGTTTTTTTTAATTGCCGTATAGATTGATGTTTTTTGAGGGGGAATTACCGTCAAAACTTGGTCAATCTTCGAGTTGTTGGCATTCCATTCTGTTAGCAATTGCAAACACCCTTCCTTCCCCCCCCTCTCCTAAAGTTGGACTTTGGCTTGTAAATGTTACCGTTAAACAGACAATAGATTTATTTATCAAAATAAAAACATAACAAACCGAAAGAAAGAAGAAGTAGTTGAATCGGCTGATTTTTTGTTTGTCGTACAATACCGAACCGAAAATAGAAAAGGGTTTAATGAGAATTAAGTCAAAACAAACAAAAAATCGGTTAACTATTTTTTAAAAATCATTGGTTTTAATCGATCCGTTTTTTTTTTTTTTTTGGTTTTGGTTTTTTTTTTTTTTTGTTGTTGTTTGGGGTAGCCAAAATAGATTTGATAGCCACCATACTTTTATTTTAAATGTGATAAACAACAACAAAAAAAAAACAACAAAAAAATACGTAGACGGTAAAAAAAAAAAAAAACCCCGTCCCCTTTGAAAATATAAATAAATAAAAAAAAAGAATCAAAAGCCAAAAAAATGAAGTACTTTTTTTTTGTAAATTCATTTATTTGTAATTTTTTTGTTTATGCATTTGTTTATTTTTGTTTTTTTGTTTTGGTCGTATTTAAACAAAAAATTTGATTTGATATTACTTTTATAAATGTGATAAACAAAAAAAAAAATCCAAAAACTAAAGCCAATCAAAAAAAGAAAAAGAAAAGAAACTCGGCCCCCGGCAACATTATATTTATCTTTGTTTACAAACCGAGCCCGCCCTCCAGCGGTTTCAACACGCTATTGTAAAACAACCAAATAGAGTTTTAAAAATATATTTGTAGAAATTTTATCAACTTTTTGTTCGAAGTTCAGTTCACCGCCATTTACACAATTATCAATTGATCGATGTCCTTGTTTACAACTCTTCTTTAATTAAAATTATAAAATTTACCTTTCTATTTTTAAATTTCTTAAGTTAGCACTTTTATCAAAGGTGATTGATCTCCATGTGAATAATAGCAGATTAAAAAAATACTTTAACAGAAGACATCGACAAAACAGTAGCAAAGTTATTTAAAGAAGTTGCTGCTTGAAATATAGGATATATAATATCCCAATGCAGTTTCAAATAACAAACAATTCTTCAGCATTTTGACAAAGAGAAAATATTTTCTTTAAAATTTATTTTAGTACCATGTTCTGTGCCCACTGGTAATTATATATAAAATGCATATTTCATTACGTTTTACTTAAACAAAGTTGCAAATTGAAATGTGACGTAATAGCTCTTTCTCACATTAAAAAATATAGGCGCAAACAATATTCTTCCACACAAATATAATACCACCAACGCAATTCAAAATACGAAATGATTTTTCTTTAATTAGAATTATCAAATAATAAATTATTGTTCAGCATTTTGAAAAGAGAAATGATTTTCTTTAAAATATATTTTTTTAATGTAAGAAAGAACTATTACGTCACATTTCAATTTGCAACTTTGTTTAAATAAAATGAAATGAAATATGAATTGAAATGTGACGTTAATAGTTCTTTCTTACATTAAAAAAATATATTTTAAAAGTATATTTTAAAGAAAATCATTTCTCTTTTCAAAATGCTGAAGAATAATTTATTATTTGGTAATTCTAATTAAAGAAAAATCATTTCGTATTTTGAATTGCATTGATGGCGTTATATTTTTGTGGAAGGATATTGTTTACGCCTATATTTTTTAATGTAAGAAAGAGCTATTACGTCACATTTCAATTTGCAACTTTGTTTAAGTAAAACGTAATGAAATATGCATTTTATATATAATTACCAGTGGGCACAGAACATGGTACTAAAATAAATTTTAAAGAAAATATTTTCCCTTTGTCAAAATGCTGAAGAATTATTTGTTATTTGAAACTGCATTGGGATATTATATATGCTATATTTCAAGCAGCAACTTCTTTAAATAACTTTGCTACTGTTTTGTCGATGTCTTCTGTTAAAGTATTTTTTTAATCTGCTATTATTCACATGGAGATCAATCACCTTTGATAAAAGTGCTAACTTAAGAAATTTAAGAGTAGAAAGGTAAGTTTTATAATTTTAATTAAAGAAGAGTTGTAAACAAGGACATCGATCAACTGATCATTGTGTAAATGGCGGTGAACTGAACTTCGAACAAAAAGTTGGTAAAATTTTTACAAATATATTTTTAAAACTCTATTTTAATATTCTTATTTATTTAAATTCTTGTTAAAATAAAATCTTGTAACGTTCTTGCCAATAAATATAATATTTTTTCCTGTAACTGTAATCAATGATTATTTTAAACTTTATATAATTATTAATTAATAAATAACGAATAACTTGCTATAATCATATTTAATTACTTACTATTTATTACTCTGTATTTAAGTGTTGTGACTTATTATTTGCAAATAGTCTTTTTATTTTTAAATATTAAATGTATATTTTTGAAAAGTTACTCAGTAATTCTTCATGCGGGAGGGGAAGAGAGAGTTTATCTTTTAGTAATACACCAAATTCTGTATTTGCATTTTAATTATTTTTGATCGTATTCTTGATGCAATTTGAGAAATTGATTCCCTCGTAA
Organism: Epiperipatus broadwayi; assembly: GCA_028023455.1. Classification (NCBI taxonomy): domain Eukaryota; kingdom Metazoa; phylum Onychophora; class Udeonychophora; order Euonychophora; family Peripatidae; genus Epiperipatus; species Epiperipatus broadwayi. The sequence goes on from JAQFVV010012412.1 coordinate 2,708,239, forward strand.
TATTCTCTTTAGTTTATATAACCGTTGCTTTTAATTATTTTTGATCAAATTTTTTTTATTTGTATTTTAGAAGTATTTTTTTGATTTAATTTGTGCATTTCAGTTATTTTTGGATAGAAATTCTTCATGGGGGGGGGGATGTTTGATGAGACGCCATAATTTCAAACCAGTAATATTCTTTTTACTTTATATAACCTTTGCTTTTAAATCTGATCATTTGCAAATATTGACAGCTACTTAATTTGCCCATTCATATTTGGAAATGTCGAAAGATAAATAATTTGATGATTTTGGATTTTATGCTTTTTGACTGCCATGTTTGTTTTTGGATTAATCACGGACTTAGTTATTTTTTAAATTTGAATTATTATAGGATTTGATACCATTTTCTTGTTTTTTAATAATTTTTACTTTCGATGTATTTCTTGTGTATATATATATCCTCAGACATTTTTATTTTTTGATTTAAATGAAGAAATTTTGATTTGGGGGGGGGGGGGAGTGTTTCTCGTATTTTCATGGAATTTTTTTTTTTAATTTGAATTTTTTTTCTCCATAATTTGTACTTTCCATGTATTTCTTGGATATAATTCTATAATTAAAACCACTTCTTTTCTTTTCAAAAACTTTATTTGATATATATATATCCACTTATTTCCAACGTTTCGACTATCTTTACTCTATAGTCATTTTCAAGGATCTAGAAAAAGCATTACATTATAAACAAACTTCACATAATAAAAACAAAAATAATCAAAAACAATATAAAGCATATAAACCCCATAAAATTTAAAAATAAATAAAATACATTAAAATCAATTAAATTAAAAACACAAAACATACACCACACTTACTTGACTCCCTTCTCAAAAAACTTTCCCTTTTTACATTTTTTTTTTTTATCCAAAAAAACCTGTTTTAAATAGAATTGGATAAGACACGAATAAAGAATTATTTTTGGAAATAAATTCATTTTTGAAGTATATAAGAAAGAAAAAGGAAATAAGTTTTTTATTGTAACAATTGGTTTTTTGGATAAAAAAAAAAAAAATGTAAAAAGGGAAAGTTTTTTGAGAAGGGAGTCAAGTAAGTGTGGTGTATGTTTTGTATTTTTAATTTATTTGATTTTAATGTATTTTATTTATTTTTAAATTTTATGGGGTTTATATGCTTTATATTGTTTTTGATTATTTTTTTTTTGATTTTATTATGTGAAGTTTGTTTATAATGTAATGTTTTTTCTAGATCCTTGAAAATGACTGTAGAGTAAAGATAGTTGAAACGTTGGAAATAAGTGGATATATATATATACATCAAATAAAGTTTTTGAAAGAAAAGAAGTGGATATGGCTATATGTACTGTATATTTTTGAAAAGAAAAAAGGATTGAAAATGACTGTAGAGTAGAAGTAAATGGAATTATTTCTTGGATATATATATCCTCGGGCATTTTTATTTTTCGATTTAAGCGAAGAATTTTTGATTAGGGGGGGGGAAGCTCTTTCTCATATTTTCATCGTTTTTTTATTATTATTTTTCATTTGAATTTCATATCATTTTGTTGTTTTCTTTTTTATTTGCCAATTTTCAGTCACTTTCATCGTTTTTTTATTTGAATTTCATAGCATTTGTTTTTTTTTTTTCATTTGTCAATTTTGAGCCACTTTCCTAAATAAATTTATCACTTGCAGGTTTCAGGCCGATTGTTGATGGCGGCAGTACGGTCGGTCCCTCCTCAACTACCTTTTAACTTTTTTTTGTTAATTACAGTATTTAATTTTATTCAAAACAATATATTTTTATGCATAATTTAATTTTTTTCATACATGTATGGTATTTTAATAATTATCGCTATTTGAGACATCAGATTCGTCATGATGTGATGTGAGGTACTGTAGCTTCTCTTTAAACGAAGTCAAGAGGAAATACAACTAAAACGTTTTCCAATCACTGTTGAACCTTCCCATTTTGTTAAGCGATCTAAAATTGAAATTTTTGTTTGCAAAGAAATTCATTTTCTTAGGTGTTTTTTTTCTCTCCGTTAGAGTAAGCTAAAAGTTTAAAATAAAAATAAGAACTTAGACTTACGATAATAAAAAGACACCGACTCACTACTATTGGGCAAAATTTAATTAAAACTAACAATTAAAAATTAAATTTTTATTTTTGTCTTTAATTTTTTAATTTTCAATTCTATTTAAAGATCAATTTTCATCGTTTCACATTACCTCAATTTCAGATCACGTCACGTAATTTTTAAATCTTTAATTACAATTAAAAATCAGATTTTAATTGTCAAATTTAATTGTGCCCACTGCTGTTACTTACCTTTTAAAAATAAATTTGTGGACACTAAATGATTAATTGATTATGTACTCTTTTTATAAAAAGCAAAAATAGAACGTGATTTAAAATGCAAAAACAACAATATACATAGTATTTTTCATCTATAACGTTTGAACAGATTCACATTATAATCTTGTAAAATTTAATGTGTATATATAAAATGGGGAAATTCTGATTTTAAATGAATTATGAACTACTTTATTGCATAAAATCTATTATAGTGCTATTATAAAGCGCTGAAAATATTGAAATTATTAGATGGAAATCCCAATTCCGATAAGGCGCTATTACTTTAAATATGACGTGAATTTTCTTTACTATTAAATACTCTCTGGGCAATATATATATTTTTTTTAAATAACTTTTTTTTTCCTTATAGAAAAATAAAAATAGTCTTAATATCAAGAAATTAAAATATCTCGTTTTGATGTTTTTAACTCTTACATACCTGATACCATTTTGAATATAATTTTGAATATAAATATAATTTATAATGTGTCTTCTGTTTGAATGCAGTAAATATAAAAATATATACATTGTTAGAAAAAGGAAATAAGAAAGAATGTAATAAAACTGATAAAATAGTCATTACCTAATAAAAAAAAAAAAAAGATAATGTTCTGATCTATCATGTCAGCTGCTTGATGGCGTTGATGCTAAGCAAAAACACATTGATATAACATTCCCCAACCAGCGATTCTATAGAACTACAATTTCCATAAAATTAAAAAATTCAAACAAAATATAAAAATGTAAGCCGACTTTATGGGATAGTAATTAATCAGAGATTGGCGGGGGGGGGGGGGGCAAAATTATGTTACTTTCAGATGGCAAATAATAGTATATTAGGGACTTTTGCACAGTAATTCAAACAAAATTTTACAATGAAAGCCGACTTTGACCTTTTTGATACAGTATATCATAGTGGCATTTTTTTTTTTGTGCGTGTGTGTATGTATATAAAAAATTGTTACTTTTTTAATAACAAATAATAGTAAATATAGTGGATCGGAAAAGTTACGGTACTTTTTGAATAAAAAATAAAAGTAAATTTTACCCCTTTTGGACAGTAATTAATCAGACTGCGTTTTGGGGGGGAAAAAGTAAATTAGATTGCAATTTACCCATTAAAGTTAATAATTTTAACAAACTATTAAAATGAATCTGACTCTGGTGTTTGGCAATTGTCAATTTTCAGAGTTTGAAGCAGCCATCTTCTTTATCTTGGATGATATCTCGCGATATGTTACTTTCATCGGGATTTTCAAAATAGTGCTGTGCTGCACTCTAAAATCCAATTTGTGAGGGTTACACAGTTCTGATGGAACAGTGATGACATGAAAAAAAAAGTTATACCTGAAAAGTTCAATTATTTAGACACGATGCAGTCTACACACCCTCACATGATACTGTAGTGAAAATAGACAATCCAGCATTACGATAAAGTGCATACAGCTATGGCAACCAATGAAGGTATTTATTCTGTGCTTTTAGCTTGGAAAAAAGGCCACAACGGTAGCCAACAGTAGTGTAAATGGACTCTTTCTGTGTTTTATCGTAAAAAGAAGGCTATCGGTTTGGCTGCGGCCACGGAAACTGCATATTTCTAGCAATTTAGTTAGAAATAGCGCCGTCAAGCGGCTAACACAATAGAGCAGAACACTACCAAAAAAAAAATTAAGAAAAAAGATTTTTAACACTTTTAAACATGTTTATTTTATATATTAGTTCACAAATTCTAAATGTTGAAAGTTAAATGTTAAAATGACAATTTCATAGGCAGCATCACATTTGTCATAAAATGCTGAAAAAAATGATAAATGACATGACTTACCTAAAGTAATTTTTCATTATAAAAATTACAAAAACAATGTAATTGGTGACTTTCATTTTTTACTAGCTGACCCAGATCCTGTCCTTTCATATCAGGGTATCTGCTAGAAATATTTGTTTTTGTTTTTTCATATCAGGGTATCTGCTAGAAATGTTTGGTTGTCTTTTCATGCACCGTATCTGTTAGAAATATATTCGATTTTTTAGTGGGGGAAAAAGTAATAGTAAGAACAGTTTATGAGATATTATGTAAAGACAACTTTAATAAATTGTAATATATTTTAAAATATAATTAATTATTTATACTGTTGGGGGAGGGGGGCATCTAAATATGTATTCTTTTCAAGCAAATAAAGTGTACGAAAAAAATAAATATCAAACAATAATTTCTCTTAAGGTAAAATGAATAAAAATTAAGTAAATCAATAAACATCAAAATAAACAAATTTATTATGAGTACTGATTGTATATATGTGTGGGAGATGATATAGACCAACTAATGTATGTGATAAGAATGGATGGCTGAGAGTGCTTGAAGGTCTGTGTGCAAGTGATTATTACAAAATTGTAACCAATGAATACAATGTTACTGCAATCATGCAATAATCATATAAATAAAATCATAATATATCTTGCCTATTGCACTAAATATGTAGGTATATGATTGAGTCTGGATGTGTATGTTTTTATATCATTGAAATGTAAATTGCCTAAAATTTTACAGCATATTTATTGCTTTCTACACATATGTAATTATATATAAAAAAAAGTAATAATAACACTAATCGAAAACTCACTGATTCCTGTGCCCTGCGGCACATAAATGTAATTGTCTGATTTCAAATCTGTGTCCAGTCGTGAAGAAGGCCCTAGGTGTGGTTACCATGGTTGTCCTTGCAGACATTGCATTTCCAGATCTGAACTGTCACTAAAATGAGTTTCTAGAAAAAGAAAGCTCACAAACACATGCATCCGCAATTTCGTATTGATATTGGAGCTAAAAGAAGCGGTAAGAGAATCCATCCAATTCAGCCATAAAAAAAATTTACGATTAGTAAATCTAAAAAAAATGAGAAAAAATTAAAAATTGTATTGCAGAAAAAAATTATAAAAATCGTCCAAATTTCATCATAGAAAAAAAAAATACATCTTTTTAAACATAACAAAATGGGGAAATGAATGAAATGATACCCGTAAGTGTACATATACCGATTCCGCGCAAACTCAGTTAAAATCTAAACTTATGAAAAGGGGCACAAAAGGGGTACTTAGAGAATAAAGTTAAATCAATTAAAAGTTTTAGTATTGTCTAAAATTTTGTTAAATTTTTAACTTTATGCTCAGAAAATTTTTTGCTATGCAAAATGCTGTGCATCAAATTTGGAAAGGATAATAAAGGAAAAATAAAATGTGTATGCTTTCAACATATTGTAAAATTTATTTACAAATTTTACTTTTTTTTAAAAAAAGTATGATGATGTACGATGCTCAGAGAAGAAAAATGGCTGCTCGAATATCATAAAATTTGCGAATTTTAATGAGGGGGTTTTTGTTTGTTTGTTGATGTTTATTGAAGATGTGTAGCTGGATAGAACATAATTTGCAGTTGCACTGTAATATCATTTTGTTCAACTGATGGGGTAAAAAATTTTTAGATTTAAATAATTTTCGCTCAAATATATTAAAAATATTATATATCATGATTTGTTTCCATATTCAATTTCTATATACACAGATACATATTTGCAACACTGCCAACTATTTTTTTTATAAGATTATAGTAATATAATCATTTTTTTCTGACACATAATGTGGAATGAATAATTAATCAGAATTTTCAAAGTTCTACTCATGCATTTCTTTTACAAATTGCTGATAATTTCTTTTTTTTTTTTTTTAAAGATAATAGTAATTATTTTGTTCATTTTGAAACAATTGTATGATGCATTTATAAATATTCATAATTTATGTCCATATTACTTGCTATTGCAACTCTTCCCAGGGATAGCATTGAATGAGTAATCACACAGAATGATGTGGAAAGATTAGTTTTAGTAATGAAAAATATAGAGAAATTTTAATATCATAACCATTAATTTTTTTACAAACTTTCCTACAGTTTTTTATTATCTTAAATGTATGATAAACATTTTTTAAAAAATATATAGATAAAAATTGAAACTGGGAAAAAAATTGTTATAATGATATATCAATCATGTTTTTTTGTCATTGTAAATAAAATTTAAAAAAGATTACCATTTTAAATTTGTCTTTTTGAATTGATTATGGCAGTCAACTGATTAATGATTCTTTTTTTGGCTTTTAATTATATATGATTTTAAATAAAATTTTATTTAATATTAATATATATTTAATTTCATTATCTTAATGTACTGTGAAAAAAGGACTAGTAATGTCATTCATATTTCATCTTATACTCACTTAGGATTCTTAAGCTCATATTATACATAGAAGTTTATTCATTAACTGCTAATATTATATACTTTATCCATAACCAAAGGACATGTTTATAAAATCCCAAAAATAATCAGTCACAAAAACCAGTGTTAAATAAGAATCAGACAAATACCCCTCCCACAGTATATGTTTAGTCTAGAACTAACGGTTTAATGAAATGGTCGTGGAAATATAAAATTTATCCCAAACATTTACACAGATATTTTAACATATATTTAAATAATATATATAATTAAGTTAAATTTTAGAAGCAAGAAAAATTTTGAAACACAAAATTGAACTTAAAAAAAAAAAAAAATTTTTTTTGGGGATAGGGGAAGTGTTGGTGTCAAAAATCCTTCCTCATATATTGATAGTTGTTTTTATTTATTTATTGGTAATTTAAATTAATATAGAAGACTTTTACAATAAATTTAATAGATTTAGATGTACATAATATCAGTTTTTTATTCATTAAATTTTTTAACAGTAATACAAATTTCGTTGTGCAAAATTATTCTTAATTATTTATTTTCTTTGATTGAATTAATCACTTTTATTATTTTTATATTTTTAAATATTAATTTGTAAAAGTAATAGGCTAATTAATATATACAATATATTTGCTTTCAATATATATATATTTTGAAGTCGATATTTCATTAGCAATAAACCAGTTGTTAAAGTTAGGCAGACGAGTGGGGGGAGGGGGTATAAAGTTAGTCATAAAGAGAGATTTTAGCAATAACAGCCTTTTCTTTTAGTCATAAGTCTAGTTTAAATTAAACTATGATAATTTAAAGCTTCAATATATTACATGTTTATGCATAGTTACACAATCAAATATTAAAGTATTAGTATGTGCTTGTTTGTGTGTGTGTAAAAGTAAAATTGTTAATGATGAGTTAAATAATGCAGAAGTTTAAATCCAATTCTAAATTTTAAAATAAGTTCTAAAGGGATTGGGTTTTCTTTGTAGTTAATTACTTTTTTTTTTTTTGTTAAATTTAATCAAGGTTCATGATCAAAGATTTAAATGAAAGTTTTAATTAAGTCTATTTTGATAAGTATGGATTTGAAAAAGTGTGATTATTTTCAGTTCAAGATTCAAGTTTATTTGAGTGAGTAATTAAATGTATTTTTGGAAAATACAGTTGAGTACTTAATTATATTGAAAACTAGTTGGTATTTGAATCTTATAATTTGTTTATCAAATTCCATATAAGGTGAAAAAAATAGGGAACCATCATGAAGTTATATAAAGGCCAAAAATGACTTGTATTATTCATTGACCCAGCTTCCAGTTTTAGAAGGTAGTTTTGTTAGTTTTTTTAGATTTCTCACTATAACAGAGATAACTCGGGAAAGAAACATTGTGAAGCACCAGTTAAACTTCAGTGCCAGCTAAAAGATCTGCTAAATGAAAAAAGCGGTTAATGAGTAATAAAAACCCAGGGGATCTTTTTCAGATTATCTCCTTCAGTCAAAGTGGTGGTATCTTGAATATCATCTTCCATATTTGCCACTGTTAATCATCACTAAATTAACAATGACATCAAGTTAGTTACCTTGTGCTAAAATAATAAAATTATTGACAATACATCAAATACTACTGTAATTCAGAGACAATTTGAATATTCTCAAAGATCTGTTGTAAACTCAAGCCATGGATCCATATTGTAAGTTATTCACTTATATGTGTTTTACACATTCATTCATTTATAAACTTTGGAAAAAGAAAAAGAATCTTTTATTAAAAGACTTAACAATAGATTTCAGATATAAATTTACTTTATCTTGCTCTTAGTTTATTTTTTAAAAAAAGGTGGGAAAAAAAATGTTTTCTATATATTTTTTTTATTGTTATGTTTTCTTTTATTATTGACGAAAATACATTTCAAGGTCTTTAAAAAGATGATGGATTGGGATATAAAGGAAGAATTGGAACATAATTCTACCACTTATAGTACTGATTTAATTGTGCTGGGACACAATACCAACAAAAAAAATTAACAGTTGTATAAAAAGATTTTGAAGTATATTTCTTTCTATTTGTCTGAAAATTGGTATTATAAGTTCCATTAGTAGCATGTGAAAAATCATAAAAGTTTAATATTCTAAATATTTACATTTAAAATCAGTTAACTTTAAATTTATGGCATAATTATTAAAATAGAATTAAGTTAATGTTAGTGTATGAAAGGTGTGTGTGGATAAATGTACATGTATAATAATGCAAATTTCTTTTTATGAAGTGCCTGCTTTTAGAAATGAACTGAGCTATTAATTGTGAAAATTTATATTGAAATTAGAAATATCTGAAATTATTTATGACTTTCTTTTACTTAAATGTAATGAAATTAATAAAATAGAAAGTGATGTATATCAGAATTTTTTAAAAAAAATTAGAATAATTTATAATATATTGCCTAATATCATGAACATTTGGGATTAATCATGTTGAATACTTACAGAATAACTGATAGAGAATTAAATACAGAGTTATATATGTGTTTACCTTGGGAAATAATATTAATTATAATCTAACCATCTATTATTTATTTGTCAGTGGATATACTTAATGTTAGTCCATTCATATGAATTAAGAGAAGAGTGATCATAGATCTTTTTTTTTTTTCGTAGGTTTCATGGACAGTTAGTTAATGTAACCTGTCACGAACCCTATGCAAACATTTGAAGTTATTTTAAGTGTTATTTTGCATACCTTGCATTTTCTTATATATATAGCGTGTTTCCCCAAAAATAAGACCTAACCAGAAATTAACCCATAGCATGATTTTTTAGGATGCTGATAATATAAGCCCTAACCCAAATAAAAGTTCTAATTAAGATTGCCAGCTCGTTGAAACACTTAACAGCCATATTGAATTATAAAACAATGAATGTATAAATAGATATAAATGTAGATTTTTGTTCACAAATAAATTTTACTCAGAATTATTTTGCAGGCGGATTCATAACTAATCAATTTAATAAACTTGCAAATACAATTTTACTTTTCATTTATCAATGTCCATTCATTCAATCTGATATAATTCCTCTTTTATCTAACCTCCAACTCTATATTGTAAATAATTCAACGTTTTATCTAACCTCCGTTACTATATATTGTAAATAAATCAACATTGACACACGAAAATGTTGAAACTTATTAACGGTAATCTTAGTTCACAAATTAATTAAGCCAGCTTAATGTTTTATATATTATTTTAAATTAAATATTATTAATTTAACAGAACGTAAATAATTTTTAATATTCTCATATTTAACGAGAATGTTCTGTGATAAGAATATAATCCTAATCATTACATATTCAAGCAGTAATAAAAGTTATTTACGTACAGTTGAAAACTGTTGAAATCACTAATATTGAATAAATGTAGATTTTTGTACTTGTATAAATTTATATTTTTGTACTTGAAAAAATAAGACATCTCCTGAAAGTAAGCACTAGGTCATCTTTTGGGACAAAAATTTAATAGAAGACCCAATCTTATTTTCGGGGAAACATGGTATATGGTTGTATTTGATGATTATTGATTAAGATCATAAGCTTATATATTTTTTTAGTGATTAAGTTGTTTAGTTCTATCTATAAGGTATTTCTACTGATAAAATTCATTTGCAAAGCAATGTACTTCAAATCATGAACATATGTATAATGTGTTCATACTATTGTTAGAGTTATTTATTTTAGAGTCAACAGTATAATGGGTGTTGAAAAGAATTAGTATTTAAATTTGAAAGTCATTTAATTAAAGAAATAGATCATTAAAGAATAGTAAAATCTGAAAGTTAAACGCAATCAAAAATAGCTGTTATCATTGAATAATATTGTTGTAACCTGATAATATTTATGGGAGATTAAAACTTTGTTATAGTAAATGAAGGGGAAGATAATCACTAATGTCATTGTAAATAGTCTGGCATATAAATAAATTTATTATGATCTTTGTTAACTTATGGTTTTTACATATGTTTCTTTATTGGTATTTTATTCAAAATATAGATCAGAGATAATCACTATGCCATTATATGATAGTAATAGAATGAAGTGGAGAAAAATTGAGAAGCTTTCAAAAGTAATAGTTTCATTTGGCTTTTATTATAAATTTCTTTTATAGTATTGAAGAAGAATATATTGGCTATAATATCATTCATTACATAAAAAAAAACTCTAAATAGAAAGATACATATCCATTAAAGTTGGGGTCTAATCTTAATGCAAATCATTCTTTTAGGTTTTGAAAGAACCTGGTGGCATTCAATTGAAATTTCAAGAATTGCTGAAACCAGATATAAATGATAAACCTTATAGCATTTTTTAAAGCATCTCACTTCTTCAGGATTTCAAGCATCTAATGATGATATTGGAAACTAGCTTCCATCAATAGTTTCCTTGTCTAATTGTTAAAATATATATATATATATTATGTAAATTGAGCAGATTTAAATACTATCTTTTTTTTTTTTTTTCTTTATCAATATTATTATTAAAGAAAATATTTGAAAACAAATTATACCAGAATAATATTTTGTTAGGAAAAAAAGTCTTTCTAAAACATTTTTCTATTTAGGTTATAGATTCTGCAGATTATTTGAAAGTCTCCTTTTTTTTTTTTTTTTAAAAAAAAAACTGTATTATTTATAATGTCTGATTTTTTTAATAAATAAATATAGAGTAAATTTAAAACATTAAAAATATTCTAATTTTAATACTACGTCACAGAATATTCAATTTATGCATATTATTTACTGTGAAAATTGTATCTTAACAGATACATAAAAAAAAATCACTGTGGTTGTTTCCAGAAATTGAAATTTTAAGATTGAAAAAATATTTATAGGAAATACAAAAATACAAATCAAAAATATTTTATAATCGGAAATTAGGGTAAAAAATTTGGTAAAGGCCTGAAATCCGGGCACCGCCGCTTGGGCATTGTTTACGTGTCAAAACACATAAAAATGCCGTTTCAGCGGCTGCGGCCTTACAGGCTAATACAACATTTACGTATTGTATTAACCCATTGAGCTAGGCCGCTTTACATGACATTGCACAGAAATATTACGGCCTGTTTTGTGCTTCGAAGCTATTTATGCGTATTCGTTCTATTCATAGCTGATTACCGTATCGCTTGAGGGTGTTTAAATTTCAAGGCGGTACGACTTTTTCAAATCTCCGTAATAGAGTAATGTCATTTCGATTTAAAAAATGTTGTTAATTATTAATAATTATCATATGGTCCCCACCCTTCCCGAAAAAAAGGTTAATATGTAAAAAAATGGCAAAGTGTATGTTCGAACAGACTTTGACAAAGCTCACACGCTAAGTCACGTTTCAGCATGGGGGAAATATTCGAAACCACTAAAAGGTCTGAGATGAACGTGCAATTTTGAAACTTTTCTTCAGAATTGCCGAGTACAGAAAGTGTGTGAGAGTGTGTGTGTGTGTGTGTTTTTTTGTCAGGCACACGTAATGTCCACTTTTTATTACAGCAATAAAATCAAATAAATAATTGTAAAAAGTCCAAAGTTTGTGTCCTTTTTTGTTGTTTTTTATTTCATTAGAAATTAACAAGTATTTGGATTCAATTTTTTGCAGCGGGGTTAAAATAAATGACGACTTTGGTTGACTTTTTGTTAAGAATAACAAATTACGAAATACCCCCACCCCCACAAGCAGTTTATTGTAGAAGGCAAAAAAAAAAAGGTAATTCGAACGAAATAGAAATCAAAGTAAAAAGTGAGAAAAAGTTGTTTAAAGAAAAAGGAAAAAAGTTAAATTCTTGGACTTTTTGTTACAATTCTTTTTCCAAGTGTGTGGGGATGGGTGGCAAAAACACAAAAGTAAATTTTGATTTAATATTAAGAAAAACAATTATGTCAACCAAAAAGAAATCAAAATTCCGAAACAAGTCCCAAAGTTGATTCTTTTTTTTCAGCGCTGTTAAAATAATTGACTATTTTTGTTGCCTTTTTGTTAATAATAGCAGTATGAATCCACCCCTCCCATGCTCAAAAAGCCCCCCCCCCCCAAAAAAAAAAGGCTAGTGCAAACATAATCTAAATCAAAGTGAAAACAATTTGTGTTTTGTAAAAAAAAAGTAAAATTAATAATAATAAGAAAAACCATTTAGTCTCAAGCCAAAAAAAAAAAAGAAAGAAAGAAAGGTAGAATTAAGTTCTAAACAAGTCGCAAATAATAGTATTCTATTTTTTCAGCGGTGGGATTCAAACAAATTTTTTGACATCGTAAAACGGTCCGAATTTTTCAAATGATAAAAAGAAAAAAATACAATTAGCAAAATTTGTTGAAAAAATGTCAGTCAGGTTCCAAAAACCCCACAAAAAGTAACGAAAATGAATATCAAAATTTGTTTAATAATAAAGAAATCATGTTCTAAATGAAATAAAAATTACTCGTTTAATCAATATTAGAAAAAAAAACAACCTTGTTGTCTAAAAAAAGAAAAAGTTGCGGTAGCCCGGTAACGTTATATTTCATTGAGTTTGTCTAGCATCAACGCTCCAAGCGGCTTTGCCTGGATTTCAGGCTTTCAAACTATATTAATAAGTAAATATTTAAATAAGAAATAAATGATTAAGTTAAATTTTAGGAGTAAGATAGTTGATATTTTTTTGTTGAAACACTAATCTAAATTTTAAAACTTATAAAAACAGAAAATTAGAGTAGTAAGGTTTTGTTTTTAAATAAATTATTTATTCATTCATAAATATTACTAGCTCAATGCACCACTCTTATTTGAAGTGTTTTATGAGTTATAAAAGCATTATGAATAAATAAATAGCATAAGATTTAAAATTATGTGGATAAAGAATTCTCAGTTAAATGCATCTATTTAGTAAAAAAATATTTTCTAATCTCACAGTTAATTGTATTTAAGGTAATCTTAAACCATCTAAAATGGGAGCTCACTATCTATAGCAACCCATGAGATAAACAAATTATCATGCAGTTGGCAATTTAGATTTTAATGAAAAAAAAATATATTTTCATTATAATCAAAATTTTCTAAACAGTTTTTTTTAAATGAATACTTTGGCCATAGTAATATCTTGTTGATAAAGTAAAGAAGTTAAATAGACTAAAATGATCTCCCATAATTTTGCTAAATGTGAAAAAAAAAATAAATCTTTGGAATTGATATATTATTTTCTGAGTTATAAAATAAAAATGTATTAATATATATTTTTTAATTCAATAAAAATGACGAAAATAAATTCAACCTATCTCTGTTATAAGTGATAACATTTAATGAAGTTTAAGAATAATTTGTACTTGTTGTTCATATAGATAATTACTTTAATTTTTTTAGATAATATTTGAAAAATTAGAAGTTGTGTTTTTTAAAAATCACATTTTTTAGACATTGGAAAAAAGTTATGTATAAGTTCAGTTTGCAAATGAAAGTTTGTCCATCAATAAATTGTTCATATGTATTGTGGAAATGGTAGGTTTTTGGTTCTAAGACCATCCTGCTTTTAAAGCCAAAAAATTAAATGGAGCGTAAGTTGGTGAGTTATAAAGTTATAAACAAACATATACCATTCTGTTTTATACAAATAGTAGATTTATTTATTTAGATATAAAAAAAATTTTTTTAAATAAACTAAAACAGAGATTAGTAGTTAGTTAATCTTGTAGCTTCTCTTAGTTTTAGAGTGAATTATATAGAAATTTGTGAAGAATTTATTTTTCAACATGTTCTATTATTAAATAAGATACAAAAGTTTTTTGTTGTTGGTTTTTTAAAGAAAAACAATCTTATAATACTAGATGATAAATACATTTTATAAGTTGTGTTTATTTTGTGGAAAACTTTTCATAAAATACTTTTTGATAAACAACATGTTTAAAGAGCATGTTATTATAGTATCTTTAATTGGCATTATAATAATAAAAATTAAATTTTCTTTAAAAATTATGTAAAAGATATCTTGTAAAATATTCATATTATGAGAATCATGTTCATAGAAAATGTGGGAAAAGGTGTCTTAAAAGTACATAATTTAAATAATTGTAAGTTTAATGAACAATCCTTGGTTTTAATATTTATGATTTATCATTTCAATTTTATTATATCATCTTTTTTTTTAAAAAAAAAAAATAGTATTTTTTATAGTGTAATATTTTTTATTTTATTAGAATTTGAGACAAGGAGTTTTTTAATTTTTAAATACATTATGTTAAATGTATATACCCCCCCCCCCCCTTTTTTTTTTTAAGGTAAAAAATATGATGGTCCCGAAGTTGATGTTTGGAGTTTAGGAGTAATTTTATATACATTGGTTAGTGGTTCTTTACCATTTGACGGACAGAATTTAAAAGTAAGTAAAATTATATATTTATTTAGTGTATAAAAGTTTTAAAATATTGGAAAATAGATAGATTGATAGTTTTTTTTTTTGAACGGAACATTTAAGTCTTATATAAATTAAATCAAGGTCTTTTAATTATAGATGTATTTTAGAAGTAATATAATTTATTTTTTAATACATAAATTTCTAGTATTTAATTTTTTTAGTTTGTTTGAAACAAACGCAGGTTCTCCTGTGGATCACATTTTCGTTACTCAATAATTGACTATATCATAACATGTAATTTTAGAATTTTATGACAAACATTTATATTGTTTTACAGAAATTTACTAAATACATATATTTTTAGAATAAACATACACAAAATATGGCAGCCATTTTCTATTAACACAAGGAGTGACATTATTAGAGATTATAATTTATTATCAAATTAATTAGCAAAAATAATTAATACTACCCATACATTTTAATAAAAGAAAATAATTTTTAGTTTTAAACATTCTTATGATATTTTGCATTAAGCAACTTCTGAAAAAATAAACTTTTTTATAAAAGAAAAAAATAATAGATTTACAAGGTCTACCTCACAAACTTTTTGTCAAAGATTGTCTCTCAAACTTTCTTTATTATTCAAAATAACAAGAACAAAAATATAAGAGCAACACCGAATGTCTAAAAAATTATTTTAAAAAAATTATATTAGTTTTGTTTATTCTCAGTACTTCTTTCAAGAATATTGAAATATTTTTTTAATATTCTCCAGTGTAATTTATGTTTCTTAAATCATAAGTTAGATCAAGTATAAAATTATTATTATTTAAATATAAATTATATTTAAGAATGGCATTGCAATTTTTTATTTAATTTATCTTGCTTATTGAAAACAGCAAAAATAATAGCTATAAATATCTTTTAGTTGACTAATTGTTTAAACATCATTAGAAATAATATTGTAACCATTGCCTCTAAACATTTTTTTAAAATTTTTATTAATGCTTTACAAAAATAATTTTTTTGTAAATTCAATTGAAATGCTATCCAAAAGCAAACTTTTAGCAATTAAACTATTTAACATCTTTGCTTGCAAAGCAGTCATATTGAATATTTAAAATTTTTTGCTAAGCCACAAATTTTATCATAATTTTTAAGTTTGTATTACTAAAAGATGGCATAATATATATTGTTTGAAAGATAAAACACCAAAGAATGTAATTAAGTTGAAAAAAATATAGTCCTTGATATTCAAAGTAATAAAATAAAAAGAATAAAAGTTAATATTTCTAATAATTATTTTTATATTATTTTATAAATTCAAAATTATTATGCATACAACTTAAAATCATATTTTTGTTAGGAGTCTAGTTGGATTCATCATAAAATTTCTATACCTAAGGTAATCCATAACTTGAAAACTTTGTAGAATAAAGACATTAGTACCTTTCATTTTTCCTAGTAACCCTTCAAAATGTATTTTCATATAGGGGTTTGTAATGAATATGTCATCCCTTATAACAAGTAGTTAATATTGATCAATAATTAGTATAATTTGAATATTATAATAAAGAACTTCAATAGGAGTGAAATAACTTGCCGAAGTTAATGAATTGGAAAATTCATTTCCCAGCCGTATCATTTTTAAAAATTGTATGACTCTTTTTTTAAATCCTCCCCTTCCCCTATTTTATTACTTTAATATCAAATGTTACTTTATATCTATAGCAAATGACCATACGATTTTTTTATTTTATTTTTATATCAGTTGTTTTTAGAAATTAATATTAGAAATAAACAATGTTATTTGATGATTGGTTTAAAATTTTTTAAAGATTATATTAGGTAATTTATTATTATTATTATTAATTTAGAATCTTTTTTATATATATGTTAAATATATTTTTGAAAAACAGATTTATTATCTGAAGAATATATATCTGGAATGAGGACATTGTCATTAGTCATTTTATATGTATTTGTAAATAACTATATAATTTAGGTCTGTTTTTTTTTTTTTTTTTTAATAGCATTTTGGAAATATTAATTTTTTTATAATGAAATCTTTGTAAATATTTGTTTCTGGTTTCAAAGTTAAAAAAATTTGCTTGCTTCAATTTGGAAATAATTATTTATCTATTACAGAACTCCATTGATAATTTGTTTAGTAGTCTGCCTTTTGAATTGAATTAATCGTATGAGAGATAGAAATTCTCATTCTTTTTTTTTTTTTAAATAGTGATTAGCAAACCCACTTTATCCATTTTAATATATATTACTATTATTATTAAAGTATTCAATATTTTAATTGTAAACTATAATTTATAAGACTTTAATATATATATATTATTTTTAGGAATTAAGAGAAAGAGTATTAAGAGGCAAATACAGAATACCATTCTATATGTCTACAGACTGTGAAAATTTATTAAAAAAATTTTTAGTTTTAAATCCTGCCAAAAGAGCATCTTTAGAGGTAATTAAATATTTGGTGTTGTCTTTTTTATGCATATATTAATGATTAATCATTTTAAAAAAAATTGTGTTATGGATATCCATATACACATATGCTAATAATAATATTTATATTGCTTTCATTTTTTAAAGTTATAATCATATTATAAAGCTAATTTTTTGGTAAGGCGTTGAATTTATGGGTCATAGATATAATCTAATAAAAATATATATATATGCTCCTTAAGTTTATTATTAATAATTACATTTTTTTTTTAAAATTTTGTTTATGTTATAATTTTAATTTGTATATGCATACTATACTTTAAAAAAAAAAAAAAACATTTGTGAAATATATATGTGAGTGTTGAAAAATTCTGTATATCTATTATACAGTAAACAATACTAAATTGATAATTATAGCTTAAAATATTAGCCATTGTCCATTATATATAATATACCAAGGTGCTTGGAACAAAATACGGTGGATAACGCAGTTTCATTATATATTAAATTTTTTGATCTAATTTTATTAAATTAGATTGCATTTTCATTAAAAAATATTGGACTGATATTAATTTTTTAAATGATTTTAAAAAAATATGACGTGGCAAAAAAAATAAATAAAAAGTTTTATTCATTAGATAAATACAAAAACATTGATAACATAATATAAAGTACACCAAAATTAAATTTAAATATCTACATTATGTTCACCTTTTTTTTGTGTGGGTGTGTGTGCATGTCTCATTTTAATTCAATGAATTGTTATTCAATAGAATATCAACTTCATAATTGCAAAACAGCGAACGTAAAATAAAAAGTTTTTATATATATTGTACCGGTCGAAATTGTATGTTAATTCGACACGATTCACAGTCTGGATAAAAGTACATCGAATCCAACCATATGCAAGATCAAAGATCAAGAATACTTATGGACTCTAACCTGTTTACCCACCCTCTAAATCTAATTAACAACACTTTCGTGGTAAACAACTAATTCTTTTTTAATTCCGACCGGCTGCAACAGTGGTTGAATATGAGTCGCTGGGATTTCTACTACTTAATTCTATCATTCAGTTTAATTTAGCATATTAGTGAGTTGATATGATGATAATACGTTTGGAATGTGAGTGTGTGTGTGCGGGACATCGAACCATCAGATAGCAGCACAATATTAATGGATAAGTAAACATAGATAAATTAAGTTAAATTCAGACACATATTTAATAAACATTTGTCTATAATTCTCTAATGCCTCACTTAACGTTCCTGTTTATTAACAGACAATTTCATGATCATAAACTTAATGCGTATGCCTATTTCAAAATAGTGGTATAACTTTTATGCCAATTTTCTTACAAATGGTTGATTTCCATTTTTAGGTTGACGCCACCTCAAGTATGTACAGAAAAAAGACAATTATATATGTCAAGACCTTTGCTTATTACTATTAACTTTCACACGAACAAAAGATTTTCCATGAGAGAAATTATTTGGCTATGTTTAAGAAATGTTTTAGAAAGGATCGACACGTTTGAATATAAGTGTCTCGCGATATTCGCCAATGACTATGTTACATTAATAAAAGTAATAAAATCTAACCCAACCTGGATCAAACCACCACGAGATGCTCAATCTGGAGAAAATGGATTATATCCAGCACCTGAGTCACGTCACCAACACAAACTTAAATCTCACTATCCCTGCCCATCGATTCCAACATGAGGAATGAAAATTTATTTGCGTCATTGGCAAATTTAAAAATTTCAGGTGAAAACAAAAAAATCTCCAAAATTCACCAAGCTCAACATACCTAGGATTTTCTCTTCCATTGTTTTCAAGTCCTGTCCGACATTTTATATAAATCAATGAATCCATCACGTGATATCATTTTCAGACAAAAAGAGTAGCAAATCAAATATAGTGCCAGACAATGTAAAACAAATAATAGATACAAATTTTTAATTATTTAACTTAAAATTACATTGAGCTACATATATTATATTTAACTAATAGCGATTTGACCCAGATTAGATTCAAACAAATTTTTAATATTATGCGAATATGATATTTCAGTTTAGGACGATACATCTCTCCCCTCCAAATAAAATCTCTACAAAACATTTTAAATTCAATATTATTAAAACTCTCTCTTGAAAATGATCAATTAATGAAATTTTCCCCTTCCCCTTTTTTATGTTTAAAATATAATTAAATGGACACACTTGACCTAACGTCTTCCCTAAACTAAACCGTTTACATATAAGGTAAGTTTTCTGTGTATAATCAAAGATAAAATATAAATTGTTTCCCCTCTACAAAAAAGAAAGGGTTGCTCTAATTAATAATCCCTTAGAGCGAAATCTTAAATTTTTACCTATCGACAGACATTGGTCAGGAAATAAAGGATATATATCTTAATTAATTCTCTAATACGAGAACATGATGGGTATCAAATATAAATTTAAATGACGTATTTATACGTATTAATAACAAATATCATTTATAAACCACTTGACTAAGAGAAAACTAACTTTACATTAAGATAGGCATAATTTAAAAGGCAGGAAATATATTTATAGCAGAGGCATTAAAATTCAATTATAGAAAGTCAAGGTTACAAAATTTAAAAGCATTTAGATCAATAAAAACAAATTACATTTTAAAGGCATTTATTTACAAGGTACTTAATTATGCGGTCAACTGGAGACAAAAAAAAAATGTTACATAACATTTTTCACAGTCCACTTTGAAATCCTTGTCCCACGATGACATGAGGGATTTGAAATTGGCTTCACATTTTGAACGTAGGAATAGCAAGTTCAACATTTCAGCAGTTCAAAAATTAAGCATTCAGAGAAATTTTTCTGGCTTCATGGCATCTGTGATTCCATTCGGGACTGAAGGGGACCTAAGCAGGCTATAGTCTGCTTACCCCAAAAACATTTATGCACTTCTTTAGGTAACTCACACGAACTGAACAAAAGTGGCCCAAAACGAAACTGAAAAAAAACTTCGCTCCAACTCACCAACTGAATAAAACTTAGCACCAACTGACTCCTATTGTTATTCTTCTCTATTTATATGTTTTTAGGTCGCATTCCACAATTTCCTCTTTTGCAATCGCCCGGAGCAAAATCCATATCTTGACTCGGGGAATTTCCATACTTGATCTAAACTATTTGATCATTGTCTTTCTAAGATTCCACCCCCTGATAAACCCAATGATTTTATTGTTTCAAGTTTAAATATAGATTTTAAGAATTTTTTTTTTACTTTAATTTAATTGTAAATCCATTACTATTTTGTTAATGGATTCTCTTTTGTTTTATTTTACAGAATGTAATTAGGGCTTATCGTAAAAGTGAATCTCCAAAATAAAATGCTCAATTTAAAAAAAATATTTTCGAATTTATTTCTTAATTTATTTTGATTTTATTATAGTTTCGTTTTATAATTCTATATGCAATATCTGCACACATTTTTATCTATCTATATCTAATATTTAAAATCATTATTTAAACAAAATATCCGAGATTTTATTAACTAATTCTTTATCTGGCCATCTAATACATAT
Source organism: Epiperipatus broadwayi (assembly GCA_028023455.1). Taxonomy (NCBI): domain Eukaryota; kingdom Metazoa; phylum Onychophora; class Udeonychophora; order Euonychophora; family Peripatidae; genus Epiperipatus; species Epiperipatus broadwayi. The sequence goes on from JAQFVV010012412.1 coordinate 2,729,266, forward strand.
AAAATGGCCAACGGAAACTCCAATAATAATAATCCTTTACAAACTTGATTATATTAGCAATATTAAAAGATGTGAAGCATGGATCTAATCCATAGATTGAGATCCATTGCTTCAATATAAAAAAAAAATCACAGCATTTGGAATGTGCTTGTATACTACAATGCTTATTTATTAATTGTTTATTACATTTTTTTTAATTTTATTTTTTTGAGTTTATGCTACAGTATTAAATTTTTGTCATAGAAAAACATTATAATTGCTTGATTTTTTTTGTTTTTGTTTTAATATATGAATTTTTTGATTTACAAGGTAATTTAAGGAATCAATTGATGTCATTCATGGTAAAGCTATATTTATGTCATTTATGTAAACATTATTATATGAATTAAATTTTATAAGAATATACAATATTTTATAAACTTTATTAAATAAATTGCCCACACATGCACATTTCTATTATCTATTTAACCAGAGTTTGATATTACATATATTATCAAATAAGACAATGAGTTTATTACAATACAATATGTTGAAAAAGAGATTCTAATTTTCAGTACAAAATCATTTAAAAATCAAAAAAATTATTTACATCATATGTACCATATTCTGATTCACTAGTACTAAAAGAAAATAAATTTTCAATCCCTTTGCTCAAGTTAGTCCTTGTAGAAAATTAAAAATACTACATAAAAATATTAGTATAATATAGATACTCTACATGCAGAAAGGAATATGTGTGTGCAAATTTATAACTAATTTTTTTATTCAAATAGACAAATAATACAAATTTAATGCTCAATCACATTTTCTTAAATTATATATGCAATTTTGAATGTGAATAGATTAATATTTAGTATCTATGTTTGTTTAGATTATATCCCAATAAAAATTTAAGTAATGTAGATAGGCCTCATAAAGATTAGAATGGGGATTTTTTAATTTTCTTATGAAATTTATATGTGAAAATGATATTTTTATAGAAGAGATAAACTTGAAAGATATATAAAGCTATATTTTTGTTTAAAGCTAATGACTTTATTCAATATGAACTAAATTATAAAAGTTTTCACAACTTCATAAAACTGAAATTTCACAGGGTATAAACTCCTAAACATAAAATAAGGCACAAGCAGTATCAAAATGCAATGGTCCTTTTTCAATATTGAATTATGTATTTGATAACGAAATAGATATTCTTTAGGTATAATCTGCCATCAGTATCTTCTCAACATAAAAAATAAAGAAAGCTATACTTATTGGTCAATATGTGAAAATAATATCAAAAACAAACAAAAATTTAGATATCTATTTACATTATTGCATATAAATATTAGATGTATGAACGTATGTGTGTGTGTTTATATGGTTATGTAATTATAATATTACTGTAATTAGATGCATATGGAAACTTAGGAATAGAAAGATGTAAATAGATTTATAGAATACTCTAAAATAGAGGTCGGCAATCTTTTAGCGGTGTTGTGCCAAACCTATGTTACAATGTTATTCCACATGCCGACATCATTCTACCAATTTTATATATAATATCAAAATTGGTCCCATTGTAATGGGTTTCAAAATTATATATTATATATTTTTGAAGCCCATTATAACGAGATCTTATATTATTGCTTATTCAATATTTTAAAATACATACGATCAATGTGAAAAGTAGGTTTTGTTAAATTATATTGAATTCGAAAAACATGCTTAAAATTTTCTTTGGCATGAAGAAAATTCATCCCCTGGGTACTTAATAAAATGTGTAATGCATTGTTTACAAAATTTCTGATTAATATACAGTAATTCAGAATAGGCAAAGGGCATTTAACTTATAAAAGACAGTAATTCAGAGTAGGCAAAGCACATTTAACTTTCATTGGTTTAATTTAAAATAACAAAGTAAAATAAATATTTTTTTAGCATTCATCAAAAATGTTTTAAAGAAACTGATTTTTATGATATAAAAAAATCAACTTGAAATTTTTCTCTATGAGAAATTTGTTTTAATCACACAATATACATTTAAAAGAAAAAAAAAAAAAATTTAACTTCTTTGTGATCTGAACAATATTATCAAGTCTCACATATTTGCGAATTGGTTATCATTAACAATAAACTTTAAATGTGCTAAAACTTTGATACAATATTCTGCTTGAATATAAATTTATTCTAAACATGCAGTTCCCTACAAAAGTATCAATGGTTAATTGACCGTCAAAAAAAAAAAAACCCAGCTAAAATTAATCCTATTTGGGGGGGGGGGGGAATTTCCACCCCACTTCATTCTTATCTTTATTGAAAATAAGAAAGATTGAATGTACGTTTATTATACAAAATAATTAGTAAATTAAATGGAATCATGGTTTCCATTTACATGTGAATCACAATGCAAAATGTAGATGATGGCGCAATTGCTTGTGCTGTAATTAAAATATAATTTTCTGCCATTTCAGTTCCATTAGAATGCCCTTGTGTGCCCTCGGTTGCCAACCACTGCTTTAGGATGAATTAAGTATAAATAAGTTTTAATGGGAGAACTTGCAGAAAACAAAAGTTGTACAAATAAGATTTGATCCAGATATTGCCGATGCTAAGTTAAAAAAAATTACAGCCTGTTTGTGAGGAGGAAAAAATAAACAATGGTTCAGATGATTGTATAAAACAAGATGGAAATTATATGAAAAGATAATTAAAAGATAACAATGGATTTAATCCAAAATAATATATATATTTTATTTTATAAATGTTTAATTGATGATAAATATCAAACAAATAAATATTCTAAGAAATCTTGCATTCAAATTTACATGCTAGAAAATAGACACGATAGAGAAAAATTTTCAGATGTTTAATAAAAAATTAAATGAACATATTAAATGATAGCAAGTGATTGTAATGTTATAATAGAATAAGAATGGGAATATACAGAAAATTTTGGAATGACAATAAAATGAGATTTTTATAAATTGTTTATAAGAAAAATAATATAATAAATAAGCATAGAAAAATTTATACATGAAAAGTTTCAGATTCTCTGAGAAATCATAAAAAGAAAATTTACATTGAGAAAGCTGTAGATCAGTAGTTATGATTTGCACATTTTCTCAAAACTTATTTTAGTTGTTTCATTTATATCTAACACTGTTAGAATGAAAATTCCTTCAATAGGCAAAAGCAAAAGATTTCTGCTTATATTTCTTCTAAATCTAATTTTTGCAAGAAAACCATTAAATCTTACTTCAGTTACATGCTGTCAAAATAAAACAACAAACAACTGGAATCATTAAAGATTGTAAATGAATAAAAAAAGATATAAATTTTATATATTAAATTTTTTGATATGATCAGCTGTCATTTCCTTTTTTATAATGTCCTTTTTAAATCACGCATGGTGCTAATTTAATCTTTTGGTCATATTTTTTGTATTATTATAAGTTGTAGCCTTTTTTTTTCTACTTATGAACTCTTAAATAACCAAAATTTAACAATTATTTAATAAACATGAAATTATTAAATTTCATATACTATATGATATTTTTGATATATAAGTTTAAATTTATTTAAAAATTAAGTATTTTTTCTCTTCTTGACTATTTTCAAATTGCATGAATGACATTTATACCAACAAAACTTACTAGTAATTTTAGAACTTATGTATAGCATAATGAAAGATACACATGCAATGTCATTTTATTTCCATCAAGCATTAGTGCGCCGATTCTATAAGAAAGACCTTTCAATAGTTAGAATGATTATTTTATGGACATAGGCAAAGTTTAGTATCGTGCATACATTTGATTTCTGGTGTCTGTTTCCATATTTATATAATAAATTTCTTCATGCTAAACCATAACAATTGTCATTTGTGCTTATTACAATAATTGCCATTATCAAATTATTGATTAATAAAGTTTAGTTATATTTTAAAGCTTTCAATAGTATACTATAAATGGATGTTATGTTACTAAACATATCAGAATATCAAAACTGTTTGTAAATTTAAAGGGAATGTACCTGTAACCAAATGAATATATCTTGCTTTATATTGTTTCTAAAATAAATGTATGTTTTTCAATTATTTATTATTTTAAAAAGTTGTAAATAGTATAAATAAATCTTGTTGTTTTGAAAATATATTTAGTTATCTGTGGTCTTACTGCTAATCATCATCCATATTATTATTGTTATTGCTATCAACACATTATTTTAAGTCATCATTAATACAGTATATTTTATTATGCATTAATATGTCATAATAATTTTGGTAAACTTTTACATTTAAAGCACATTTAGAGTTTATGGTTTATTGATTAGAATACTGTAGATCTTAAGCCCATGTCTTATTCTACATAATATTTTAATGATCTATTGGTTTTGGATAACCTGTTTATTTGAGTCATTAGATATATCATTCACTGATCTTAATCACATTGCCCATAATTATTTAATAAAAGAAACTTTGTAAATTATTGTGCTTACTTTATTAGGAACTTATTTGTACTTCATAAAGATTAAAGTTCATATCACTGTTGGCATCAGGATTGCCAAATATTGTTTATTAATTATATTTCATTTTATGAGCTGTTTTGTTTGTTATATTTGGGTAGTGGCAAAATTTTCCTCACTGACCCAAGTATATCTTGTAAAATGATAATATTTAAGTCATTCGAACCCTGAGAAAAGTAAATTATTCATTCTTAGTTGTAATTTTGAATTTATGGTTACTTTACATTTAAAGTTATTTATTGGGTTTTGGTTGGAGTTATGTTTATCTTCATAGTTTAATTGAATTTGTATAACTCTAAAATGTAAATTTCTTTTCTAATTTTTAAAACTTAGTTTTCATAATTAAATATGCTGGTTTCATCAAGCTTAGAATCCATACTTTGTTTCATTTTGCTTTAATATTATTTAATATAATATTAGCTTATATTTGAGGATCTCATTATCCATTGTCAACACTGTTCTCATATTTTATCTTGATTTTTTTTTTTCTTTTACTTTTTCATCTTCATTTTATCTTAATTCATCATCATAACTGATTCATCCTTCATTGGCTACTATCTATCATCACCTCTTAATCATTCATTATCTTAATACATTTTCCCTCTCTTCTCCTCAATCTTAACCTCGTTTATTTTCACCATTTAATCATTATTTATTTTCATCATCTACTTATCACCTAATTCATAATTTAAATTCGTATTCATCTCACAGACCCGATTATTAATTATTTATTGATTTACAAATATTAAATTTATCTAATAGTATTTTGCTATGGATTTTAAAGCTACTTTAACTTATGTCGATACTAGAAGTTATTATCTTCATGGACACTTTGTGACCTTAGATTTATTGTTTCATGCTAGCTTAGTTGGTTTTAAGAAAATAATATCTTTATTTTAACATTTCTTTTTACACATATATTTTTAATATTTGTTTAGTGAGGATTACAATATATATATATTGTGTCCTTTTTATGGGTACACCCCATCAAAAAAAAAAACAAGTTGGGGATAAAATTTGGTTTGGCATAATTTTAAATTTTATTAAATCAAAAAAATGGGCACTTAATAAGCTAAAAAAAATAACTGTCATTTTAGTTATTATAGGGTTTGAACTTAGGTTTAGTTGAGTTAAAATCGTATAAAGGATATAACTGCTGGGTAAAATAGTTGATTACAAATATACATAAAAGATAAAATAATAAATTATAAATATATTATAGTTACAAATAGGTAAATATTTGTTAGCATTTAAAATTATAGTAAAGTTCAAATCTAATCTAAACAAAAATGCATTATATTGATAGTTAAGGCTTTACTTGATTACTTTTGGCTAATATTACTTATGTTTAACAGCTTCATTATCTGTGTACAAAGCACATATATATATATTTATAATATTGATAGATAATTATTGTCTGTGTGTATCTAATATTATAAAAACAATTATTATTTTTAGTTAAATCTTAAGTTATGTTTACAAATAAATGATTAGTATTTATTTTACGAATTTGGTGATTAAAAAATCATAAAAAAGTAATATCAAATCTAGTTTGTATAAAAATAAAACCAAAATGATCTGAAGCAATTTAAAGTAAATTATATTTTATTCAGTTTCTAAAAGGAATTATTTTTATTGAGAAATATTTTAAAACTGAAAATATTTGTTTTAAAAATAGTTCAAATATTAGCAACTAAGTAAAGATTTTAAAAGCAAAGAAGGGGGAAAATTAACCAATAAACAGTGGGCAGGTGATTGTTTAAAAAATTGAGGGAAAATTAAATTGAAAAAAAAAAAAAGATTACAGGTCGAGGAACAAGTAACTGGTTTTGATTTTTTTGTATCTTAAAAAGTTTGCTTAAAATTACTTAAATATTATTATTATTCAAAAAAAAAAAAAGGAAAGGTAATGGATTTTACCTACGTAATAATTTAAAGGATATAGGTTAGAAAGTCTTGTTATAATGAATGAGTAAATTAAATTGATCTCTACGGGCAAATCAGCAATTAATGGTTTTTAGAAAATTTCTTGAAATCGTTATATGGAGAAAAATAATATAAAAATGGAGAAAAGTTGTATATGCATACCAAAATGTTTTCAAGAAATACATCCACTGAAAGAAAATCTTGGGATTTTGGATTAATACCGGATTTAGTTGATAAACTAGATGAAATATTCATGTGTTATAGTAGTCAAAATAATTGGACGTGACTAAGTCACCAGCCAGGGACAAATAAAAGGCAACATTCCTGACAGAGCTAAGTATGCATTTTAAAAATATCTAGAACTAAATTATTAATAGATAATAACAGAACTAGGTGGGAATGGAAAAGCATACATCGTATTCAAAGATAAATCTTAAAAGCATGTTTGAATAAAGTTTTAATTGAAGAAATGATTGAAACTGAGCAATACTAGTTTTAATGTCATTTTTATGTAGAGTTAAAAAAAATTATACTGAATGATGTATATGTTAAATGAAGATTATATGTGTACAGAATAATAGTAGTCTACTAGTATGAATGAAATTATTATCTATCATCTGGAATTGAAAAAATATATAAAACAAATGTAAGAAAATAAAATCATCCTAGACAATATTTAATAAAGAATAAACATGCATGGAGAATAAATTGTTGAAGAAAAGTTGTAATAGACATTAATGCATTGGGAAATGCCTTTTCTTAATAATAATAGTAACCAAAAATAAGCAAGGAGTAGAATGCTGAATTATTACTAGTGTAAGGAGCATTTAAATCGAATGGATAAGGCAAGTTGCCGATGATCTTTAATTATTAAAGGAAAAAAAATGGCTACCTTGTCAATAACCCAATGTCATGTGAAGTTTATAATTGTAGTAATCTTCATATGAGAACAAATGGAGCAAAAGTGATAATAATATTGATGTGCAACCAGTCTGGATCATGTGGAATGATTGGAATGCCAGTAAAAGTTAGTTTTTTTTTTTTAAGGAACATATATATATTTTAAAAAAGCTTGTAACATCATATTTGTATATATATATTAATTCTATACTTTAAACATAGTTGTTATTGGGGGAGGGGAATAAGTAGATCAATAGATAATGAAATTAATAATTGATTTAATTTGGTTATCTATGTCAATAATTATTTTAAAAGTTATGTTTTTATCAAATATTGTTAGATTATTAGAGTAAATAGATATGATTAATGAGTGAATGAAATATATCATAAAAGTAGTTAACAATATGTATGTTATGAAGAGTGTCGGGTTTGTGTTTAAATATACAATATTGAAAAGGAGATACGATATTTTAAATTTCGTCTTATGTTTTACGATGAACAATTTAATATAGTTATACAAAATTATAAGTAATTTTAGTTTGTAATTTGTATAAACAAATAGTTATAAGAAAGATATTAAACAAATATAAGTTAGAAATATGAAGGTAATAATTAAGTTGTTAGATAAAGCAAAGATAAATATTTTACTTAGGATACATCAAAGGGTAATCTATTAACATTTAGCGGAATCTTATAAATTGTAGATGAACATTATTGCAGGAAGATATAGGGTTTTGATTCAATAGTACACAGTAGAAAATTCTTATTGGTTGTATTTTAGTATATAGGTTGAGAATAAAACAATAGGAAGTTGGAGTTTGAGATCTAAAAACTAATGGATGATTTTATAATTATTATAATAATATTTTGCTTAGAAAAAAAAAAAAAGATCAAAGGATGAATATCATGGAATTTAAAAATAACAAAAAGTGACATTTCACTGTATCATAATAATATTATTGTATTGAAGCAAGAATATAATAATTAATATTTTTTATTTTGTCTATTATTTAAAGCCTAACTTGTAATGGGTTAATAATTGTAAAAGAAGGGGGGGAAATGATTATCTAATGGAGTCACCTGATTAGTGATATAAAAAAAAATATATAAAGGCAAATATCACAACAGTGTACCATATTATATGAAAAGGTATTATTTTTTATTGTATTGTAAATATTCAAAAAAAAAAAAAAAGGAAATGAAAATTTTTCAATTGTTTATAGTGTTATTATATTATGTAGGTATATAACTTTATTACTATTGTTATCTTTAAATTAATGTTAGTTAAAATGTTTATTATAATATCTTGTAAATAATATAATTTAAGTTGTTGTTTTGAAAGTTAACTTGAGTGTTAAAAGTTGCATTTCTTTTATGAGAGTCGTTGTCATTACATCACATGAACCCAGGGTGTACAGTTTGAGATTGTAATAAGAAATTAATCCTGTATAGAACAATATAACCATCATTTAAGCATATACTTCGTAAAAATTTTAATGTAAACTGCCTTGATCATATAAGTCATTCAATTATTAAAGTATGCTTATTTATAAGGAATTAAATTATGTTAAACCATTAAACATCACATGATCACCATCTCTTATGCCTGCACATAACTGTTAATAAACAAGCAAAACTCTCTATACAATAGTGCCACCCTGTGCCATCCAGAGTAATCAGTGGATGCCAGAAGGTTTGTGCATAAAATCCCCATCTAGTGCCTACTCATCCAATATTCCCAGAATAGTTTCTGGCTTGTGGCCTTTGTCAATGTATGGGTGCTGAACTGAGTTCAGACCCACATGACTATATAAGCTATTGAGCTTAGATTGAAAATATTATTGTGTTTTCAATTTCATTCTCATAGTTTTGTAATTAAGTAGAGATAAAAGGTGGCTGCTGGAGGATTGCATTAGATCCTAAGATCTAGGTGCAGTGCTCTCAGATCCAAGCTTCTCACTGACAAAGGCCACAAGCCAGAAACTAGTGTGGGAATATTGGATGAGTAGGCACTAGATATGGATTTTATGCATTAACCTTCTGGCATCCATTGATTACTCTGATTGGCACAGGATGGCATTACTGTATGGAAAGTTTTGCCTGTTTAATTAAATTATGAATTATTTATTGTTAAAAGTAATGAAATATGATTATAATTTAGATAATAATATTGGTTTAAGGGTAAGTATTAGGGAACATAAATATAAAATAGTAGAACAATTTTAATTATAGGTTCAGGTGAGAAGTCTTTTTTTAATTGACACACTACCTATAAAGTTCAGTAAAATCCCTCTTGATATTTTATAGGTGGATCAAATAACTAATTGAAAATCAATGATAATCCTGAGATCTCTTAAGATTACCATACAATAAAATAATACAATTTATTGGGTAGATTAATTTAAATGTCATCATTATAGATATTCTATTAATTTAAGCATTATCGTTAGTCGTGAGAGTATTTACGTATTGAATAAGGAGGAGTGTCTAAGTATTCTTATGCCATTGGATAAATACTTTAGTATTTATTTAATGTTAAAGAGTATGTAATCTTGTTGATAGGATATATGAGTCTCACAATTGTTATGATTGATTAAATATAGTTGAAAAACTAAGGCTGTGAAATGGTACCTAAATAAGGTCATTGGTGTACCTTCTAGGGGTCGTCCTTCCTATTGACATCATAATAGATTTTAATTATTCATATTTAGGACAACAACTAAAATAATTAATTAAAAAAAATAGAACTTATACAGTATTGCATAGTTTATTATATATATATTGAAATGGTTTTCATGGGGGGAAAGGTGTACTTTGGAGCAATTGTGTAATATAATACATGGTTGTTTTCTAGTTTTCATGAATTATTATATGTAGATAGATTTGTATGTCTATTTCCTGATGATACAAATATTTAAAAATTACATAAATAAATAGAGATAAAACAAAAATAATTAATAAAAAATAGATAAAAAATTGTACAGTAGACAAAATGTTATTATTCTTAACTAGTAAAACAGGATTTTTGATAAAAATACAATACTAATTAAAGAAAATTTGATCCAAGTTATTAATTAACATTGCAATATTTTTAAATTTAGTATATACTGTAATACCTTAAGAAAAAACAAAATAAAGTTATTAACCATTTTTTATTTCGTCTTGTAAATAAAAATTGCTAAAATATAAATGATATAATATTTAAGTGATAAATTATAGTATCTATACACTATTCTTAATCACATGTTTTTTAGTAGATAGACAGTAGCCATTTATTCTTTTGTAATCAATTGCAGCAACAATGTGCACTAGAAAATTAAAATTTTATTTTGCAGATTTCTAATTTTTTAATATTTTTTGTTTACTATTTGATTTTGAGACAGCGGATATGAAAAAAAACATCTGTAGTTTATTATAGGAGAGAAAGCTAATTAAAAAGCTTTTGAGATGTACGTTTGGGGGAACACTGTGAAAGAGAAATTAAGCTTAAATGACTTCTTTAAAGAAAGAATATATATATAAATGAAATATTTGGGTACATCTGTGTATAATTTATTTAAAAAAATATATAAACTGATATTTCGAGCAGGTTACACTGGTCATCAACTGGGTAATAAATGTTACTCAATTGCTGAGGAGTGTAACCTGATTTAAATGTAGAGTTTTGTATTTTAAATAAATTATATACTGATGTACCTGGATAATATTTCATTTATATTTGTAGCACACGAAAATCTTCGATTTAATTTATATAGAGAGAGTGTATGTGTAAAGAATAAATTAAATAAGATTTATTGCAAAACTATGATGATAATGAGGAATTGACATGGATATGACTTTAGAGATAGAGTATTAATAAGATATATTAAAATAAATATAAAAATGAAAATTGAAAAATAAAGAACTTTTGGGAAGAAGAAGATCTAGAATAAAATCTATTCATTGAGAATATAAATAATGATATATTTGTCTTTATGCCATGTGACTGTTTTTATATATATAATAAGTTATATATTTTTACAGCAAATTATGAAAGATAGGTGGATGAATGTAGGCTATGATGATGATGAATTAAAGCCATATGAAGAGCCTAAACCTGACTGCAATGATGCCAAACGAATAGGTAAGACAAAGACTCAAGTTGAACATCTTTTTACAGTTTTATATTACATTCTAATAATGTATATTAAACATTTGTAATAGTTTTATGAAAATGTTTATTCGTATACACATGCATACATATGTACACATGCACAATGTATATTTTTGTGTATACACACAATTAAAATTTATTGCCTACAATCATGGAACATTAAATGCAAAAATGTTATTTTCAAGGATTTTTATAGAAAACAACAACTTCAATATCTGCTGCAAATAATATTTTATATTGGCAAAATATTTTTAATATATATATGATTTTCCTATAAAATTGTTCTCAGTTATCTGTAAAGGTTATTTATTTAACAAATTTTCACATGGTCATGATTAAGTGATTGCAAAACATAATAAAAGTTTTTGCAGTGTCGTAAAATGGAGGCTTTGTGGATTGGAAGCCCAAAAATAAAACTTAGAATATTCAGGTTTACAGAAAAAAAAAAGCAAGTAATTAAAAATACACTGGTTATTTTTAAGATTATCACATTACATATTTATAAACAGATATTAATGTACATTTTACATACTTAAAATACCCTCTATTTAAAAGAAATCTATTTACAAGTTAAATATAAAATTGAAGATTATCAAAGACATACAAAATATAAATGTTACTCATATTACATTATTTGAGGCAGTTAGAACTTAACAAAAAAATAATCAGTGCTCACATAAATGCAATGTTTTATGTTTGGAAACAAAGATTCAAAAAAAAAAAAAAAAATGTGAATAAAAATTAAGATATGGTTTATCCAGGTAAAATAAATTTCCAGTTGGATTACATTCCAGGACCTTCTTTATTTTGAATATTTAAAAAAATCTTCTTTTTATTTTAAAGACCTAGAAATTGATTAATGAAAATTTTTCTATATGTACACATTGATTAAAAAAAAAAAAGAAACTGCTCTTTGTTTACAAAAATTATTATCGTGAAAAATATTTTCAGACATTAGATCGTTTAATATAAAAAATATTGTTCATTATGTTAAAATGATTCACTTTCTAAGTTATTTTTTTCAACTTTTGAACTTAAAATTTCTAAGCAAGTTTTATCTCAAAGAAAATAATCAAATTTTTACATATAAATTCAACTTTTATCATAAAAATGCTGCTGCAAATTTTATTTTAATAATAATTAAAGGTAAAAACTCGAGACAACACACACACACAACTACTACAGGCACACACACAACTACCACAGGCACACACACACAAGCTTAATACATTAAATTACCATTTAAATTGTCATATATAAACTTTATATATATATAATTTTTATTAATTTTCAAAAGAAATACTAAATATTAAATATACCCCCCCCCCCATTTATATGATTTTTTTTTTTAAAGTACTTATTTTAATATATATATATTAATGCATGTAGATTTTAAAATGTACTTATTTAAAATTGCATGATTTTTTTTTCATATGTGGGTTATCCTTTATGGTGTGGCTTGAATTGATAATTTATACAGTAAAGTTGTTGATTTTTTAAAACCTTTGATTTAGGAATCCTGCTGGAAATGGGTTACAGCCGAACAGAAATTGAAGCATCGATCTCTCAGAACAAGTATGACGATATCACTGCCACATATTTACTATTAGGTAGACGGTCGTCAGAGGTAGGTTTGAAGGTTAGCACATTTTGATGTGCCTTTTTAATTTTGTTTTATAGTATTAAACTAAAGATCAGCATTTCAAGCTAATGTACATGCGTTTTTTTTATGAATGTTAATAATAAATGAATACTTTCATTTCCAACACAAGATAAAGTCTTTGCGAAAGAATAGAATGAATCCACCTATTCTTTCAAATGCTTGAGTATGGGAAAATCTTAAGCACTGGAAATGAAAGCGTTAAGATAAACCAATCAATTTAAATTACTCTTTACCATGTCTGAATGAATGATGCCTACAAAATTTTCTAGAATTTACGACACGTCATTCTTAAATGAAACTAAACATATTAGCATTCATAAAAAAGTGCATGTACATTAGTTTGAAATGCTGATCTTTAGTTTATCACAATTTATATACATCGTGCTATATAAATAAATATTTATAGTATTAGTTTTTTTTTAATATACTATATTTTGTAACAAGTTTTTTCATGTGTGTGTTCTTTTTCTAGACAATACATAGAAATGTTAATTATGATTTTTTTGAAAAAATTAAAGAAAAAAATGAAATTGGGTTTTTTTTAGTATGGTTTTATAATTTTTATCCTGTGTATGTATGATGTTTATGAAAATTTTGAATATATACATATAACTTTCTATATATCCACAAATACATCCATATTTTATATAGTATTTTTTTTGTTTTTTTCAAAAGTATGGTAAATTTTATCAAAGCCATTTGATTTTATATCATGCAGAAATTGGAATGAATTGAATTTTAAATGGATTTTGTGAAATTAATGTCAAGTGCCATGTATAAACTCAGTAATCATTTTAACGAAAGTCTTCATATTCTCAAGCCATTTTAATGAACTAAGATAGCATTCAGCAGGTTTTTAAAGAAATTTGTGCTACTATTATTTATTAAATAGGAAATAAAAAATATTAACTTAAAAATGAAGTTAAAAAAGAGAAGTTATAATAAATATAATAAAAATAAGCTTCCAATCCTGTAATTTTATGCATTGAATCAAATGATCATAAGAGGAAAATAAAAGAAGCATTCTATATTAATGGAAATATTAATGCTATAAATAGAAAAGACACTTGCTTTGATATATCGAAGAAATGGTCCACGTAACACGTGCTAATTTTATATATCTTTGTATATATTTTATTATGTATTTGTAAGAAAGCTATGATTATGAGGCATGGATCCTCGAAAACGTTTAGCTTATTTTTATTATATTTATTTATAACTTCTCTTTTTTAACTTCATTTTTAAGTTAATATTTTTTATTTATATTTTACGGGAAGTAATTTATTTTAAATAGGAAATGTGATTATTCTGTCTTTATAGTTTAATTTACAGATAGAATGGTGAATTCTTAAGTATTAGATTTATTTTAATTTTTGCTTGAATATCATGTCATCTCTTGGGCTAAAAATCATTCAATTTTTTTCTATTTATTTTCAATGATTATTTTGCATGAGTGAAAACAATAGCCACTTAAAAAAACACTTGGTTTACAACATGAAATTTATAAAAATAATTTCCTGGTTTTAATAACTCATTTTGTTATAAATTTTTATCTGGTATTTTAAATATATATCATGTATATTTGTAATACTATGTTTTGTTTGTATTAATTCACTATTTCATTATAAATGATGTAGTTTAACATAATATAAAACTTATTATTGTTATTTCGTTTCAATGCTAAATCACAGTTACAAACTAGAATATATAATATTTGATGGAAATAGGAAAATATATTTTGGTTTCTCTTTATGAAAATTACAAAAATCTCAGTAATTCTAACACTTTTTATGAATCTGTTTTTGAGATTTATTGCACTTAACATTATTATAGTCTACTATCCATAATAATAATAATAATAATAAAAAAACAACTAATCACAAATGGACGAATTAATTATTGTTTAATGTGTAAAATAAATTTGTTCATTTGCTGCAATTTTGTACAGATCAATTACATACATCAGTCTTTTTGTAAAAGTTTATCTATACAATTATATTGTAGTTTTATAATTGGCTTTTTGTAGAAAATTTTTTTAATATTTTTTTGCTAAATTTTTGACTTTTTAAAAATTGTAGAAAAATTCTTTAAAATATTTTATTGTTAAATTTATTTATTTTTGAATTTATTTTTTTTAAAAAAAGTCTATTTATAATATGCGATTATTTACTGGGGTGCAAATATTTTGATCAAATTTTGACAGAATATGCCATAATAAGTATTTTATAAAAACATTTGGTATTTTGGTTTTCTAACGTCTGTGTACTTTGAAATTGTAGATCCTTTTATAGACTTTGGAAGATGTATTATTATTGACAAGCTTATTCAACCTGTTGTAGTTATTCTTTCAGATGATGAATTGTTCTGTTATCTATTTGATATGTGACTGGAAAAAGGAGTTTGCTGTTATCTGCAATGAGACACTCTCATTCCACTCCATATGTTTTTGTACTTGCAATTGTTATTATTATATGATTCTTCATATAGTAAGTGAACATAGATAGAATAAGTTTATTGGAGATCAAAATTAAAAAGCACCAGTCTTTCTTCACATTTTCCTGATAATTCTTAACTGTTGTTTGTGGGAAGATTGAATATACGTGTGAATGATTTTTTTATATGTAGATATTTACAATCATGTCAGACAAAACTGAAATACAGTTTTTATTTCCGGGTTGCTGTAAAGTGGCCAACCAAGATAGCAATTGATGGTCGAAGATGGAAGGAGGATATTAACAATTTTCTGATTATGAAATCAAACTACCTTTTGATGATAACATTTTATTTAATACCTACAACTGAAGATCATATTCAAATGAAGGAAAATTGCATGAATTGGAAAAAGAACTGTTTGAATTAAACTGGATATTGTTGGGGTTTGTGAAATTAGAAAGGTGAAGAGGATATTTAACAAATGTACTGGTACTTTACTATAAAGACACAAACATTAGAAGTGCAAATAGAGTGGAATTCATTATAACAAAAAAGTGAAAGAACAACATAGTGGAAATTGATAATATATCATACTGAGTGACAATATTAGTAATTAATAGAAGCTAATTCACGTGTCTACACTGATAAGTTTTTATTGTGATGAAGAAGTAGAGGATTTTCTATGTGGATGCATGAAATGCTTTTGTTCAGATCCAACAACATTTTAAAATTTTCACGAGACTCTTTAATATGTAATTTGGTAAATGATTAAAAGGTGATACTGTTATGGAAAAATTTAGTTATGATGTTAGAAATAAGAGAGACTACAAATTTATGGAGTTTTCAGAAAAGAAAAAATATGCATTAGAATTTTTTTTTTGAAAAAAGCATTAAATGGAAATGGACATTGAAGTATCCAAGTGAAAGAAAGTATAGCAGAATTGGATTATATTTTGACTAACTGAAAAATATGGAAGCAGGAAATGATCATGGATTAGTGAGATGTAAAGTATGTGTTAGTACAAAACTAGAGAGACAAAAACTATTAAAAAAGTAATTCAAAACCTAAGACTTTCGATGTATGTATTAAGAAAATACTATTTATTCTTTTATTATAATATACTCAATTCATTTAACATAGCCTGCTATGCATGCTTTCAACTAATTTGTAGTCATAATCATAGCAAAAAGACTTAAAGTGAATTATATAATTTATCAAACTAAAGGTTAACAGTATGCTAATTTCAAAATGTAAATAAATTGACTTATGCAATCCACTTTTTTGAAAGAGGATGGAGGACTTTTTTTTATTTATGGTGTGCTGTAGTCAAAAATCTTCAGAAACACTTCAACAAATTTAAATTGAAGTTGCAAATCCATTTTAAAATATTAATGGACTTTGAAGATTGTTCAGACTAGTCTGAGATTAATAAATAGATAATTGATATTTTATTATGCTGGTACAAAAAAGCAGCAATTTGTCAATAATTTTTTTACTCAGATAAGGCAATATATGAAACAAAAAAGAATATGATTTTTTTTTATAAATAATACATTTAAGAAGAATTGAATATCTAGATTTTTTATGGAATGGTTACAAATAAAGAGACAATAGTAATATTAGAAAATTTAATTGTGAATTGGCAAGAACAGCTATAGAAGACAATGCAAGTCTCAAAAGTGGATAACAATATTTTGGTATTGGAATGAAACTTATTTCTACAATAACAAGAAAATATTAAACTACTAATAAAAAGAGAGATGGCATCATGCAATATTGAAAGTGTTTTATAAAGAATTACATAATAATGAAGAACAAGAAAATAAAAGGATTCCCTACACTTATTATTGGGTTGCCAGTGTTTTAAAGGAAGAAGTGAATCAAGCAATTAAATCGAGGAAGAAAGGAAAAATTTCAGGAAATGATGGGATTATTTTTGATATCTTAAAAGTCGACAAGTAGTCGTATAAAAAAATATATTGGCAAAGTTGCATATCAAATAACTAAATGATGAAGATGTACCAGATGGTTGGAAGAATTCAATAGTAATATTGATATTTAAAAAGGGTGATGAAAATATTAGAACTTATAGACCTATCTAGTCTTCTATCACTTTTTTATCCAAAATCTTTATCAAAATAATTCCAACTTGTTTCAGCAAACTTTGGATTTAAAGAACAAGCTGGATTTAAAAGTAGTTTTTGCACAGTGAATCCTGTCCAAATGAGATAAGTTAAAGAAATGACTAACAAATATGAGTTACTATTAAGCTTTGGGTTTGTAGATTATGAAAATGCATTTATTTCTATAAGAATTTCATTGGTAATTAACGTGTTGGATCATCAAGATATTGATCCAGGATATTGTCATATTCTGAAAAATATTTAACAAAATACAAAATTAGTGATTAGATTACATGGTGGCACTAAGAACATTGAAAAAAGTATATGACAAGGTGATTCGATATCCACAACTTATTACAGCAGTTTTATAAGAAGAATTTTGTGGATTAGAATTGGGAAACTAAGGAAGTAAAAATAAATGGAAATTATTTAAGTCATCTAGATTTTGCAGATGATGTGATTGTTTTGCAAATAATGCTTCAGAATTTGAGGAAGTATTGCAAGAGTTATCACAGGAAAGTAAGACTAAAAATAAGTATTAAAGAAATAAATATTCAATGGATTTTCTCAGAAGAAAAAATAGTTTGATAATTATGAATTAGAAGTTAATAATTACTAATATCTTGGTCAGATTATTAATAGAGATGGAAGCAATAGATTAAATCAATCGTAAAATTAAACTTGGATGAGTATTTTTAGTAGTAATATTTTAATATTAAAAGGAATTATTTCTATATGTTTGAAAAGGAAAGCTTTTAATAGATGCATTTTATTATTTCTTGCTTATGGATTTGAACACTCAACAGTTGGGGAATACAAAAACTTCACCCAATAAGATATAGAGAGATATATGTTAGGAATAATAATAAGAGATTGGAAATGTAATACATGGGTGAAAGAACAAACTGGTATCTTTTGACCTCATTGAAAAAATTAAAAGACTGAAAGTGAAGTTGGGCTGGGCATATTGCTAGAAGAGATGATAATAGATGGATAATTGAAATCTTAAACTGGATTCCAAGAGATCGTAAAAGACTCGGAAAATAATCACATGTGAGATGGATGGATGATGTGGAGAAGAGAAGCTAAAGATTGGAGAAGATGGATTGAACTTGGAGAGACCTTCATCCTGCAGTGGATTGATAATGGTTGAGGATGATGATAATAACTTGAATAGTCTGAAATAGATGAAATGATGCAGGAGCATTAACAACCTCCAGCAAGCTATATGTATATTAACTCGGGAAATGTAGAATGAGCCCATCTACATTCTAGCTTTGATTGTATATATTATTAACATACTTATACCAGAGTCTGATTTATATTCTGAAATCATTATAACTAATCAGAGGGAAAGGCTGAGCTTCATATTTAACAACCTCAATATTAAATTAATCTTCCAGTTAATAGATATAAATATAACTTTTTAATAGCCCAAAATAAGATGAAATAATGTGGAAGCACTGAAAACCTCCAGTGATTGTCAATAAATGTAAATGTAGAATGAACCGTGATTGTCAATAAATGTAAATGTAGAATGAACCCACATTCTACATTTTCATTTATTGACAGTTAGTGGTACATAAAGCTCACTGTAGATTTTCAGTGCTTCTGCATTATTTCATCTATTTTGAGCTATTAAAAAGTTATATTTATATCTATTAATTGAAGATTAATTTAATAATAAGAGATAGTTAAATATGATGCTCAGCCTTTCCCTCTGATTAGTGATAGTGATTTCCGAATAGTTTAGTTATCTTGAAATTGCATTAGTATATATAAATCATGCTCTATATGTAAGTATAACAGTAAATGGTATGCTTATATATGGTCAAAGCTAAAGTGTAGGTGGACTTATTTTACATTTACTGATAGTTTGTTTACATATAGCTCACTGAAGGTTTTCAGTTCTTCTGCATTGTTTCATCTATTTCACAGTATTAAAAAGTTATATTTACATAATAAATTAATTATTTTCAAATTTCTTAAAGTTCAACTTGAAAAATGTAGTTTTTTTCTTGTATAAGCTAACTTTTGTAAATCTAGTGTTATATTGGTCTTCACAATATCACTATCATTTTATTAAATTAAAAATATTCAAATATAAGGATTCAGATTTGGTGATATTGTAAAAGTTAAAGGGAAAGGTTGAAAATTTAAAACTTATTTTTAAAGAAAAAATAGCATTTTTTATCTTTTAAAATAATTTCTTACTATAATATTATTACATTGGCAATTATTACATTGTGACACATAGTTTTAGTTTGATTATCTAGGCTGATCATGTTATTTTGCTGCTTTACAAAGTTTAACCAATGATTTTACTAAGTGTACAAAACAAATAATTTGTCTGTGAATGTCCTTAGATTTTCTATGGCTGGTATATGGCCCTTCTCCTTGCTTCTCAAATCAAAGTCTTAAGTATATATTCCAGTAATTTCATGCCAGAATTATGTTTTATACACACACATATCACTGCTCAGATCTATTTCTTTTTTGAAACAAGAGCTTTAGTATATCTTAGTTATTACATGTTTTTATTACATGCTATATATCCATTGATTCGTAGTTTCACAGGTCAGCTATTGATTTATATAAGGTGTTATAAAAAATGAAAGTGTCAGATTGTAATTTCTCCATAATAACTTGTAACATTAATCCATGAGGTGAACAAGTGTTTTAAACGTCCCAAAGTTATTATTTAAGATGATTAATAAAGTCTCATGAAAATCTCTGATTTTTAACATAATCCACAATGAACAACGTTATTATTTCTTTTTTAACCGAGAGTCTGAATTAGTAATTATCCTCATATCACCCCCCCCCTCTCTGTCTTTCATTGATAACAGAAATTAGGTGAAATAAGCTTCATTTAGGAAATCACTTCAGTTTCAATTGCATTTTCCTTGAAAATCTTTGATTTATAACTTAGGCATTTAAATGACAATGAAAAATGTTATTATTTCTTTTTATGTGTGACGCTCTTCATAGCCCTCTCAGCCCAACTCCAACTGCAAAAAGAACTAGGATTTAGGCTTTCATGGATCTCCCCAACACTCAGGCACCCTTATTTGGTTATCAAAGATGAGAGAAACTAAGTTTTCTTTTAAAATTGATATCTCTATAATAATCTAATTTCTATGGCAGCCATTTAATTTTCATAGTATTTTTAAGAAAAAAAGTGATTATTCTTACTTATGATCAGATGATGACTGACAAGAGAGCTAAGAAACTACTCTTTTAATTAGGTATACTTGTGAAGAAATCCAGTTCTCTAAACTAGAGGAAAAGAAATTAAAAAGCGGAGCCAGTAACAGAGAAATCTGGAGTCCTTGGCTTCCTCTATCAAAAATACAGCATATATTAATATGTTTGATATATAAAAACTAAGGATAGTCTGTTAGAAATATTAATACTTAGGTACTAAAGCTGCAACACAGAGCATGTATTAGATTGCGTTGATAAAAAAAAACGTTTTGTCACGTATAGTCATGTATACTCGCAGGGATTATTTCTTTCAATTTGATGTCATTGTCACATTACACATTTATTGTGGGTGTGAAAAAACCTATCTCCCCTACATTACAACTTTAGTACCTAAGTACCGAAATATTTTGTATATTAATTAAAATTCATTAATTGTATTGATTTTTTTTTTTTTTGAAAACTATGATCATTAGTAATGGCAAAAGAAAAATAAACAATAGAAAGATTGATTCAAATATTGTAGAAAATTTTGGAAACATCTGCTTTTATTTAGGATATATAATAAACTTTAAAATTATATTTATTTATTTTTTAAAAAAAAAAAGAAAACATCAATAAGTTTTTAAACAAACACATCTAAACTTTCAAGTTTCAATACTGTTTTTTAAATCAAATTTCTTTTATTTTTCATTAAATGTTGTACATCATATTAATGTGCAATTATCGTAGAATATAAATAAGAAATATATGTTTTGCTTGTTTATTTTTTCGAGATTGGTGATGATGGTGGAGGAACTAGATATAAAAATATTTAGAAGAATTTATTTTTATTTTTGAAATAATTCTCGTTTTAATAGAGAAGGTTCAACATCAGGCTGAAGGGAAAAACAGGTTTTTTTATTAAAAAAAAAAATAACCAAAGCAAAAAATAAACCGTGGTAGTTAAATTTTTTTTTTTTTTTAATTTACATCAATGTGTATAATATTTTAATGGCAAAATTGACTCCTGCTTATCTTAATACTGTGTAACATTGTTTATATATTGAAATTCTTTTTCAAATCATGTTTTAATGCTTTTTAATATTAATAATTCATTAGTATTAGGTTTTGATATATTTACATTTTTCCATAAAACATTGAGGGATGAGGTCCTGATTATTATTGCTATTAAATATAATATTTCTAGATTGTGTGTAATAAAATATATAAAGTACACTCATATATAAATGAAATTGAAAATAATTACAAACTAATATTAAGCATTAGTCCTTCTTACAGAATGTGCTCAAGTAGTCAGAAGTTTAATAACCGGTAATACTTGAGGATTAACTTTTTCAATTGCATTTTTTTTGACTGTTCTACTTTTTATTCATAAGCAGACATGATATCACAGATTCATTAAAAATTGTTTTCTGAAATAATAGAATTTATGCTTGGAACTTTTCTGTTATTAGTGGTAGAAAATTTGACTCTTGTCAATACCCAGTTTTTTCAAATCTTTATTTAGTTGAAGTTCCATGTTTTTGATTTATTTTAGATCAAGTATGTAAATAAGAAAATTCGGAGTTAAACATACGTTATATCTGTTTCCAAATTTATTCTTAATATTCTCATCTTTCATCACATCTTATATATGTTTTTTAACTTGTTTCCATAGATGAAAATATGAGGAATGAAATTATAAAGTTTTTTGTATCCCAGTAAGATTCGCAGTGGTAATTTAATTGCTTTCAAGGTTAAAATTGGTAGCTTATGTTTAAATATTATTTTATATTTATCTTAGCAGATTTTTACGATATAAATCCACTTTTAGTATATATAGTTAAAATCTATTAAACTAGTTCAATAGGTGTCATTTTGCATGATATGTTTTGGAATATCCGATAGCCTGAAGGAGCATTTGCAAAGTAGTAGTTTTGAAAATATTTACATCATTGATAATATGTTTTTCATGATTGGAAATTGCCAAGATTTAGCTGAAAGTTTCAAAAGATGGTGGTAGCCATATATTATTACATTAAACATCATATGATCACCATTTCTTATGCTAGCACATAACTGTTATTAAAACAGGCAAAACTCTCCATACAGTAGTGCCAACCAGAGTAATCAGTGGATGCCAGAAGGCTTGTGCTTAAAATCCCCATCTAGTGCCTGCCTACTCATCCAATATCTCCAGACTAGTTTCTGCCTTGTGGCCTTTATTAGTGAAGAGCTTTGGATCTGAGAGCACTGCACCTAGATCTTAGGATCTAATGCAACCCTCATAGTTTTGTAGTTAAGTAGAGATAAAAAGTGGCTGCTGGAGGGTTGCATTAGCTCCTAAGATCTAGGTGCAGTGCTCTCAGATTTAAAGCTCCTCACTGACGAAGGCCACAAGCCAGAAACTAATCTGGGGATATTGGATGAGTAGGCACAAGATGGGGATTTTATGCACAAGCCTTCTGACATTCATTGATTGCTCTGGTTGGCACTGATTGGCTCAACTGTATGGAGAGTTTTGCCTGTTTTAATATTATTACATTCATATTTTCATGGGTTTTTTTCAAGTCATGTATTCATGAAACATTATTAGGCGCATTATCTGTTGTCACAATTGAACTGTAAACATTTCATTTCTTTTCTTAATTTTTTTGATGCTATTAGATGAAATATCTGCCACATATTTTGATGTTTGTGGATTTCCTCATGGATTCACAATATCAAATATTAATTCCTTTTTGTAATTTTTATTGCCATGCATATTATTTGTTTCTTACAGCAATTTGCCATTCATCGATTCTTACATAAACAGGTTTTTTTTTTTTTTAGAACTGAAGAGCTTTTTTTTTCCCCTTCATAAATATTGTTTAATTTCACTTAAACTTTTTTTGGGGAGGAATTTTAACTAGAACACAATTGGTGCACTGCTTGGACAAATTGTGATTGCTTATTGTTGCAAATGTAATATTGATAGCATACACAACAGCATGCACAAAATTTTCTATACACGTCATGTTATTTTCATACTTCAAAATAGTAGGCTATAAATTACAGATATTGTCTTATTATATTAATCTATCGTTACTAATCAATTTTGTTTATATCAAATGCAAATTCAAATTCATTGCAAAAAAACTATGTTTATTGAAAAATTCAATTTAATAATGAAATCTTTAAAATCAAAGCAAATTATTAAAACGATATACATTATGAGACAATCATATTCAATAATTCAAGAGATTACAGGTAAATTGGTTATGAAAGAGGATGAAATAAAAAATGTAGAGTTTTAAAAAAACCAAATTAGACACTGAAATGCACATAAAAGTATATAATTATTTATTGCAATTTTTGCATCTGAAATTAGGAAATATTTTTATAACATTCCTTAGTTTCTTGAGAAAGGAAGAAGCTACATACGAGCAAAAGCAGGAAATGCACAAAAAAAAAGTTTAGTCTGTCAAGGTTATGCATCGACCTAAATATTATTTGGAATTATGTTATGTTCACTGATAAAAGTAAATTTAATAGTTAAGGGTCATAATTCTTGGAGTCAATAAAGGAATATATAGGTCAGTTTATAATATTTTTTTTACATCATTTAACTTTTTTGTGTCTGGTTATGTTTGTCTATAGATTTTATCCGTATTTGCAATCATGTTAATCTGCTTTTTTCAATATTCTAAAGATAGTTATGCCCCAAAGAGGTTTATGAATATCTAATGCAAAATTGCAGTAAATCTTTATGTATGTATACTTTGACATGCATTTGTAAAACTAATTTTTTTTTTTTTAATCTCTTGTTTTATGAATTTTAAAATATTTTTTTTCTTTAATTCACATTTTTCTCTTAAAATTAAATTTATCTCCAATTTCTTGAATTGGATGTGTTTTTTCAATAAACTGTGATTTGATTACTGCAGTTAATGTGAAAATTTCATTATGAAATCCCATTTTTCAATAGACATACAATCTTTTCTGCATTGATTTGATTTTGATATAAATAATTACTGAGCAATAAATGACAAGTTGGAATATTTATTTTAGTTTTATAGTTTATTATTTAAAATGTAAAATCAACATGAAGTATTAGTTTGATTTTGTGTATTCTGCAAGTATCTCTTGATTGGTTATATCAAATAAATGTTTAATGTTATAATTTTTTTTTAATATATGGATTTAATAGAAAATTGTTTTAAATTGTGAATATATTTCCCAAACTCTTCTGTTGAACAGATAAATTAGTTTGTAAAGTTTAATTACATGCATATGTTCAATTTAAAGATTAATACAGTATACACCTGGATCTCGTTTTATGCAGATATTTTTAATGCAATTTTGAAGTTATATGATTCATGTTTCTTCTTAATATTTTTTTATGTGGATTTTCTTTTTATGTGATAAAGAAGTTCATATTTCACTATATTTATTAGATATCAAGAAATTTAAATTATTAATAACTTATTTTGACTTGAAATATTTTTTTTCTCAAAAGTATAACGTTATATTAGCAGCTAACGTGAATATGGCCTGAAACTGTATTTAGAATCTTAGCTTCTACATAAATAACCTACTTATACTTATGAGTAAATAATAATAATAGATTTATACTTACGAGTATAAAAATATTGCAATAAATATTTAAAAATTTAAAATTTTTAAAACATATTTTGTTAGATATAACAGAAATAAATATTCTTTTAGATTTTTACAATAAATAACGAAGTTTTGTAAACTGAAAATAATCTTTCAACTGATAATGTATAATCTTTTTGTTTTGATTGCAATCTCATTTTTTTAATGTAGAAACAAAATGTGAACATTTAAAATTTATTTCAGTAGTAAACACAAATATATATCAAATGAAGATAAATTTATTATTTTCTGATAAGTATTAATCATAGATTTTATGTTGGTGCGTGAGACAAAGAAAAACCTCAGAAAATGCTGAAATCTGAGAGAGTTTGCTGCAATGAACAACCTCTTAAATTCCAACGAGAGCTAAATTAGTTATATGTCTGAATATCGTGAGCTTTATAAACAATTAGTAAAATCATTGTCTCAAAGTTTAATCACCGATTACATTGTCAACAGAAACCATTAAGACAGCACAAGACTATGATTAAAATATATATGAAAAAATGTAAAATTAAATACTGTAGTGTAACAGTCAAGTTTGTACATTCGCGTAACAGAATTCAGAATCCAAACAAAAGAGACCGAAGCTGACCAGACTAGGACTGTAACATCCCGAGTCCGACCGCACTTCAACTCGTAAGCCAGGATTCCAAGACTCAAGACCCTACGAATGACCACCTTGAAATTACACGTAGTATACCTCTTTCCACATGGCCGACATAGGTCACGGAGAAGCAATAAGACTCTGATGAATAAAAGAAAGGTTCCTAATTGACTAAAATATCACTAAATTTAATTTAACCTAATGCATAGTTTTCACATATATAGACTATAAATAGTAATTAGAATTGGATTGAATTAGATCAATAACGAAACAAAGAACGAAATACATTAAATTAATTATATATTTATTTACAATTGGCATGAAATTGATCAGTTTTACACATTTCAGCGTCGAATGTACAAACATTTGATAATTCAAAATCACTTTACATAAGTAATCATTAAATTTCATAGATGAGTTTAACATGTGCCCATCCTAGGAATTGTTTACAATTGATACATAATTAATCACTCCGTTATGTCTATAAATCTCGATAAGCCAAATCCTATTACATTTGTGGCTGGAAGATACATAATTATATCGAACTTTGATCATGAATTTATTTACTAAAATACCCATATATAATTTAATAACGAGCGCATAAACCAGCTCAAGTAATGATCGATCGAACATGGCTTTCGAGAGAAAATTTCAGAATGCTGAAAGCGTTATATAAAGGTGGGAGAGTTGGCTGCATAAGATTTTACCAATGCGCTATGGCACAGGTAAACAATAATAGGAAAAGTCGCTCTGCGGATGGATGAAATAACTTCAGGGTTCTTGCGACAAACGCCGGTACCCTGTAACCGATCGCAATGCTGCGTGAAAAGGAACATTTTGTTCAGGAATGGCGGGGGGACTTACGTGCTAACCTGGCCTTGGCTCAGGCTTCGCTACTGCTCTACCCTATAAAAGAAGATGTGCTGGCAACGCCGTGGCTCCATCTTAAGATACGTATATTACGTATAGCAGCAAAACGAGAATATTTTTATAAAATAATATCACATCCGCCAAGCAAAGAATAGTATATTTCATACTATGAAATACGAGTTAATAGCATATTAGCTCTATCAAATTGGGACCAACTCTTGTGTAGCCTGATAATAAATTTCTATGCTACTAAAGGGAATATTATTACATCTGTACTTTGACATGTTCGATCTATTAAGTTACTTATAGATAATAAATATTTAAGGAGGAAAAGTATATTTCTATGGACTTAAGAATTTAAATGTCAAATATACTTATATGATCAAGGCTAAATTTAATTCTAAATAAAACTATAAGGTTAAGTTTTTAACTGGTTGATTATAAAAGAGCCACATTTCACATATTAAATCATTTAAATAATAAAAAAAATAGGATTTCGAAACAGCGCAGAAAGTTGATGCTATAAATAAATTACGCGAAGATTTTCAAATATCTTCTTAAAACATAAAAATAAGTGCCTACTGTTTCGAAATATTGGCATATAAAATATAATAAGCATTTAAAATAAGCAAAGAAATATAGACACAACCGCAGTGATATAACTTTAAACTAAATAATTTACTTTAAATGAAAGGAAAATATAAATTACTCAGATTATTTAAACATTAACAACATGAAATTTCGGATAGCAATTGACATATTTAAAATATTAATTAAATGGATTTAAGTTTTGGTTACATTTAGCTTTATCATTATTTAAAAAGAAAGTTAGCTAACTTATATAGATATTATTTACATTTACACAGAATTACACAGAGCTCTGCGGTTTGAAAAATAAAACGGTACCGGTATGATTTATCTGCAAGTTCTTGGCTGTTGGTTTGGTTTAGTTTGACTGGGCGGCATAATCTTTCCCATTATGTTAGGCTCGTCTCTTCTATCGACATGATGGTGGTTTAGGCATTTCGACGAGAGAAACCCCGTTCTCCCGCGGAGTAACAGCAACAAGATGCCCGCTTTTAGCTGGACATGTTAAACATTAACAATTGTGAAGACTGGCTGCAATTCTCACTAACAATATGGGTGTCTATCTCTAACAATATGGCTCTCTCTCTCTAACAATATGGCTCTCTCGTTAAAAATACAGAGTATTTATCTGTTTTCCTTATCGGAATCTCCCGCCTTAAGACTCACTAAACTCAGGAATTTAATTAAATATTTTTCAATTTATAATCCAGATCTTAGATAACTTATGTTAGAAACATTCCATAAGCTATTATTATAATTAAGATTTTTCGTTGCAAACAATTGTCCAATTTAGATTTTAAAATAACTTACTCTTATCTAAGGAGATTTTAATTAGTAAATTTTGAACTAGTTTTACTTTTTACGAATTCCAGGTGTGGTCGTTAATGACACTTGTTTACAATCAAAAATCTTTTAATTACTTGACCAGCTTTTATTTTTAATCTTACATATAATAGAAACTCTTTCTATTTAAAAACAACCTTTTAACATTTTTTTAAAACGAAAACATTTTTAACATATTTATTAAAAATAATTTACAAACATATTTTGATTTAGCTTTTAAATATATCTTCGAGAAACTTTTCCCTGAAATATATTTAAAACAAGAAATCTTTTAACAATTTTAAAGAAACATTTAATAGTATTTTTAGATAATGGCTTTTACATATTTTAAATCATATCCTTCTATATAGCACAGATTATATATCCACATACGAAATTACAATATTAAACAACAAAATTAATAATTTACTCTTAACTTAAATAATATAACCATTTTTAGAAATATTAAATAACTTTAGTACGCTATAATTTTACTAATCCTATCTAATTATAGCGTTGGTTCGCACGTAAATATATAATGCTGTTTAGACAGACATGAACTAATTTTAAATTTATTAACATTTAAATAGGTTCGAACTTAGCACAGATGAGAGTGTCATTAGATTTGATGGTGAAACGATAGGGGCTTGGAAAGTTATCGTTTCAGTAGTTAATAAAAAAGGAAAAAAAAAGTTTGTCTTGTATCAATTTTTTCCAAATATTTGATATTTTTTATTAGTCATACTTTATTTTCTTAATTTTTTAATGCAAATTTTAAAGGAATTTTTTCTTGTTGCTTTGCTTTTATGCGATTTCTGAAAATTACAGAACCTTCCCCCATTTTTCAAGGTAAATTAAGTATTTCTGTGCAATTTTTTTTCAATGCAGGTTTTCTGTGGAACCTATCTACCGCATAAAACGAGACCCAGGTGTATAAAAGAAAGTAATCACAAATACTTCTAAAGTATATATTCCAGCATAGATAGCTCACTACAAATAAACAAAAACAACATTATTTATGATTTAGATTTTTAAGTTTAAGAAACAATTTTTATTTTTTTGTGGTTTAAAAAAATGACTGAAAAGGATAAAATAACAGATCAAAATCATTACTGTTGGTTTCTTTGCATTTTATTAAATGATTCTTTATTTTGTGTTTTGACCTGCCAACTCCTTCTTACAATAGATTCTACATTCTTTTTTACTATCATTTTTATTTCACTGCATTTATTCTTTTCTTTCAAGTGAAAATCACAAGTGTCATGGATGTGGAATAATATTAGGGAAATTCCTTTATTATAGTTAAATTGTGAATTCTTCCAAAATACAACAAATGAAAATATTAAAATCATTTTTATAGTATAGTAGTTTCACCATATCAATGACATTTAATCCCAAATCCTATCATGAATACTAAAATTTGCAGATAGTAGCAAAACCTTAAAATAATTTGCTTTATTAACACATTTATACTAACAAACTTTTTATTTTTAAAAAAGAAATCATTAATAACAAAAAAAGGCATCAACCTCAAAATAATTTGCTTTATTAACACATTTATACTGACTTTTTATTTTTAAAAAAGAAATTATTAACAACAGGAAAGTCAAATAACAAAAAAGAAAATTTAAAGGTACACTTTTACTCACAAATGTATTAAAAAGTAAAACAAATTTTTTTTCAGCTTTTACAATATTTTGATATTATGTGACCAAAATATAAAGGCAGGGGACTATCATTTACATTCGAAAATACTTCTATCAATGCCAATCTATTTGTCAGATAAAAAAATATCTTTTTTTTTTGTCTTATGAATAAATTGGCATTGGTACAAGAAAATGAGCATTATTTTCTAGCTCATTTAAAGGATTTGGGATAGATATAAGAATGCTAATATGAGCTTGCATGATCTAAATTCTGATCATAATTTGGTTATAAGTGAAAAAATATGAAAGATGGGACTTAGATAAATTGAGAGAAATAGAGAAAGATTTGATATAATATGCAAAAATATAATAAAAAGAATTGATAAAGATAAGAAATATATGAATAGTTCTAATAGGTTTTGATATAGGATTGAAGAAGAATTATTAATAATAGTAAAAAAATGAAATAGGAATTATTCGGGTAACGAAAGCTAAATGATTTTTGGATAATGGAAATTATGTTTGGAAACAATGGAAGTGCAGAGAAGATAGAAGAGCGTTAATACTGAGGAAGGGTAAATAGCATATAGAAAAATTAATAATGAACTAAGGAAAGAAACAGATTCAACAAAAGAAAAATGGAACTCAAGAATGTAGAGAAATAGAAGTACTTCAACAGGTAGAAAGATATCTGGTATTTGATAGAAATATCACTTGGGGAAAAAAGAAATGGTTAGCAAGTTAAGTAGCTGATAAGAATGGGAAGAGATTAACTGATAGCAATGATATATTGAAAAGATGGAAAGAATATCTTCAATATTTATTTGTAAAAGAAATAATTCAATTATGAATTTGAAAAGTGAAGATGTTGAAGTAGATGATAAAGATATGGATGGACATATTGATAGATGAAGTAATAAAGCATCAGTGAAAGGTGCCTTTTATGTTTATTGTGGCCCTTTAAAGGCCTTCTTTTGCTGCTAATGTACTCTTTCATTCACTAAATCTCACTTTTAGTGCATTTTTAACATAATTTCACTTTAGCTACCTTGTGCTTATCAGCATTTAACTACCTCATTTACCCCCCTGTTTGGTGGGTGGTTAACTATTTTATGGACGACTATAAAGGGTTTTATTCCCTCCTAGACTCTTAAATATTTTCCCTACTCCAATTCCCTGTCACTCAAAATTATTTATACAGTTTTTTGTATGTTGTTCCAGTTATTTAGACCATTTTTAACAATCTTTTTTTTTTCAGGCATCCCCTCATCTGAGGTTACCAACCGCATACTATTCCACGTAATTTTCTCGTTACTCAACTAAAATTACTAAGTTTTCCAGTGGGTTTTTTGCTTTTTCGTCAATCTATGTAATTTTTCCATTTCAAAATTGTTTTTCTTCATATTACTTTTCATTTTTTCAAACTGTTTAAAGATGGCTGCTGCCCCTAGCGGAAAAAAATATGCAGAAACCTAAACTACATGAACTAAAACCTTCCAAATTACCCAAATTTTATCAAAACCGAATTTCAAACAAAACTTAACTAAAAACACTATCACCAATGAACTTATTTCAAAGTTTTCATCTCATTGCCCTTTGGATTTTCTTCCCTTTTAGGCTGTGGTAAAAGGTAAAAAACAAGTCAATAAGAACAATATGACCAATCATAATGTCATTCCAAACAACGGGAAAAAGTAAAATTACTCATCTATAAAGGACAAAAATCAGCCTGTTGTATCTATGCATAACTCAGAAATCTCATCCATCCCTGAAACCTCCAAAGACTTAACATAAAACAAACCCTCCAAAGTTAATGTCACATATGGATCCTCCCATCAATCCACCAGGGCGGCAACCAAGCCTATCAAAATTGCTCCTTGCCTAAGACTCTTATTTTGCTTGGACTACACACCCGTTTCATATCCCCTTCCCATTTCATATGTTTCCCCTTCACCATATTGTACTTGAATTTCATTTTGCCATGTAATTATATCTTTATAAACCTTTTTTAACTATAGTTAGTCTTTTTGATGAATAAAAGCTTTCATCACTGAGGAAAAAAAAAAAGTTGATTGAACAAATGAAAAAGGTTAGAGCTATTATATTTGCTATAATACCTATAGAATTTTTGAAAGAAATGGGAGATAATAAAATAGTTGGATATTGAAATTTGATATATATAATAGTGGAGTTTGGCCTGAATATTTTTTGAAGAGTATAGTGATTACAATTGCTAGTAAGAAGAAAATTGTTAAATGTGAAGAGTACAGGGCAATAAGTTTGCTTTCTTATGCTTCTAAAGTTTTATTGAGAATTATAACTCAAAAGAATTTATGCCATGATAGAATATTACATTAGAGAAGAACAGTTTAGTTATCTGAAAGGAAAATATAAGAAATGCTATTGGTGTTTTTAGAATAATTGTAGAGAAATATATTGAAAAAGATAAAAGGATTGGGATATATTTTGTGGATTTGGAAAAAGCATTTGAAAGAGTAATCTGGAATAAACTTAGGACCATCTTAAAAAAGTATTTTGGAAAAAGAGAAGATTGATTTGGAATATGTACACTGGGCAAAGTATAATAATTAGACTGGAGAATAATCATACTGATGAAGTGAATATAGAAAAAGGATTTAGGCGAGGATGTAGTATGTCACTTGTGCTTTTTAATAATTATTTAAAAGTCATGTTAAATAAATATTTAGACTATGGAGTAGCAAATGTTGGAGGTAGGATAATAATTTATATAAGATTCTCAGATGATATGACTTTTAAATTGAGAATGATAAGAGTCCTCACATTATGTTAAATAAATTGGAGGAAGGATGTATGGAATTAAGATTAATGTTCGGAAAAGCAAATATTTATGGATAGGGAGGAATACAAAAAGACAGCAAGTTATACATCTCTTAATAATCAATAATTTTTATTAAAGATAATAAATTAGCCAGATTTATTTTAAAAAAATGTTTGTTGTTTTTTTTTTTGCAAAAATGAGTGTTTAGAAATAAGTTGTTGTGCTATTGCATGGTTATGAAATGTGAACAATGAATAACAAAATTAGGAACAGATTGGAAGCCTCTGAGATGTGATCATGGAGGACGAAAAAAATTAGTTGTATGAATAAAATGACAAATGTGGATCTTTTAAAAAGAGTAAATGAAAAAGGTGGATTGGACATATCTTAAGAAAAAAGACTAGTTTAATACAAAGTGTTTTGGAGGGAATGGTGAGTGGAAACAAAAAGAAAGAGCAGAAAATGCTGTGATCTGTCTGAACCTGTCTGGAATGCTATTGATTGATTGATTGCTTTAAATGATTCATTGTCTCACACTTATTTTTCATCACACAGCTGAAGAAAATTTATTTTATATTTGTTTTATATGCTACCAGAAATTAAGAAAAGAGAAAGTTTAAATACAACAAGTTAGGCAGTGTCACAAAGAGAATTGATTCTCTATAAAATTAAAGGTTTTAATTTTTTGCTAAAACTGTTTATAAACTTTAAAAAATGGTTTATTACTGGGAATACATATTTTTATGCAAAAATTTAACTAGAACAAATTGGTAAAAATAATTACAAAATTTTGCAGACATACAGACAAAAAAACAACAGAAATTTGAATAAGTGAATGTAATTAGTAGTTTAATTATAAAGTTAATTGCATTTTTAAATATATATTTATAAAAAATAAAAAAAAAATTGAAAGAAATTTCTCTCTGTAAAGATAAAGAACAAGTAGAATTGGCCTTTTTTTTAAAAAAAAAAGAATGTATAAGAAGATAGATATTAAAACAATTTGTTTCCTAGATGTTATATAGGAATGGACATATTTTACAATATCCCAACTTTTTTGTGCATAAGTTCATAAGTACCATACACCATTTGTGCTACTATGCATTCTTTATATAAAATACAGTTGTGTGTCATAGATAAATAAACTGCAAGATCTATAAAGAATGAACAGCAGCAATATGAAAGTTAAAAATTATTATAATTTGTTCTGAGTTTGAACATGAGATGGGTGAAATAATGAGGTTTATTGGTGTATGTGAAGAAGAGAGGTTAGGAATCAAAAAAACTCATTTGAAGACTTTTATTCTGCACTAGATCGATAATGACTGAAAATGATATTTTAAAGAATTAAATACCTGTGATGTAATTTTAATCATTTTATGAATTATCTTGTTTGAGTATCAAAATTAATATCTCAATTCTATCTCATGACATGTTTTAGCAAATAGAATGATAAATTATTTAGATCAAAATTTTTAGTAATGATAATTACTAAACAAAAATAAATTAGACATCTATTGATAGAAATAATAAAAATAAATTATTTGTAAGTCATATATAAATAATGATTTCTTTCATTTACATAACACACAAATTTATACTATCAGAAAGATGTTTTGTAAAGATGCAAGATGTAATATTATTTCTCAAGAATATATTTCACAAGAAATACATGTACAAAACTTTATTGTCTATATATTAACATTTAATGATATTCTATATAATACCTTGGGGTTTGGAGAGAAATGCGTTGACTCAATTATACATTGAAAGTGATACAAATGTTATATATGGTGTCTTCTATCTTTATAACACACATATCTCTCTTATAGTATATCATCATCATCAAACATTATCAATCCCCTGCGGGATGAAGGTTTCGCCAAGTTCATTCCATCTTCTTCGATCTTTAGCTTCTCCACATTACCCCTGCACACTTTCTATTTTATCCACCCATCTCACATGTGGTCTCTTTCTGGGTCTTTTATAATCTCTTGCAATCCAGTTTAAGATTTCAATTGTCCATCTATTATCATCTCTTCTAGCAATATGTCCAGCCCAACTCCACTTCACTCTTAATTTTTTTAATGAGGTCAGTAACACATGTTTGTTCTCTTACCCATATATTGTGTTTTCGATCTCTTCTTGTTATTCCTAACATGCATATCTTCATTCTTTTTTGAGTGGTCTGACGTCTCTGCATTGCTCTTCTATTAAGTTTTCAAGTCTCAGATCCATAAGTAAGAACTGGTAAAACCCATTTATTAAAAATCTTCCTTTTCAAACACATAGGCAAATTTCCTTTTAATATCAAGTTATTTCTACCAAAACACTCCAACCAAGTTTAATTCTATGATTAATTTCATTCATTATGTTTCCATCTGTATTAATAATCTGACCATGGTATTTGTAGCTGTTAATTTCTTCTAACTTCTCATAATCAATCTTTATTTCATATTTTGAGAAAATCCATTGAACATTACTTTAGTCTTTTTAACATTTATCTTTAGTCCTACTTTCATCTGATATTTCCTGCAGCTCTAAAGTATTACATCATCTGCAAAATCTAAATGACTTACATAATCTCCATTTACTTTAACTCCTTTAGCTTTCCATTTTAATCCACAAAATACTTTTTGCAGCACTGCTATAAAACGTTTTGGAGATACATCCATCTCAATGTTTATAGAATCAAATGCTTTTCATAATCTACAAATCCAAAACATAATGGCAAATCGTATTCATTTATCAGATGTGATATGTTGGACGATTTCCATCATTTATGAGTGAATGTTGAATGTATAGAAAATTTTAAAACCTTATTTAAACTTTTCAAATACAAACAACTTTGTTAGTAATAACACACAAATAGACAGTACAGGTTAGTAATTACACAACATTTCGAGTAGTAGTATTATCCACTCTTCTTCAGGTGTTGCTGGCCTATATGCACAGTGACAATATTCGCTTAGAAGTTGAACCCGCACCTTCAGATTTTTGAATATTGAATTTAAGGCAAACACTCTACCAACTGAGTTATTCTGTCAAACGCAACATATAGTAGAAATTTGATATATTTATATATGAGGGTTGGTTCAAATCCTCCTGAGTCCTCCAATTTTTTTTTTTTTTTTAAATCTAATTATTTTATATTTTTTTTCCTAAGAGCAAGATTAATTAGAGGCTTCCATACATTGTATATTGCCATACTGGGTTGACTTATAGGATTATTTACCATTGTCATATGAGCAGCTTCCTTGAATTTTCTTCTATGCATTTTTTTCTCTTTATCCAATATCTTTGTATTTTCCCACTTAAGCATAAGGTTATTAGTACATACATGATAAAAATAAAAATAATTAGATTAAAAAAAAAAAATTGAAGGACTCGGGAGGATTTGAACCAACCCTCGTATATAAATATATCAAATTTCTACTATATGTTGCCTTTTACAGAATAGCTCAGTTGGTAGAGCGTTTGCCTTAAATTCAATATTCAAGAATCTAAAGGTGCGAGTTCAACTTCTAAGCGAATATTGTCACTGTGCGTATAGGCCAGCAACACCTGAAGAAGAGTGGAGAATAATACTACTCGAAATGTTGTGTAATTACTAACCTGTATTGTCTATTTGTGTGTTATTACTAAAAAAGTTGTTTGTATTTGCAAAGTTTAAATAAAGTTTAAAATTTTCTATACATTCAACATTCACTCATAAATGATGGAAATAGTCCAACATATCACATTTTATAATATACCATCAATACATATCTTCAGACAAATATTCATTTGTCCTTCCTATAATTTCTCTCAATACCTGAATATGATCTACTGTACTAAAACCACTTTTAAATCCAGCTTGTTCTTTTAGTTGGTAGAAATCCAAGGTTCTCTACAGACGAGTTGTAATTATCTTGGTAAAATTTTTGTATAAAACTGATAAAAGGCTGGTAGGTCTGTAATTTCTAATATGTCTATATATAAGTGAAAGTAATTTCTAAAAAGTTATTTATACAATTCATGTTTGTCAATATATACAATTAATATTTTTTCACACTTAAGATGGTTAGATCTTTCACAATAAGTACACATATATTTTATTAATGCTACATTAAAATTGTCAATATTCAATATAGCCGCTTGGATATGAATAGTAATGCAACTACTCAATCATATAGTGATATGAACAAAAATATTAATACATGAATGTCAGTTGATCACTGAAAGTTTTTATTTAAAGTTCTTGATACAAAACAAAGTTAAAAAGCTATTTCTTCCTAACAAATACAAAATAGCCATTATCAAATATATCATAATTTTTAAACATCTGTTTTATGAATATATGCTTCCCCCCCCCCCCACACACA
The DNA here is from genome assembly GCA_028023455.1 of Epiperipatus broadwayi. Taxonomy (NCBI): domain Eukaryota; kingdom Metazoa; phylum Onychophora; class Udeonychophora; order Euonychophora; family Peripatidae; genus Epiperipatus; species Epiperipatus broadwayi. Next base: position 2,766,495 of record JAQFVV010012412.1, read on the forward strand.
CACACATACATTTTAATATATTATTAACAAAGGACTTCAGATTTTATCATTCTAAAAAAAATTACTAAACTCATCGTTTTAATAAATATAAATTAAACATTTAATAATTATTAAATATTTTCACACACCACATATTTTATTCAAACTAAAATTTTAATTTGAAATTGTTGCATATTCTAAATTTTGTTTTTAATTAAAAAAAATTATAGTAATATTGAAATATATTAATATATATATTTAATAAAACTCTTGGGCTACACCAAGAAAAGCTAACCTATCACATAATGTTTGATTAAATTTGGCATTTTGGATCTATATGAAAATAAAAAGTAAGCCTAGGTCTTTGGAAGAAATACTTTAATTAAAAAAAAAGTTTTTTATTGGTATTCATATTTGTTTAATCTTGAGGTAGTTTTTAACTTTAATTTTGTAATTAATTTCTTACATTGTAGTCTTGCAGCTTTTTTTACAAAATTTTTCATCCATAAAATTGATGAAAACAAAGTCATGACAGGCTTTTTCAATTTTAAAAATCCTCTGCTGTTGTTTTCATTAACAAATTTAATTCCAAACATTGAAAAATTGGGTTAAACCAAACTGATTTAGAAGTCTCATTACAATAAGCAATGTTTCAAATAAATTTTTTTTTAGAGTATATTATATGAAAAAAAAAAAAAGCCAAATATTAATTAAATTTTATATAAAATTAAATAGTAGCATAAAGATTGTATTATCCATAGCACTAGGTTATTTATTTTATTTTTTTAAAGTCATATGTTGTTCTCTGTTCATTGATTTTTTTTTTTAATATTTTTTATAATACATATTCAGTGTTTAAAATATCCATAATACAACAAACATAGATTCTTTATAATGCTTCACCTGATTAAAAACTGCTTTGTTTTTATTATTTATGACTAGTATAGAAGTCTATTAAGACTTGCTGGTGTTTCTATAGATGAAATAATTCATGTAAGATCTTCAATTTCTAAAGTGTCTTATTTTCTATTGGAGATAATTTGGTAGATATTTGATTTGTAAAATTTTAGTAAACAAATTATTTTTGTTATCGAATAGTAAATTTATAAAAGAAGTTACAATGGAAACATTGACATATGAAAACTGCAAAAAATAAATTTGTTTAGGGTTTTGAATGGATTAAGTAAATTAATTAAGAAATATTTTTTAAAAACAAAAATACAAAAGGAAATGAAATGAAAGACAAGAAATAAAATTTATTGAAAAAATGCGAAAATGTCATGAAAGTTGAGAAACAAATATTCAGGATTTAATTATAATTAATAAAATTAACTTATGAAATATTTAATGCAGTTTACTAATTTAAAAAAATGAATGAACTGAGTTAAGCATTAAAGTCAAATAGTTAAATATTATTTAAGGAGGCAAAAATACTGATGTATTATTTTAGTTTTGTATAAATCGATTTGCTTGAATATATTGAAATAATCTCAGTGCTTAACTAAATATACTTAAATTTCTTTATTTCATCACATATATTTTAGTGATATGAATAAAAATATCTTAAAAAGATAAATGATTTCTAAAGTGCATTTCATGCTGAAACTAACACTCTTTAGTTGATCCAGGTCATAATCTTTTATAGTCATTATTCTTGTATAGTATTTTTCTATATTAAATTATTGCATTTTAATCTAAAAATATCAGATTTCCCTATACTCATCCTCCCCAATTAAATGCCATGATGATTATTATTATGTCTTTTGTTAGGCCAGAAATTATCATTTTTAATCCAGATACATACTTTTAATTATAATAATTTAACTACATGCATTTCACTTTTTTTTCATGTGTAATATATTTAATGCATGAGTCTTTAATTAAAGTTTTTTCTAGCTTATTATTTATTAATCATTAAGGCATTATATATTTGGGGGAAAATTATGACATTGTTGTGAGTCCAAAAAGTTTAGCATTAATAACACTTTCACACACACACACACAAAATGTAAATATTCAATATAGATTGTTAATGAGTTCTATTAATGTGAGCCTATGTTTTTTTTTAAGTACAATGCAGAGTATACCTTGTAAATATATATCTAATAGATATTAAAGCTATTATAAATGTAAATTTACTATAGTATAAAGATATACTCAATATATTTACTATATTTATAACAATTTATTACAATGTTTTTCTTTTAACTACAGAAAATACAATTATTTGAACAATTTTTTTTTTTAAAAATTTGAATACAAAGTAGTGTTTTCTGGCAATAATAATAAACATTTAGAGTATTCTGGAAATCCACTTGATATGCCCTCTTTTCCTACTTGTCTTGTTTATATGACTTTCAGCTTTTATTTTTTTTGTTGTTTAATCAAGAAGCTACTCTTGAGCAATAACCAATTTACTTTTGTAGAATGGGCAGATTAAAAAATAATTTTTTGTTAGTTTATTTAGTTATTCATGACTACCAAGTAATATTATTTCATTCAAAGTATTATAATCTTGTATATAATTTAATTTGAAAAGAAGAACAATGACCTAATCATTGTGGATATATATGTGCTTAGGTCAGTATTTGAATCAAAAATCAATTTTATTTTTAAGAGCTAATGATTTAATATAGTTTTATTTTTAGTATACCAACAGAATTATTATCATCATTATTATTTTAATATTTTTCAATGAATTGGATATGAAATAGCTATTTCTTTTTATTGACCAAATATAATTGTTAAATATTTATAACTATCTTACGTTATTTGTAAAATTAAAATTTATTAATGAAAATTATTATTATATTAAATTCTTTAAAGAGATACAAAAACATTAAAATAAAAAAAAAAGATTTGGTATTCATGATATCAGTTAAATATTTCAGAAAAGGAATGAGAATGGTTTAGGATGTAAAGGAAGAAAAATCTTTTTTAATTCAATAATGTTTTGAGAAGACACATATTGCACAATTTGAAAAGAAAATAAGATAATGGTCCAACCATTAATATGATCATCAAAATTAATATGAAAATGCTTGAACTAACATAAGGTTTGAACAATTTTTTTATTTCTTCTCAAAGTAACCTTTATTAATAAAAGATTACAAAAATTTTGGATACTCTTACCCATTGAGGATTACACTGATTCAGTGTAACAAGGTAAAATGTACATATGTTCAAGAATAATTACATCCATAAAAAATGCTGTAATGTGATTAATGTGTATCTGTACGTGGATCCACATGGCCCGGTTGTCGAGAAATTAACCATCACCCACTGGTCCCACCCCTGTAACCCCGAAGGAAGACTGAAATGCTTCAGCTGAATAGGTGAAGTCCAGGATTATGCCAACCACCACAACAGGCAGCGAGGTCCAAGGCCCAAGTTCACCAAGCAATAAACTCTAATCACAGCCAAGCCATGTCAAGACCATTCTGAATACCTCTGCCCTCCAATTAGCAGTCCAAATAAGCAGGGACCACAATCAATCTACCTGCCCAAAATTGGAAAGCCAACTTGGGTAAAAACTAAGAAGTAATAAGTAAAGAGCCAGATGGACATTGCCCAAAACCAGCCTATCAGGGGACACAGCAGCCAACCAGAGCAGGATGAGCACTAACTTCGACCATGTAGCTCCCCGGCAGGTGTTCTCGGCAGTGGCAAAATTGTTAACAGCCCACACCATAAACCAGACACCTAATGTCTACAACCAGTCACCCCTGAAGAAAAAGAGGGGAGTGCAGACCCATGCCCACAAAACAGAACTCCATCAATGTTACAAAAAAAAAAAATGGCGGTGGCTCAAAACAAACAAACCACTTTACAAATGCACTAAATTTAAAGTTAACAAATGAAACCTAATGATAGTGAGTGCAAATCAACACTGACCTATCAAATAATCCACCAAGGGGTGCAGTAGCCCTTCATGGCGAAGTTCATGTGAAGATAGTGACTCACCCTCCCGGCAGGTATTCCCAGGCTAGACAATGATCGTCGACCATCTCCTCAAATGAACCAAGCCCCTTATGACCACTATCACCACACTTGAGGAAAGGAGTGCCAACTCACACCCACCAATACAACATTTAATTCATGTAATCTTGAAATCAAGCCAGATTTACTTGCACACCATGAGAATAAATCATTTGTCCATATCATCTTGCACACTGAGGTCAATGGAGCTGAACATCCGCCCTTGATCATCATCAGACTCCTGTGTCTGCAAATGTTCACAGCAGCTGCTCAACTCACCAACCAAAGTCATTTAGGGTTCACAATGATTTTTATTTGTTGATACTAGTTGGATCCTGCTTCTTTTGATTAAATTTTAGATCTTAATTAGTAATGAATGATTCAAATATAATCTGAAAGTTTGTTATTAAACTTTGGAAATTTCTCAATAATTATTGCTTAAAAAGTATGATTAATTTGTAGCTTAAATGTTTCTGTTTAGGTCTAAAACATCACTTGTACTCATTTTTGTCTTTAGATCATTGTTTTTTAGCTTAGGAATCACTTCATTGTAGTTCTGTGTTGATTTGAAAATTTATTGATTTATTGGGGGGGGGGGGCAATCCACCGGAAAAGGGGTGTGTGTGATAACTTCTGTTCTGACCATCGGAGAAACCTGATTTTTGTGCAGGGTGATAGCTTAGGTTGTTTTCTATAATGTTCAATTCTAAAATTGAGATCGAATTAATAATTGAAACTTGTTTAACACTGCTAAAATTCCTAAAACCATCATTGCTAACATATTATATTCCACGTTTTCTATGAGATTTGATGTGCAAATGAATTTCCTGTTTATTCTATTGATAAAATTAGGATTTCTAGTGTCTATTCTTTTTAGAAATATTTGATTTTATTTAAAATTATTTTTAAAAGATTTATAATATTTTAATGATTCCAAGAATTATTTAAGCTAGCTTTTGTCTCTTTCTAATGGCACCATTTGCATAAAACAGAACGGTAGATAATTTCAATTATCATTGAAGGAAAACTGTTTCAAAATTTCTTCTAAAGATGAAAAAACAATAAAACAGATATTCACTTACATTTTGGTAAACTTTTTTTTTAAGAATCCAACAATGGACTATGACTTTGGTGAACAGAACAGGGAGCCTGAAACAGCGAAAACTGGAGTCCTAGGCTTCCTCTAGTGGAGTTTGAACAATTTTGATGATTAAAAATGGCTTTACTTATATATTTTTTCACACATTCACATATGTAATAGTTTATATATTTGTGTGTGCTTACATATACTATTATTAAACAATTACTTTGTTATTTTGTCTTGCAATTTAAATATAAAAATATGTTTTTGTTTTTTGTTTTAGTTGGAAAGTAGTGATTCACGGACAGGAAGCAATTTATCATTGCGGCAGCTGAAGCCTAATAGCGAAATTAATACTAATACCCAGTCTCCATCTCATGTCAAAGTGCAACGTAGTGTATCTGCAACAAATCAGAAACAAAGGAGGTTCAGTCATGGCGGTGAGAATATGGGTAATTACTATCTAGGGAATTCAAGTAGTGCTGTGAATTAGCAGTTAATCAATCGAGGTTTTGAATGTTATATATATATGGGGTTAAATGTATATTAACAACTTTTTGTAGAGATTTTATTTTATCAGTTGGGAGTAATTTTATTGTCATTTTTATTTTTTATAAATATATTTTTATTCTCATTAAATTTTGATAATTGTTTACTTTTTAAAGATTTGTCATTGTATAATTATACCTCTGATTAATTTGATTATTTAAAAAATCACAAATATTTTTAGAGTGAAAAAATTACTTTATAGACCAAAATTTTAAAAATATATAAAAATAAGCTTTAAAATAACATATAATTCCAATTTTATGAAGATTAGTTAATTAATTACAATGAGGATAACATGTCTATGCTTTTAAACTACGAGTTAAAATTTTATTAGTTTTGGGAAATTTTTGAGAAAACTGTTTTTTTAAAAGACTTGATGAAAATTTTTGGCCAGATATGATATTCAAGGTCAACATTATTTTTTTGTTAATCCAATTTATTCTTTGTGCAAATGTTGATATGATTTGGTATGTACAGTATAAACTTTTTTTTTAGAATAAAATTTTTGATCATGATATATTAAGATATGTACTATTTAGAATATTTGCTATGAATAACATCTTTCAAAAGATAAATTGGCTAGAATTTATTTATAAAGTTTTTACATCTAGACTGCAATAAAATAAAGTTTCTTTTGTGAAACAAATGAGCAATGTTTAGCATTTTATTTGTTTTGAATTGTATTGGCTACATAATTTAAAATTAAATGTATTTATTAAATAAAACTTTCCAAACATTATGCAATGTAACATAATATCGGGGGTGGGTGGGTGGTTATTGCAGCATAAGTTATTTTTTAAGGGCAAAAGTTTTTTCTTTTTATAATTTTTGGGTTTCAGGAAAACAAATCTTAATACTATTGATATACATTTTTTAGCTAATATGTATTAGTAGAAGTCTTTGTATATATGAAGAATGGTTATATTCATTAAATAAATTGAAAGGTTTATTACTCAGAATGTTGTGAGGTGTTTAGTGTAGAAATGATAGAGTTAAACTTCAATCTCAGGACCTTTAAAAGATCTTGAATCCATTAAACTGCATTTGAATTAAATATAGCAATATCCATTGTTGTGAATATTTCCTACAAATTATGACAATTTTTAAAAATATATTTAAATTAAGTTTAGGAGATTTAATGAAGCCTTCTCATTACATAAAATAATTATAAAAGATATTTATTTATATTATAAAATAATTTTAGAAAATAATATTTCACAGTAAGTTTTTTTTTTTTTTTGAGTGAATGTGAATGATTAAACACACTCAATAAAATAATGTTAAAATGTGCCTCCCCCCTCCCAATCTATTAATAAAGTACAATGTTATTTTACATTTTATTTATGCTACAATCTTAATTTATATATGCATATACATATTAAAAAATACACGTTTTATATATATTTGTTGAAAATTACTATACACATTGCAGTTTAATAAACAATTAATACTCTATTATAATCAAAGTTTATCAACAAAATGTGAATTATTGTATGCAATGGACATGAGTGGAGATTGAACAAAATATAACTCCATTATACAATAAAATTTTTGTTCAATTGACTCATTCAGTCTTCAAACTAAATAAAGAATATTTAAATTCTTAATGATTTATAATATGATTGACAAATTTTGGATAAATAGATATTACTATAGGGAAAATAAGTGTGTTAGTCTTGTTTTTAAATATAGTAGGGAGAATAGAAATTTTTGAAAATTATTTTTACACCCTTTGTAAAGTTTTCAAGGGACTAGAATAAAAAGAGTATCTAAAAATATTTGAATATATTTGAGTTAAATATTTATTTATGTGTATACATCTTCGAGTATAGTAAAAAAAAAATATTCATTTATGTGATAACTATTTTAATGTTTCCTTTGTATAAGAATAAGTTTCTGCAAATACATATAAATAGTATTACTCATTGCTCTTGCACCTACCCTTCTCATAGAAAAAAAAAAACAGTTGCCATTAATTAAACAGTAAAAAAAAAAAAAGTATATAAATCACTATAATTGAACAAGAAATTTAAATGAAAATAAACCAACTCTTCCTGTAAGTTACGGCTAAATAATACTCTTACATAAAGATCAAATTTATTGTTATGCTATAGTGAATTATTTCCATCATCTAATTGAATTAGTAAATGTTTTAAAAAAAAACTCATTAACTTTAATTTTTCTAAATACATTCAGTTGTTATAATAACACATAGTTTAATATGGAGCACACAGTTAAATATATTTAGAAAAGTGTAGATAAAGTTGTGAATTTTTTTAAAAACATTTAACAATTCAACAGATATAAAAATAGTTCAACATAACTACAAATAAAATCCCATCATCACAAACATTCAAACAAAGTGAATGAATAATTATCTTGTTAAGTGTAATGAAAAACAAGAAGTAGATTTATTTAACTATAGCTTTCAAAAAAATTGCTATTATTTTATAATTTAAGAATGTTTATATAGGAAAAAGAAATATTAGTCTTGTTTAAAATATCAACAGTACTGATTAGCCACCAAAAAAAAATATCTAAACAAATTCTCATTTAAATACTGTCACATCTCTCCATATCCATTTCAGGTGATTCTAAATTATGTCATGAATAATTTGCCATATTATAATATGCATTTTTAATACTTACATACGTATAAATTACTACTATTTCATCTACAATTTTGAAACTTCTTGCAACATCCGCTCTAGATAAATACATTAATAAGTATTATTAATAACTTATTAGCCTACAGATTATTATCTCATTCCTAGCCAAGACATAAACTTTAAATCCAGTTAAAGATTAAAAAAAAAATTTAAATTAAATATTTGAGTTTGTTTTTATAACTATTATTATTAAATATAACCACATAGTATCATTAATTTAATTTTATCCTTTTTTGTGTGTGTATTATCATTTTTAGTTATATTTCAAACTTCCTCCACATATTCTTGAAATACATCTTTATTCCCAAAAAGGGAGCTCATTTCGTTCCCAAAATGTTCAGTAAATTAAAAGTCTTACATAAAAATAACAATTGTAATGAGTTTCTATGTGGGGAAAAAATAAAAACATGATTAAAAAAAAATAAAGCTTGAAATTGGAATAAGAATTAATGAACAAACATTTTACTAAATCTATTATTAATATAAAAAATAAATATTAACTTAAGGGTAAATATACTATATAAAAATATTTCTATAGTTATATATACTTTTGTTGAGATAATTATTTTTTTGACGGTCCACTATGTTGCTTCTTACTTATCCAAAGAATTATAGTTTGTGAATCATGACTTGTTAAAATACAGTATGTAGAAAGAAATATATAAAACAATGTGCATTTTATAATTTATTTTTGGTGCATTTTATGTTCTGTTATCAAAACTTTTTATTTTTGTAATATTTAACAAGTAAAACTTAGAATTTTTTTTTGCAGCCCTATTATTATTATTTTTTTTTAAAAAACAATAGTTCATGAATTCATTTTACATAAATCCAATTGAAATTAAATAAAATTTAGATAAAGAAATGTAAAGTAAGGTTGGTTGTTGTAGTTTTAATAATGTAAATTGTTAAATCTTTTTTTTGTTGATACTATCCTTTTTTATATTTACAACTTTAATATTTCAGAAGTAAATTACAAAATTGTCAATTTAAAATTTAGCAAATAAATGATGTGTTTAACTTATGTTTAGTAACGTTTGATCATATAAAATCACTACATAAGACACAAAATTATTTTTTCTCTCAAAATAATTTACAAATATCATGATAATATTTTTAGTTGCAGGCAGAATTTTAGACTAAAATTGATTGAGTGAATATATTTTACATAATGTACACATTTTAAAATTTATTATTAATGCTTTTGGTTACCGTGTATGATCAAACTATGAGATAAAGTAAGCTTTTTTGTTTTTATTGCTAAAATATTAGTTATTAGTAGTAGATTACAATTCTTTTCTATTTTTTTTTCTTCATTTATCATATTGCAAAATATTATTAATTTTGAAGTGATTAGAAATTATGTTATTTTAAAATATTAATTTTATACCTTTTATTTCTATGATGAAATGCATTATATTTAAATATATGTAGACACCTAATTATTTTAATAAACAGGTCTTTTATTTGACAAAATAGATTGGCATTGTTATAATAAAAATTGGGTTTTATTTACAGATTTATTTAAAATTATTGTTTGATGGGGGTTTGCTTGTAAACTGTCTTAGTATTGTATTCGAACTTGTTTGTTGCATGAAATAAGTTTATATATATAAAAATATAATCTTTGTAGTTACTTATTACATGAATTGGAAATAATGCAATAGTATGTTAGGATTAGAATTTTTGATAATAGAAATTCTAAAAATATTACAAATGTTTAATATAATAAAATATATAAATTTTAGATTAATTAGTTTAATCTCACAGCTTTATCATTCAGTTTTTAATAACCATATATTTAATAGTCGTGCTTCTATCTGATTAATAGTTGGATTTATAAAAAGTAGAGAAATGAAAGATGTAATTTGTTTGGAATTTTGAGTATAACTGGTGACAAATATTAAAAAAAATAAGAAAAATTGCCAGAAATTATATAATTTTGTAACAAAAGTTAAATATAATATACTAGAATTTCATTCTAAAAGAATGTCAATCATCTGAAGTCTTGTTGTTTATTTGTATTTATTTTCAATTTTATTTTATTTGAAGATAAGTTGATTAAGCTGTGCATTTTAATTATTAATAAACTGAACCAAAAATGCAAACTTTCTATGCAAAAATAATGAAAATATTTATCTTTTTGTGTATGTTTTTTTATTATAAAATATATGTTATTTCATATTTTCATTAGAATTTAAATTTTTTTTTTTTTCTACGATAAAATTTTTAAAATTTAAATATTAAAACTGATAACTTTCATAATTGACAGTCATCATTCTCACACAAAGGTCGATAAGATGATGCAAATTGATAGTTTCATGTTTTTTTTTCTTAATAAAAACCTCATTATTTATATTTTAATATATAAAGCAAAATCATTAAAAAAAGTACATTTGAAAAATCAAACATTGTAAATGTAATTTATTAGTAACCTCATGTTTAATAAATTCATGAATGTCATTTAGGAAATAAAAATACATTTGGTGCACATTTTGCCATATTCATTATTTATTTCCCCCACTGTGTTAAATAGTTATTAATCTCATATAATGAATTTTTTTTCCAGTCAATTTTCATTTGCTGTCATTAATCAACTTTTTTTCTCCTAATGCTTTTCATTTTTTTATTCACTATATATATTAATTTGAGTTTTGTTGTCTAAATAAATTGTATATTTTTTCTATTTTCGTAAACATTTTTTTTCTTTTTTCAAACATATATTATTTTTATTATGATAAAAAAATGAAACTTACGCATTTCAATCATCTTTTGTTTACCAATAATTCATAATAACAATCAATCTTAAGCTATCAGCAATCTCGACCTGTAAAAAAGGCAACTTATTTTAACAATATAGGTGGCACCACCCCAGTCTATCGCCTGATATCTTTATACAGACACTAAATATTGCAACTTGACTACATTTATAAACCTTGAGTAATTGGCTTTAATGTCTTATCAAAGATTCGTAAAACAGTAAATTCTATATTGTTTTGTTTTTTCCCCCTAATACATATTATTTAAAGGAATTGATATCATTTGCTAGGATTTCTTTTTGGTAAATGTGTATTAAGATTCTACAATAAATTGCTCTGTAAACATTTTGGCATATTTGTATTTTTATCTATCTAATTTTATTTACATTAAATCAACTTGCTTGGAATTATTTTGTAATATTTTCTAAACTCTGACTTATATGTTAAGTGTCAACATTTCTTTAGAATATTTTGGTTATTATTTGCAAACTGATTTACTTATGTTTTAAAATTTCTTTTGCATCATATAAACTGTTTATTATTATTGTGCATATTAAATTTAATAGTCTGTCTACTGCATGTAAAATGTTTAACAAATTGCTTAAAACTCAACATTTATAAACAAGTTAGAACAACTACAAAATAAAGATAATGCCAAAAATAGATAAGTAGCTATGATGATTTTACAAGGTTGTAAAAAAAAAAAAAAAAGAAAAGAAATTCTTGATAATTGAAACTAATAAAATATACTTAAAAAAAAACAAAACAAATACACTTTACTTTGAAATAAAACCTTGTTATAATGATTGTAAAGATTTTTTCCATCTTATTAATCTCACACTAGAGAAATTAGAAATGAATGTTTACAAATATAGTCATAAAATTTAATTATAATTTAGTATTATCTTTTCTATTTCAGTATTTATGTAAGACATTTTTATTGAATAGGAATGTTGTAAATAAAAAAAAAAATCATAAAGTATTGATTGTTAAGTTGTTTTTAGCAAATTGAAATCTAGCACACAAATTTTAAAGAGATTAAATATTATGAAATATTGAGACTGCTATCCAGTTGCTTTTGGGGGTAGAGGGTAGGCATTATCTATAAATATATATTCACAACAGCAATTACTGAAATAGCTAAAAATATGATAATTTACTTAGCAGTAGTATTTCAATTCAGATTTTTTTTTAAAGTTTATAATGTCCATTTCATTTCCCAATTAAAACTCAACTAGCTATAAATGACTATCTAATTAGAATTGGTAGAAGTATTATTATTAAATTCACCTGATTTAATTAATAATCATGTTCTGTCTTTTAGATTCATATTTATTTAAACTGCTCTTCTGAAACTAATGTGCAAAATCTTTTCACGTAAAAAAAAATGTAAATGTTTAATTACATTCTCTTATGATTAATTCATTTTTTAAATAGAAACAAAAAGTGAAGCAAATTTGAAACAAAAAACAAACATTAGAATCTAATTATCTATCCAATTAAATAGCTTTTTAATCATTTTATATTTACACAGATATATACATTTTTAAAAAATGCAATATCAACGCCAATACTCCAAAATTACTTTTTAATAAATAATAGATGCATAATTTGTAACAATATGTTGAACTATTTTCATCATTTACTTTTTAATTGTTAAATGTTTATTAGAAAAAATCAAATTTTATTCAAATCTTTCCAAATATGTTGAATTTTTAGTAATAATATATGTGTTAGTATGTTAATCTGTTTTTTATTACTACTAGTTAAATGTATTTGACAAGTTTCATGTTGAATTTTTCGAAAAATATTTAACAAAAAAATTAAGCAATTAAAATAATACAATATCCTGTGTATAATTACAAGCTAACTGCTATCATCATAAATTTTTAGGCAAATGTTTTTAATATGTTGTTTTTTTTTAAAAAAAAAAACATTATTGTTTTAAAAATTCCTCTATATTTCATTTGGACTATAGTTTTCTAAAAAATAATACCATTGTCCAATTAATTATTTTTCAGATGTCTATTCTTAATTTGAGGAGGATTTTTTTTTTCACTTGTAAATGTTTTTAAAATGATTTAAATTAGTATTACTAATATTTTACTATCAGAAATGGTTGAGGTATTAGTTTTTTAAAGACTGTAGAGCAGCAAAAATGGCTTTATTCTAGCAACATTTTATTATATGAGTGAAAATTATTTGGTCTATTAGAATTGAGCAGATTACAAATAATACTTATGATCAAAATACTGTAAAGAACTTGAAACAGCATAAAAATAATAGAAAATTGTATTGAATGGATTTAAGAATATTTTGAAAGCTAATAATCATTAAAAAAAAAAAGGAATAATAGTAAGATATATATTGAAGATTTCATAAAGTAATTTTTAGTTGATATTGGTATTGTAAACATTCTTAAGTGAAGATTTTTAAACTCATTTTGATAGCATATTGAAGTGCATAATTTTTTTAATTGATAAAGTGTTTTTTTTTAAAAAAAAAACATCAACAGCAAATATCAATAATAAGAAAGTATTTAATATATTGAAAACTATTGAAAGAATGTGTATATTTAATTTGGTCTAAAAGTAGTTTTTCATTCTAAAAGAAATATGACTAAGAGTATGTGTGTATGTATGTAGACTCACATTTTGTATACACAATTTTCACATAGAAGTGACAATTTTTTAAATATTTAAAATAATAAAGATCACAGCACTATAATTAGAGATATTCTGGGAAATGTTTATGAAAGAAAGTAATGCTCATTATTTATTGTAAGATAGAATTTTATGGCGTTTTTTTAAAAATATATAATAATGAAGTACCAGAAAATCTCTAAAAGTTTTCAGTTATGGTGGAGGTATTTTTTTTTAATTATTATTTTTTGTTTCATTTTTCTTTAAATTTGTGCATGCATATGAATGTGTAAATTTGAATGTTTTTTTTAAAATAATTATTGTTTTATAGCTAGTGTTGTGTGAAAATGAATGAATAAAATAAAAATCACAGTTACATTCTTTTTTTAATAGATATATTAGAATTTTGTAATTATTAATAATGTATATACAGATGGTCACAATTTATGATTAATTTATTCAGGAAAAAGACCATGATTATAAATTTATGAGTTAGTATTAAACTTTTACAAGAGTAGTATTAATAAGATATATTTTGGGTGGCATCTCAAACCAGGATGCCTGTGTGGTTTTTTTTATGTGTAAACTTTATATATTTATTTACATTATAAAACATTATTTTTATTTATAAAGTAGCACATGTTTGTGATATGCATATATGAATAAGTTAAAAATAAAAATCATTTATTTCTAATTATTAATCAGTTAGTCTAAAGATATTTTGATACTGTTATCAAATGTAATTTTAGGCAATCTATTTTCAAGTTGTTGTCATATAAGAGAAATCAGTAAAAAAATAATAAATAAGAAATAAATATTGTATGTATGTATTTATTAATAATTTACAGCAAAAAAGTATTTAGCAAGCAAAGCACTATAAAAAGTAATTATAAGATAGTAATTATCAGCAATAAATATGTTGAATGAAAACATTTAAAAAAGCAATCTATAAAAAATTAAATGCAGATATAGGGTTAAATGCAAAATGAATTGGACTTCTTTATATTTTGTATCAAAGGTAATATATGGTAAGAAGTAGCAAGCAAAACAATAACTAAAGGCTATCCATACGAAAGTGATTAACAGGAGTTAATGTGCTGAATGAAAACATTAAAAAAAAGAGCAATTTACAAAAAATTAAATGGGAATGGAGATCAAATACAAATGAATAGTTTTTGTTTTATATGTTGCTAATTTATTTTATCTGAAAAATAATTGTAAATATAAGGGATTTGAACTCAGACTTTCAAGCACCCACCAACTATCCACTCTATCTCATACAACTGATATACATGACCACATACATGTAGAAAAGATTAATGATCACCAATATATGTATTTCATGCTAAACCAGCATTCATCAGTTGGTCCAGATTATCATCTCCCACACATATATAATCAGTGCTCAGTTTATATTAAGATAGCAAATTCTCACACTTTAATGGACAGGTTTCAATCTATTCCAACCTCCAACTTTTCAGCCATCCATATCATTGAAAATCTGATGATGAAAGTCCAAATCCCATGCTGATGCCAACATTATTACCACACCTATGTTGACCCAAAGTCACTCTGACTCCTTCATGTATAGGACCATATCCATTTAAATACATAGAAGAGGGGATGGGCAGGATACAAGCTTCATATGTAAATATTTGAAAACCAGGCACTCTTCACAAAGCTGGAGCTTTAATTGAAAATATAGGGGATTTGAACTCAAACTTTCAAGCACCCACCAACTTATCCACACTATGCATATTTTTATACTATTAATTTCAAAGCAAAAAATGGATACTTTTAATGTTTTTAAAATGGCATTGAATTTTTTAATATGTCATTATAGCAATGTAACATCAGAAATCATGATGGTATCAATTACATTTACTTTGTATAATGAAAAGTGAGATTTATCTATATTTTTGCCTGTAAGCATTTCATGAAATTATATTTTACCCAAAAATAAATGCAATAAAACTGATTTTTACTATCATTTTACAAATGAGATATTTTATTTTTTATCTCAATGGTAAATAGGGAGAAAAAATCATTACTACCTTAAATTCATTAAAAGCAAAAAATTCAATGCTACTTCAAAAACATTAAAAGTATCAATCTTTCATTGTGAACTTCATAATAAAATATTTGTTAATTACATTTGTTAAACTTATTATCATCATTAGGATTAATTTGGATTATTTTGTTATTATTTTGTATTTGATTTTGTTTGAACAAAGTAAATTATTTTCAATGCAAAATATAAAACAATACCCATTCATTTTGCATAAGCTCCTTTATTTGCTTTTAAGTTCTTATGGATTACTTTTTGTATTGCTGTACTTCTTAACTGCACTTCCTGTCCATAAATTATTAATAAATACACGTAGTTTACTTTTTAAGGATTTAATTTTTTTATTGATTTTTTCTATATGATGTCATCTGGCACATAGAATATTGAAATTCAGATAAAGCTCATGCTCTGACAATACTGATTTTGCATTTTCTTTTGTTTTTGGCTATATTATAACATCATTCTTTAATAAAACATTTTTATTCAGCACGTTTTAATTTAATAATGTCTAATAAGAAAAAAAAAAAGTATATTATAAGATATTAAGTAGTGTTAAAATATTTTTTGACTGGATTGACATAATTGTTTTCACTTTCTTATTTCTTTTTAATCAAATTCTTTGATGGAATAAAAATAAAAGCAATTTTTAATCTCTTATTTATTAAAAATTGTTCCTTGATAGTAATTGGTAAATACTACAACTTGTCAGATGGAAGTAGTATTTTTTTTTTTTTGCAGTTTAGTGCAGTGATAGATTTTAGAGTTAAAAATTTCTTAATTGAACTCTACTTCTCACTTTTGAAACCTGAACATCACATTGCCTTCTGAGTAATCATTCTTTTACTTTTATTTAATAAGGATTTTTAAAAAATTATAAATTATAGTGTGTTTGAATTATGTCTCAAGTGATTTAGCTTAAGGCAATTTCCAACCTTAAGAATTAGATCTATTCTCAACTGTGTATAGTAAAAGTAAAAAAAATTCATAAATTGACTGGAACTCTTATACTTAGTCTACTATTTGATTATGTGAACATCACATGATATTTCAGTTACTGATTCTTAGTTCATTAATTTTTCAGGATCAGAGAAAATAAAAATTGAACTCTATTAAAAATTATTGGATAAAACATTTAATGATTATTCACTGAAATATATGTAAAATAAAACTCAGATTTTATAATGAAAAAATCCCACATATATATTTTGCTATATATATATAATATCAGTAATTACAAATTAAGAATTCAAGACAAATATTTATTACTAAGTCTTAATTTTAAAATCTAACCAGCAATTTTTATTAAGTCTTTTAAATTAAAATCTGAATTTAATGTACTTGCAGAAAATTAATTTGGATGAGTTTTATTATAATTAGACCATTATTTGGGATTAAAAGAAAGTTTGTCATGGATAAGAATTTTTTTGTCTTTATTCTCTTAAAATAAAAATAAATTGGAAGATCTAAATAAAACCATTAGTGAAAAGATTAGAATGTCTATTGTTTCTTTTATAATGTTTACTAATAATTATCTCATATATATATATAAGCTAAATAAATAAGTAAATCTGAGACCTTATTAGTAATAAATTAAAATTTATTTATTTTTAAAAATTGTAAGATTTTTATATGTATTTTGTTAATTTGATGTGATATTTAATCATGAGGATGCTAATTATAAATGTGTGAATATTTTTTGTCATTTAAAAAAAGTTATTATGAAAACTTTTTATTACAGTATTAAATTTATGTTATATTGTTTGAAATTTTGCTGTGATTTGATAAGAATTTAGCATTTCCAATTTTTTATAATTATTAGAAAAATCATTTATTTATCACTAACTCCAAAAATCATAAATGTTTGAATAAAGCACAATAAACAATCATTTAAATTTGATAGTCTTCAAATATTCATCTTGAGTTATAAAATTAACATAGAGTGAATATCTTTTTATCTAGTTTGATCCATTGTTCTTTTGTAAAAGAAATCTAGAAAGCATTGTAATTGCATTACTATCCAAGCCTGTAAGATATGGGTTAACTTACAAATTTATATATCTTTTATCAAAAGTGCCCTAGTAAAGTCAAGAGGTGGAAATGCTACTATATTTGAATTGTTTTTTGTGTATGTATGTATGTATGTATGTATGTATGTATGTATATTGTAACGGGCACAGACGACGTTACATTGTTTTTTTTATTAGTGAATATGAAAAGAATAAAAGTTCGCAAATAAAACTTCCTTTTTAAGAATTAAAAATTGAAAATTAAAAGTCTATACTAAACTCATATATATATAAAATTGCAAAGATGGAAAAAATTATTAAAATAAAACTTTATTAAAAATAGAAAAACTAAATCTTTCAACAAAAAGCTTTAGAGATAAAAATATATCTTTAAGTTGGAAAACACATTAATTAATCAGAAAATGGAAATGATTGTTTTAATTAGTTAAATGTAAACTAGCCCTCGGGCATTTAAAATGTATAAGCAACGGTCAGATAGAAGAGGAAAAACAATAGAAACTAATAGCAAATGAGAGAAATCCATCGGGAAATCGGACCTCAACGGAAGGATCATCATCATCGATGACGTAATGTCAATTGAATCCTTAAAATTAATATAAAAGGAAAAGTTTGGAAATTATTAGTTAGTTATTACGATGTGACTATATGTGTTAGTGCGGAGTTGAAGGAGAAGGGATTGAAAAGAGTACTCTTCAATCTCTTCAGTTTTGTTTAAAAAAAAAAAAATGACATCGTTTTTTCTACATTAAGGACCAGCCAAACTAAAAGACCTCCGGATAAATAAAAAAAAACAATGGCTAACTCAACCAATCTCTTTAGGACGGCGTGGGAATTCATGTTCAAACGGCAAGCAACGGATAAAAATGAGCTGTTTAAAACCGTAAGAACTTTATAATTAATGAACATTAAATTAAAAACTTTCCATATTTAAAATAATTGCAATAGAATCCTATTTGACCAACTTTATTTACTAATAAGTAATTTTAATTTGATGTATTTCTTTTGTAAAATCATTTCCATTTATTTTTTTTGTTCTTTTAAGTTTTATTATGACTGTTTTGTTTTTCATTAAATTAAATTATATAAATGTTAAACTTAAATCGGGTGTGAATGGCTATATAGATTTGTAAAGTTATATTAGGGGAGGGTAATCTTAGGTTATTTGTTTCGTAGTTAAATTGGGTCAATGGATTGGATATGTTGGTGTAATTAGTAGATGTAGTATGAGGTTCGCTATGGGCAGAATCGCTTTATACGCCGCACACTTCCTTTTTGGCCTATGGAATGCGATTCGTAAGTCGGCAAAATGACCGCAGTCCTTTCCTATGGAGTTTTTTTTTATTGCTCTTCTTGTCAGATAGATGTAGTATTCCTATCTGACGAGAGGCAGTTTCTTCTCTTAACCTTTTGTGCTGCCGTATTTCGTATTACATTGAATGCATCGATATATCAGATGAATTGACGTTAGTTTGACTGCGAACTTTTGGCCTAAGGTTAAATAAGGATAGAATATTTTCTTTCAAATGCAAATCTATGTAGTCTATTCATACTCGACACTCTAAATAAAAATGCATTAAATTTAAGTTGGGTATGGAAGTTGCATGGATTCATTATCGGTTAATTATGTTTTTGGTTTTCATATTTGATCAAACTATATATAGACATTCGGTAAATAATGATACCTTACGGTGAGTATCTAAAATGTATTTATTTGGATGTCTTTTAAGTTATTGGTGTCACTGCGGTATCTTATGATGAATATCAGTGGGTTTCTTGTATTCTCTATGCAATTGACGGTATCAATGATTTTGTATTTTGATCGTTTATGTTTATTTTGAAATGTTTTTGACCGTGTAATCTATGTAACCGATCTATACTCAACATTATAAAACAAACTTTTATAAATCCATCTGTGCGAACTTATAATAATATAAAAATTAAAATGTAAATTAAAATCTAAAAATAAAAGCTAAAAATAATGTTAAATGTTAAAGTAAACATACTAAAATAATAATGTTAAAATTTATTTATATACGTGCGTAAATAAATGTTTGTGTGTATAAAATTACTGGCAGTGGCTTATTTTATTCTTTTTTATATATTCTTAGATAAGAATTTATTATAAATATAAATCTCTGCTATTCCAATGAGCTAATGACAATGGGCTAACATCCGGAATCAATATAAAATAAAAAAAAATTTTTTTTTGACTTACGTATCTGCCTACTTTATAAATTTTTCTAGGTTCAAATGCCTAGATGGCGCTCTGTAGTGCAGATTACGTTAAGTCGCTTTCTCTGGATCGTTACAATATATATATAAAATAATACTGTCTTCAGCAGTCTTTTTTTTTAATACTTTTAAAAAAATGGGTATAGAAGATAATTGTAAATGCTTAATTTATATCTATTAATTAAGTTGCACTTAGTGAATGGTTTTTATAAAACTTAGAAATAAAGATAGTATTAATTGTTTTAAATTCTGAGAAGCTAGAAAATTCTTTTAATTGAGGCATAATAACAAGAGCTTTGCTTCAAAGTCTTGAAAAATAGATAAATGGCAACCAATGATTTAAGATTTGTGTCCGTGAATGATTTTTTTTTTTTTTAAATAGATATTTACAATAATGACAGACAAAAATAAATCATGGCCCTTATTTCCAGAAGACTGTAAAGTTACCAGCCATGGCAGCAATTGATGACCGAAGGCGGAGGGTGCTAAGAATCTCCTGATTGCGAACCCAGGCTAACATTTGATGATGACTTTTTATTTAAATATTTACAACTACAGGCCACTTTCAAGTAAAAGAAAAATTGCAAGAAGAACCATCTCATATTAAATAAGATTTTATTGGATTTAGAAGACAAGGTGGAGATACAATTGATTTAAAAAGTGGTTATGTATTGTATTATAGAGACACACACATTGGAAGTACAAGTGGAGTAGGATTCATTGTAAATAAAAAATGCAAGAACAGCATTGTGTAGATTGATGGTTTGTCAGATAGAGTGGCAAGATTAATTATTCAACTTAATAGCAGATACCAAATGCAGGTAATTCAAGTTTATGCCCCAACAAGTTTTCATAGTGATGAAGAAGTAGAGGATTTTTATATGGATGTACAAAAAGCTTTTGATCAGACCTAACAGCATTTTAAAATTATTATGGGAGATTTTAATGCTAGAATTGGTAAACAATTGAAAGATAAAAGTGCTATAGGTAAATGGGATTGTGATGATAAAGATAAGAGAGAACATAGACTTATGGAGTTTGCAGAAAAAAAACTATATTATGAATTCGGTTTTTGAGGAACATGTTAAATGGACATAGAAGCATCCAAATGAAGGTACAGTAGAATTAGAAGTTATTTTGACTATCAGAAAATATACATATTAAGATTGTAAGGTTTTTAATACATTCAGCGCAGGAAATGATCATCAATTAGTTGATGAATTTAAATTAGAACTTACAAATCACTTTCACACTATACCATTTCCAAGAAATGGCAAACTTGATTTGCATAATTTTGCATTTCTCACACTGAACATTCTGCACCACTATGTTTCATAGCTTTGAAAATGGTTTCGCCCTTCGAAAGTACTAAGCAAAAATAAATAAATATAATATTTTATTTGACAATTATTGCTGTGTTATAACTAATTGTGTGAAAGATTAGCGTAAAATATTTGAGTATTACATATTGACAGATTAACATTTAAATGAAATCAGTAGGAAAATAACTGATATACTTTTAAAAACTATAACAATGATAGCTAGTTGAAAAAAAGCAGCAACTAAAGAAGGATTGAATATCTCGAATTTTGTAAAATGTTGCGAAAAAGAGTTGATATAAAAAAGTTAATTGTGAACTAGCAAGGAAATCTATAGAAAAAAATAAAAGTCTCAAGAATGTAAAACAATGTTTTGGTATTGGTAGAAAATTTATTTCTGTAATAAGAAAAAAAGATAGAACTATTACTAAAAAGAGAGATGACATCATGGAATATGTAGAAGAGTTTTTTCAAGAATTATATAGTAATAAAGAACAAGGAGAAGTACCTCCTACAACTATTATATCTTCTGAATTGCCTAGGATTTTAAATGAAGTGAGACATGCAATTAAATTTATGAAGATGGGAAAAGCTCCTGATAATGATGGAATTATAATTGATATCTTAAAAGGAGTAGGTGAAGAAATAGAAATCATTTTGGCAAAGTTTTATAGCAAATGTCTAAATGATAAAGATGTACCAAATGATTGGAAGAATGCAATATTAATATTAGTATTTTAAAAAAGTGATAAAGAAAATAATAGAAATTACTGACATATCAGTCTTTTATCAGTTTTATACAAAATTTTCACCAATGTAATTACAACTCGTCTACAGAGAACTTTGGATTTTGACTAATCAAAAAAACTAGCTGTATTTAAAAGTGGTTTTAGTACGGTGGATCATGTCCAAGTATTGAAAGAAGTTATAGAAAGGTCTAATGAATGTGAGTTGCCATTGTGCTTCGGATTTGTAGATTATGAAAAGGCATTTGATTCTATAAGCATTTCTTCAGTGATTAAAACATTGGATCATCAAGGTATAGACTCAGGACATTATCATATTCTGAAAAATATTTATAAAAATCCAACAGCAACAATTAGATTACATAATGATACTAGGAAGATTAACATTGAGGAAGGTGTACAATAGGGTGACTCCATATCTCCAAAACTTATTACAACAACGTTGCAAAAAATATTTTGTGAATTAAAATGGGAAGCTAAAAGAAAAATGGAGATTATTTAAGTTATTTTGCCAATGATGTAGTTGTTTTTGCAAATAATGCTTTAGAACTTCAAGAAAAGTTGCAAGAATTTATCAGATGAAAGTAAAAAAGTAGAACTACAGGTAAGCGCTAAAAAGATTAAAATTATGTTCAATGTATTTTCTCAAAAAATTAAAATAAAGATTGATAATGCTGCATTAGAAGAAGTTAACAACCACAAATATCTTGATCAGATTATTACTACAGATGGAAACAATGAATGAAATTAATCATAGAATTAAACTTGGTTGCAGTGCTTTGGATAGAAATAACTTAATATTAAAAGGAAACATGCCAGTGTGT
Organism: Epiperipatus broadwayi; assembly: GCA_028023455.1. Lineage (NCBI taxonomy): Eukaryota > Metazoa > Onychophora > Udeonychophora > Euonychophora > Peripatidae > Epiperipatus > Epiperipatus broadwayi. The sequence continues at coordinate 2,789,368 of JAQFVV010012412.1, forward strand.
TTGAAAAGGAAGCTTTTCAATAAATATGTTTTACCAGTCTTACTTATGGATCTGAGACTTGAATGGATACTTAACAGAAGAGCAATGCCGAGATTTCAGACTAAAAGAAGTATGGAGAGATGCATATTAGGACTAACGGAGAAATCGAAAGTGAAATATATAGTTAAGAGAACAAACAAATGTTATTGGCATCAATGAAAGAATTAATTAACTGAAGAGGAGTTGGGCTGGACATATTACTAGAAGAAATGATAATAGATATATTGAAATCTTAAACCTGATTTTAAGAGATTTAAAAGACCTAAAAAGAGATGACACACGAGGTGAATGTATAAAATCAGAAAGTGAGTAAGGGTGATGTGGAGAAGAGAGGCTAGAGATGGGAGATGGATTGAATTTGGAGAGACTTGCATCCTGCAGGTATTAATAATGATTGAAAATGATGATAATGACTAGTAAATGTTTCCTGGTAAAAGTTAAAACGTTTATGTCATTAATCCAGTAAAGTTGTATAGAATTCAAACCTTTAATCACTAGTGCACTATTAACTCTTGTAAAAAAAAAAATTAAAAATATCATTTATTTTGTAAAATGTTAAAAATTCACAATATCAAAGGAAAAAAACATGTATTTTTATAATCTTTAGATAAATAATATGGAACATTTATTTTAATAATTTAATTATTGCTCATTAAATGACAATGAGTTATATACATATGTTTATGAAATATTATAAACACAAAAAAAATAAATTAAAAGTTTTATATTCATAGATCACTTCACCAATTTTTTCAAAACTTGTTTTTATTGTAATATTATGTCCTCATTTTACATTTTTATAGAATATACTGTGATCAACATAATAGTGATTGAAGTTTGTTTCTGTTTTTTTTTTTTTCACCTTCTGGATTGTTATTAGGTGGAAAAATAAAACAATCACTATTGAAATTATATATTAGAGGGTAATAAAATAATTGAGTTTAGCCATTGTAGAAGTTGCAAGGCTTCTGTTAATTTTGACAAGAGTATAGAGTATAAAAAATTCCAGAAATATTTTTAAAATTCAATATATTATTTTTTTAACATTGGATGTAGATGTATAAAAGAACTCGCTAATCTTCATTCCAATGGGGGTAGTCAAAGTAAATTAAAATATAAATAATTTGTAGTTTGAAGACTAGAAAGGATATCCAACAAATTGATTTTTAAACCACTAAACATCACATGATCACCAACTATTATTAAATCAGCAAAACTCCATACAGTAGTGCCATTCAGTGCTAGCTTGAGTAATCAATGGATGCCAGAAGACTTGTGCATAAAATCCCTATCTAGTGCCTACTAATCCAATATCCCTAGAATATTTTCTAGCTTTGTGGCTTTTGTCAGTGAGGATTCCAAGATCTACGTGCAGTGCTCTCAGATCCAAAGCTCCTTACTGACAAAAGCTACAAGCTAGAAACTAGTCTGGGGATGTTGGATGAGTAGACACTAAATAGTGAATTTATGCACAAGCCTTCTGGCATATATTGATTACTCTGCCTTGCACAGAGTGGCACTACTGTATGGAGAGTTTTGCCTGTTTTAATAAATTGATTTTTTATTTCATTAGGAATTAATGAATTATGGTTTGTTTGTTTTTTAATCAAAATAAACAAACTTTATATAATTCATCGAAGGGCAAAAGCTTATCTTTTTACAGAAAGTCAAGCGCAATTTATAGGCTAATCATATGATTGTGTTTTGATATTTTATAGGCTTTTTTTTTTTTGGTTTTGTTTTATACTTTCTAGCTAAAAATTATTTTAATTTTTCAAGCAATACTTGGATGTTTAGGTTTTCTGGCTATTTGAAGAGAATTTCATGTTTTATCCAGTTCCTAGATTATGCGATCAGGAGAAATATCTGAAGTATTTTTGCTTTTTTTGTAAAATGATAAATATTTGTTTGTTCGACATGGAGCTTATTTTTCAATTCTGTCAATAAATTTTTAGTTTTAGATGATTTTATTATTATTTTTGATGTATATTATTTTTATATGTATTTCTTACTAATAGGTTCCAGTATAAAAACTAGTTAAAAAGAAACTTTTATAAGTTCTCCAAATTTCCAACCAATATGTTTTTTTTTTAGAGTGAAATTGTTTTATTTTTTGTGCTTTATTTTTTTTGTAAAGAATTATTCTTCACATGACATGAAAATCACATTTTAAAAACATTTTTATACATTTTAAAATAAAAAAGATTTAAATGGCAGTGTACATTTGATAAATGGCATATTTTTAAAAACCTTTTTTATATTATTTGTTACAGCCATTTTCATGACTGTTCAGGTTAACTTACACTTACATTGCATCTTCATACTAAAATTGTTTGAGGTATGAAGTTAATTAGTTTATATATAATTATAGTATTGCACTGATGTAAACTAATATTGAGGTTCTTTATGTGTGTGTTTATGAATTTGCTTTCAATTTTTTTAATTTAATTTCAAGATTTTTTTTTTTTGGCAGTGTATAAACATTTAACTCAATTTATATTTGTATCCATTCACATTTATTAGGTTCACATTCTCAAACTGCAGCATATCCTAAGAGGCAAAATACAACAGAAACTACTGTCAAAGAAAGTTCAAGTTCTAGTGGACCCCGAACAGTCAAAACTGCCCCAGGAGCAATGGGAGGTGTTGAATCCAATACTGGCGGAACAGCTAGTCCTAGTAAACAATCTACAGTGGCGAGGAAAATAACTACACCAACATCAGCCACAAACAAAAATATTTTAGCTGGTATTACTCGTCGAAATACATATAACTGTGGAGAGGGAAAATCTGCATCAACAGAAAAAACAAATTGCCAAGAGACAAATAGGTGAGATCATTTTTTTCTCTCATAAAAATTAATTTCAAAAAATGTTTTTGTGTGATTGATAAATTATTTGAATGTGTAATAGCAGTTTTGACTATTATATTTTCATTTTTTTAAAGCTATGATTTTAAAACTCTAGGATAGTAGGTTTTTAAAGTTCAAAAATAATGTAGTTAAATAATTAATTATGAAATTGATATGGATTTTAATGTTTGCTTTGTTGAAGTGATTAATGGGGAAATCTTATAGTTTCAGTTGTTGGTATACTTATATTAATTTATTTTGAAATGAATTTTTTAATTTATGTGATATAAAAAGTTACTAACATCACTTTTGCATCTAATTAATAAATCATTTATTTACATGTTTCAACTCTTCATGTAAATTTTCAATATAAAAAGTATGTGAAATAAATAATTTTATTCATCAAGTATTATGTAAAAGGGAACAAAACATTGATTTTATTTATATGTACACACAGACACACAGTTCGTTCTCTAATCTTGCTTTTTTAAATAAATAATTAAAATATAGTAATATTTAAAAAAAGATGATAAATAAATCTTAGATTTTTATCCCTCATATATTTATGCTTATAAAAGTCAAGGATATTCGCCTAATACCATATTTTCATTTTTTAAATGATTATATACAGAAAGTTCTTAAATTGTGCGAGAAATGAGATTCAAGGCAAATTACTTATTTTAAATGTAAATATAGTTACAAAATCAAAGCAGTTTATTATTTCTAGCTTCTTGACTAAATTATTATAACATGTATGTATTACAGTTTATAAACATCGCGCTATATAAAATAATTGATTTATTTGTATGTATGTGTATATATATTGTTCATTACCTTTGTTTGCACAACCAAACAATTTAAAGAAATTAATATATCTTGAATTAATTTTCATTTTTAGTTTTTTTTTTTTGGCACTTGATTAGAATATGGAATTTTATAAATTATGTTGGTGATAAAAATATATACTATTTATCACAATAAGTATCATAAAACTGAAAATAATGAAAATTTATAAATATTTTATTAATAAATAATAAAATTGAGATTAGAGTTATAACAAATTTAAGAAATAATATTCATTTCTATTTTATATAATATTTAGAAGAAAAAGGTTTGCAAGTAATCTTACTTCAAAAAATTTCTGTTTATTAGAAATTGTTTAAATAAGACTGACAAATCCAAACACTTGATTATTTATCATAACCCTGATTTATGTACATAATGGGAATAACTTCATTAATAAGAATGATACTGTAGCATTTAAATATACTGCATGTGTATGAAAACTAATTAAATAAAATTATTGAGAAATGATTAAAAAAAGTATTGCATAGTCGTAAAGTATTAAAATATATATAAATTAATGACAATAATTATAGTTTATTTTCTTGATCTAGATTTGATAATCATAAATGAGTAGGTCTATTTGTTATTAGAATACTTAAAATATTTATTTATTAGTCAGATGATGACATATATTTTTATAAAGCAATTTTGGCATTTAAAAAAAAATTCTTAAACGTGAATGCAATATGATGCTTGCACAGCTAATGCTAAGCCTACTTTATATATACGAAGGTATTTTAAAATTCTTTATTTTAAACACATGTAAATTAAGAACTTACTGTATAAATCAGATAATGTTACATTGGTGAATTTACTTTTGTTATGCAGTCGCCAAAAAGTCACCAGTGGTTCATTTTTTTGTAGATGGCGACCTCCTTTTGCAGTACATCAAGTGACCACTTTGGCAAGCAAGATCTTGTAAGTGGAGGGTTTGACATTATTACAAAAGTCAGCATGATTGATTATTTTTTATTGTCTCCCTCCTGAAAATTCTAAAATAAAAATGTTTACTATTGATAACATTTTCTGTCTTTCTATACCACTGACTATTGTTATTAACTTTTTTTTGGTGTCAGTTTTAATATTTTCTATTTTTTTATTTTTTATTTTAAAAAGTCTTTGGTAAATGGTGTACTAACAACATAAAATTGTATTTAAAAACTGAAGTTTATACTATTTTGTCTTTTTCTCCCTTGTTTGGTAAATGAAATAATTATTCATGGTTATTTTAATATTTTATCCAATCAATACAGTCTTTTTTGATTACTGCTAAATTGATATCCCCTTTTCATCATTTTACGAGGGAATTTTGCTTATGCTTTATTTAATTTGCAATACCAAATTAACTGTTTGGAATTTTTTTAATGAAGAATTAAAAATATTTATTTGAAAGCATGAATGATATTTACATACATATGTATATATGAGTAATTGCATGTAAGTTTATAATGTATATAATTTATTTAAACAGAAGATTTAAATCGTATGTTCAAAGAACAGGTATTTTCACATGATCACACTTTTTCAGTATTATTTATTTATATTGTTATATTCCATTTTCTATGATAGGTTTATATAAATTACACTTCATAAGTGATTAATATTTATACTCACATAGAAATATTTGTATTATTAGTATTTGCACTTTATATGTATCAGATTCTGTCACTTTACATATTTTTAAAACTGTATCAAAGTAAAATTTTTAGATCAGTTTTGCTCTTTATGAAAAAAAAAAATGTTGGGCTGCTTAATTGTTATTTAAATAAAGTAAATAAAATTATTCTGGATGGAATTTATAATAGTAGCTTTTATAAACTAGCGATACTGTGAATAAATTAATTTAAAGAAGAGTATAATAGTAATTAACGTGGATAAAAAAGAAATTTAGCGACACTTTCCATCCTTTACAATTTTCAGCAATACCAGTGCGCTAGGATCTAGTAGTACTTCAACTGAGCAGCAGTCCACTCGACCTAAGGGGCATGTCAAGTCCCATTCTTTGTCTCATACGGGGCGAGTAGAAATACCACCCTTAGAGGGGCAACCCCCCCTTGATGTTTTGCGGTAAGTCAAATTCATTCCCTGATAATAGTGGTTGGCTTTTTTTTATTATTATTTTATTTTTTTTATTTTTTTTTTGTGTGGTGGTGGTGGCTTTAGGTTAGTTTTTTTATTTTTTACTTATCTTATACTTAAAAATAGTAATAAAAATCATTAAATTGTACTAACATTAACATTCTTTTTTATTTTAATGTCATTGATTATTTTAAATTAATATTTAAAAAAAAAACATTCATTACAGTAGTGATTTTTTTGTATCTTAGAGAACAAATTCTAAACTATCTTATCTTTATTGTAATCAATAAAAAATGTACTGTTACTAGTACATTATTATTAAACGTTAAATCCAATATAATTTATATATATTAAAAATTAACCCAATCACGACATTTTCAATTTTAATATTGGCCTATAATTAAAAAATTGCCCATCTGAAAATGTTCACACATACACTCACTCTGCTCATAGGAATTTTTGATAAGCATATAAATGCTATTCATATGTAAATATCAATAATTTACACAAATTCAGATGATAATCTTAAGCTGGTTTTGAAGTCCATTATCCACATGTGTACTCTGGCATTTTGTTTTATTTTAGAATTATAATCTGTGATAAGTGTTTAAATACAAAAGAAATAAAAAATGGTTGAAATCTAATAATAAAATTTAAACTTTAAATAATTTTCTAATTCTCTGAATAATAATAATAAATTTAAAAACATTGCTAAAACATATATTTCATTTAGATTTTTATTTTTACAGATATATTCTGAAACCTTTTAATAATTTTTTTAAATGTAATAAATTTTATTTTCATTTTTATAATTTTTTTGAATATGCTTTGTATATATGTATTCATACTTTTTGACTATAATTTTTTAGAAAATCGTAATAAATAGAGACAAATAGTATTTAGAACATTATTATTCCTTTCATCTTTTATAAAAAAAATTTTTTATTGCCACTGAAATTAGGAAACAGGATATGGAATTTAAAATTGATAAAAAGGGTGAGAAACATTTAGTGTTATGAACATTTGAATTATAATCATGTGAGCTGTGATGTACATTGTTGTGTCCAAAATTCCATAGAGCTCTCAAAGCTAAGAGCTATCCGTTGGAAATCATAAATATAAGTTAAATTCTTGTATATCTACCTCTTGCGGAAATAAAATAAATCGATAGCATTGCCAATAGTATAATCAGTATATATTTAAGTATTATAGTGTATGTAAGCATGTTTTGTAATTCTTTGTTATTGTTTGCAATATTTTTACTGGAAAAAAAAAAGACTATGCAATAATTTTCTATTGATATTATTTTATCTCTTCCAGTCATGCATCTTATTTTCTCCTTAGTTTTATTATGAATGAATGCCTTCATGCATTATTAATTCTAATAAATCCTACTTATTTTCATTTAAAAATATATAATGCTAAGTAAAACTATTTCAAAATAACTCGATAAATCCTGAGATGAAGAAGAGGCAAGCAATTAAAAGAGCTGTTGTGATATGAAAATGACAAAACTGTCTTTGGTATTGAGTTATCTTCAAATTTATCTACACTGGCTTGATCAGAACATACTTTGGGCTAAACCATTGTTCTCCTATATATTAAATTGGTTAACTCGGTGCTCAGGTAGTTTCATTTAAATATTATGATTTGTTGTCTTTTATTTTATAATTATTTAATAAACTTTTCTGCAGAGGTTGTCATGTTTCTTGGTGTTTATTAATAATTTTAATATGAATTTTTTATTATTATAAAATATATAATTTAAAGTGAATATTGGGCAAACTATTTACTATCATTCATAAGCAATTGGAATCATTTGATGCAGTAATACAATAATATTCAGAAAAATGTTTAATGTTTTTTGTATTTTTATTACTAAGAATCAGAAACTAATATAACATTCTAATTATTTATCAAGCCCACAGGCAGTATATGTGCCCCTTAAACTTTTGTATAATAGCCAAACGATAATGCTGAGAGAAACTACAGTCAGATAGATAAAGAGGCACTGGCAATGGTTTACTGAATTAAAAAGTTCCACCAATATGTATATGGGCGAAAATTTACCATAACTACAGACCACAAACCTTTCTTGGGAATATTCACTAAAGTAACCTCTATTCCAGATCACCTGAGTCCACGAATGATACGCTGGATATCAATACTCTCAGCCTATGACCATGATTTAAATTACAGAAGTGGGAAGTTGATCCAACATGCTAATGCACTGTCTAGACTGCCTGATGCTTCAGAAAAGAGACCTGATAACTCAGAGCCAAGTCCAGACTACTAGATACCAAAACCCCAGGAAAAGATTTCAGCAGAAGACCCAAAAATAGTCCAACCAGAATCATCAAATACAGTAGATAATACAGAATATAAACACCCAAAGCAAGATAGGAAGCCACCTGCTTATCTAAGTGACTTTGTAAGATAGCTGTTTTGCCTGCTATTGGTGGAGGAGTGTAATGTTACCTGCCATTATTAATTACGTTAAACAATCAAGAACATGAAGTGTAGAACGTTTTGTCTAATAGAAGAGTTTTTAAAAAAGTTAGAAAATTTTCTTAGAGTATAACTTATAGCTATGCATTGTTTTTTGTGTTAAAATTGTTAATAAACCTAATTTTTGCCACCAAATCTGTTGGAGAATTAAATTAAGCTGACATATACACGTAAATAGTGATAGTCAAATTAATGCATGAATATAAAGTTTGCAAATACGTGAGTCTTAATAATATCATTTGGATTTCAAAGAAGTTTTTTTTCTTGTAAATGTCTATTGTGTAATTAAAATAAATTTTTCATTGAGAAAAAATTTAAATGTCCATAGTTTTAAAGAAAAGAAGAATATATAAAAAAACTTCCAATTTCAAATTAATTTTTTATTGCAATAATGAATTTCTTTGCTAGAAAAATAATTTTTATTTTGTTAGAGTTCATTAATCAGCTTTTTAAATTTGCCTATTTTGAACCACTATATATTAATTGGCAATTTTGTAAACAATAAACATTTTTTAAATGCCGAGATGAATCTTCTCCATGCCAAAGAAAATGTTAAGTTTGTCTTTCAAATACAATATAATTTAACAGAACATACTTTTCACATATGATACTATGGGTTTTAAAATATTGAATGACCAATAATATAAGATTTGATTATAATGGGCTTCAAAAATATGTAATATATAATTTTGAAGCCCATTATAACTAGACCAATTTTGATACTATATATAATAAAATTGGTTGAATTATTTCGTCATTCAAATATCCTTATAACATACTTTTGGCACACAAATGTCATTATAACATACTTTTGGCACGACATTACTAAAAGATTCCGATCCCTGCTCTAGAAATATTTATATTCTTTCAATAAAAAGAAAAAAAAACCCTCTCCCCATGATATTACGAGGATTTTTTATATATGTATGTGCGCATATTCACAAATACAGTACATACTCTTGGTCAAAAATATTTCAAAATTTTTATATTTTAGTATTTAAAGTTTTGAAATATGTAAATGCTTAAATTAAGGCATTTTTTAAAGCATTTATCATTATAATTGAGCATGACAATTTTATTAATAAAGTAATAAATACTAGTTATAAAAATCCCCCCCCCCCTAAACAGCATTCTGTTATCATTACAAGAAATTTATGCAGATAGTAAAATTTTTAAATCTTTTATGCATTTGAAAATTAACGAATAATAATAATGTTAAAATAATTGATCAGAGTATAGATCTATGGGCCACAGTTATTCTAAATAATGTCAATTAAAGAAAATTATTATTCATTGAAATTAAGTTTTAGCATTTAAAGGTTTTTTTTTTTAAAAATTACTAAAATATAAGTACATATCTATATATCATGAAAGTAATCTTATAATCTGTGAATTATATTTGATAATCTTACAACATTTCAGTGTCAATTTTATTCTGCCGTACAAAGTGACTTGATTAAACTTTTATTCAGCATTTCTTAATTTTATTTCATTGATATAAAAATGGAGTTCAAATGAACTGTTAGTGAGTACATATTTTTATATAAATTACAAAATTATTATGGTAAAACTTTTTTAATTAATTAATAATTTATTATCTAATATATTTTTAATGTGAACATTCATCATCACAGCAATGAATAATTAATATACTTAATAATTACAATTATATACTGTATATGCATACATAAAAATGATTTCTCCATATTGAAACATTATGTGTATATTTAGATGTAACTTATTTCTTAATTAAAATAATTTACCATTGTGATTTTATCTTGATTCATTATTTTAAGAAAAGAGATTAAAAACTTTTTTTTAAGAGCATAATTCACATATTTAAATCCTCAATTTTTTTTTCAACTGTCAATTTTTTGCTTTTTGTGAAGTTAAACAGTCTAATCAAAATGCTTAATAAATCTCAAGGAAGTTATAAAATTTAACAGATCTGTAGAATAATTTTTATTAAAGTCCTATTGAGGTATTACAGTTCTCCAATTTTTTTTCCCCCAATTGTCCAAATTTCTATTCTATATAAAGCAAAAGTTTAATCAAAATGCTTAACAATTCTCATCAATTTTTGAATCATACCTGTATATCAATTAACTATCCTTAGTATTTAATTCCACTAATAAACTTTTATTCTAATTTCATTTATTAATTTTTAAAAGTTCGTCACTATCTGTAAATATTGTTGTTGTTTAATACTATGATTGATCATTCTCTATGACTAACAATTTTTACTGTGGCAACAATTTAACTCAATATTGGACAATAAATAAATAATGTCCATAGCTTAAACTCTGCCTTCCATTTTTTTTTTAAAGAAAATCAGTTAGTTGTAGACTCTATATTGGACAGTAAATAAATAATGTCCATAACATAAATTCTGCTTTTCATTCTTTTCTTTTAAGAAAATCAAATGTCATTCAAATGATACATTTTTTAACAATTGTTCCTTTTTTTCTATTCGCTTTATTTCTTATTGGAATATTTTTTTGCTAATTCAAGGCAAATTACTTTTGTTCTTTATTCTTTTTTTTAATAATTCAGCTGTTAAAATCACATCTTTTTATTTTTAAATTTGAAATAACTTATTTTTGAAGGAGTAATTCTGTTTTTAACCATCTACAATATTTTTTATTTAGAATAATTTAGAATGTAAATTTATATTACTCTGTTTTTTCAGTTTATCAATGATTCATTGTGTTTTTGGCTTAATTCTTAGTTTTTTAAAGTTAATTATAATTCTATTTAAATGTGTATTAACTTTTCAAAATGTGTACATTTTCTTAAAATATGTTCCTTCTTTACAAGTTTTAAAATAATTTTCAAGATTAGTAAAATTTGCACAGCAATAATTTAAAAGAGGGATTTATTGAAATGCATTGCCACAAATTGTTTGTCATTAAAAATTGGAGTAATTTTATTACCTTTGCTGCATTGTAATAAATTATAATATTTTAAAACTTTTCTTGTTTTAATTATTAAAAAAAAGAAATATAAAATTTTTCAGTTAAAATTCTGCAGAAAGGATAAAAGAAAAAAACTGATCACTTTTGTGCGCTGTTGTGTTCAGTACATCACTTTGATTTTAGAACTTAATATGATCATCCAAGCATTTAATAATACAATAATAAATATTTCTTAACAATTTCACAGCACATTGTGAAGTAAAAGTGAAATCTTGGATAGAGGATTTTTTCCTGAGCAACGTATACAATTTATTTGCTTTTTCTTGCTAATTATGAAAATATTCATATCAGATAGATGTAATTAATGGACAACAATCTTTTCAAAAAATAATAAAGAATTTAGCTTCATTTAAGAAACCTTAAAATGTTGGAAACAATGAAAAAAAATCCTCTAGCATTCTGTCACAGATTCGCATTATAACTAGTAATTCCAAAATTGATAATTGCAGGGTATCCATTGCTTTGTTTGAGTAGTATTAAAAGTACAATCACTCAAATAATACATTTTTCTGAAAACATTTTGAATCTTAATATTCTGTAAATACAATTATTCAAAAAAGACTTATATTACAGCAATAAGATGTACAAGTTTTTGACTTTTCATTAATCAAGTTACTTAAAATCTTGAAAAATTTGCTATATTACAACATACTATAAGCATATGAAATTTTCTTCAAATGTTTTTTTTTTTTATTTCACATAGACATTAGTGATACCACAGTGTTGATAATCATTTTAATTTAAATACATGTATTTGTAAAACGAATAAAGCAAATTACTTTTATTTTGTATTGCTTAGAATTTATTTTTTTCTTATTTTCTGTTATGATAGTTGTTTTTATATTTATTGTACAATATATTCATGATATAATTTATAAATTCTCCTTTATCTGTTTCGAATTAAATTAATATGTTAGATGATACATATAATAAACAAATTTTAAATTATGGAATACAGTAATATAGCTCTAATCGAAGACTTTGAATGCTATGTATATTAAATAGATTTTTTTTTGAAAGATGAAATATAATAATTAAATATGATAGATTTTAGCCCATAACATATATTTTTACTCTGGACAAATAAGAATTTCAGTTTAACATAAAACCAGTAAAATATGCTTTATATGAATAAAATTTGTGATTGTTATTATTAGAGGACATGACATGACATAACTAATGAAGGTGATCGATGTCTTGAAAGCAGTACCTTGTCAAACTTATAATTTACTTTGACTAGTGTGTATAATATCTAAAATTTTGTTTTCAATAATAAGCTGAAATTGGGTGCTTAAAGATACTGATTCTTAGTATTATAAAATATAAATCTGTAGTATATTAAAGTATATAATTAGTTAGAATATAAATTGTATTAAATTTCTCAAATAAAAAACAAACAAACTGAAATCTGACATAAAATATATTCAGAAAAATAAAGTGAAGTTACACCTAAGAAGCAAAACTTCATATTTAGTTACTAGTTATGAATTTGGATTCTTACTTTGATGAAATACATAAATGGCTATATTTTATTGTATCTTTATATTTACCTGCTTAAATATATTTGAGATGGGAAGCATGTAAACTTTTGCAACTCATGATTATAAAGAAATTTTATGAAATATATATATTGAAAGGAATAATGTACTATTAATTTCAGTGTCAGTCGTAGGTTTCCCGTATAAGTGAGAGATTTTAAAAAATTACAAATACAAAACATTACTTTAAATTTAAGCTGTACTTTTATTCAAATTTTGAAGACATAAAATTGAGGTGCAACTTAATTCAAAGCAAATATTTTAACACCTTATTTTTCCCCAATGGTCGGGTCTTTCTTTGTTTTACACTGTATGCATGTGCATATTAATACAGTCATTTATAGTTTATTTTGGGATTTCCCATCACACTTTTCTGAATTAATCCAGTTTCTGTTACGTTATATTTGGTTGTATTGTAATTTTGAGTTTTTGTATTATCCATGCTCACTAATGATCGAAAAATAGTTTACATATGATAAAAAAAATATATTGTGTGCCAAAGAAATTGGAAACCATGCAACCAGTCAAAGATTTACAGTTACCGAAAGGGGGATGTTTGTTGTTGGAAAGCCATGAAGGAAAAGTTATTTCAGTGTAAAAAAACTCTGAAAAATCATTCTCTGGACCTAAAAACAGTATCCTGCAATTAACACAGTTGTTTTATCGTATGTAAAGATATTACATGGGAAGGATTTATCAGTGACAAGAGAGACAGTTATAATTAAAACCAAAGAATGTGCTAAAAATAGCAGTGTAAAAATGCTTAAAGCAAGTTGTGGATGGTGCAAAAATTTTATGAAACAAGAAGGATTAGCATTGTGAAGAAGGTACCAAAAGTTGTCTACCGATTATGAGAATAAGCTTTATAATTTTCAGCACTATGTGATCAACTTTAGAAAAGAGCATAAATATTGTTTGAATCAAATCAAAAGCACTGTTGAAACAGCAATTTTTTGTTATGCCAGAAAATTATACAATAAATAAATAAAAAGAAAAACAAATTAAAATTTAATTACTAGATATGAAAAACCATGAATTACTGTAATGCTATCTATAACCACCAATGGAAACAGATTGCTACCTTTTATTATTTTAAACAAAAAAACTTGATGAAAGATTAATTAGAAAATGTTTGGGAGAAGTGACCTGGCATTCTTAGAACATTTAATCGATGACATTAAGCTTAAAGTAAAAACAAAAAACTGTGATTTGATAATAATACTAGCAGGTATGACTTGTCAACTCCAACTACTTGATATGTTTGTTAACAAACCTTTTAAACATAGAATAAGAAGTCAGTGTGAGCATGGTTAAATCGAGACCATTCTTTGACTCCATCTGGTAAAATAAAATAAGCTTCATGTTCTACAATAGGTCATTGCACAGTCATGGAAAGATGTCCCTGAAAAAAATATCAAAAAATCTTTGTTAAAATCTTGCATTATTGATGATTTAAATATCACTAAAGATGATGTTCTCTAGTGGAATAGAATTCAAGTTCTAAAAGTGAAGATGTTGAAAGTGAAAGTATATTTGAAGAAGATTCACAATAAATTTGGTATCTTATTGTATTTATATTAATTTCTATTTAAGTAAATAAAATTATCACATCATTTTAATATTTTTTTAATTTTAAAATCCTACTACCGTTTAAATTCTAGGGCAGCTTAAATTTGAAGTAAAACATATATTTAAAACTTTTGTCTAAGAATGGAGTGCAAATAACACAAGTAGATAAGAGAATTGAAAAAAAATTCTAGCAATTAAAGTGTTATGCAAATTAAACACTTAAAAAAAAAAAAAAAAATTGGAATGAGCAGTTCAAAACAGAAATAAAACTTATATTTGAAAAACTTGATGCACTATTTTGAGTAAATTGCAAAGTTGAGATTGTTAAACTATATTATGGCATATTAACTGTTTAATGCTTGCCATCAGAAGAAAAACTACAGTTATCTTGCTTTATAAGTTCTACATTTAAAATGAGAATTTAGACTTTATCTTAACTATTTAAAATTTATATTTAATACCAATTTGCTATTCATCCTATCATGAATTATTTAAAACAGGAAGCAAAAGTTTAAAAAAAACAAAACAAAGAAAACAACAAAAGTTTAATGAAAGTTAATTGGAATTTACTGCAGCTGAAGTAAATAAAACAACAAAAGATTTACTCTGTATTATATATGTATGTTAAGTTAACATTTTTATAAAGAACTTCTAAATAAGCATTTATTTTTATAGCGCTATGTTTTATAAATTGTAATACATTAAAGATCAGTCTTTTCAAGCTATTGTGCATGCACTTTTTACGAGTGTTAATAATAAATGAATACTTTCACTCCCAAATACAAGATCGTAAACAATAATTTAAAGTGAGTGGTCTATCCTCATGCTTTCATTTCCAGTACTTAAGATTTGTCCATATATAAGCATTTGAGTTGGAAAGAATAAGTGGATTCATTTTATTCTTTCGTAAATACTATATCTTGGTATTGGGAGTGAAAGTATTCATTTATTATTAACACTCGTAAAAAGCACATGCACAATAGCTTGAAAAGGCTGATAAAGAACTTCTAATAAATGTTAACCAAATATTACTTTGTAGAAATTGCCAGTTTTAAAATAATAATAATGGAAGATGTAATATTCATTTTAAATGTCGTGTCTCCACGCATAAATTTTCTAAGTGTTCAATAATGAATAAATAATTATGAATAGCTTTAAGTTTATGATTTAATTGTATCCGTCTAATTCATTTGTTTGTAGTTTGCCCTGCGATTTTGTGTAGATGAGCTTATAAATATATAGTTATTTGTTTCACTTTCAAATAATTTAAATATATCTTTATCCATATGGAAGGATTCATTCCTATTTGTTTTTAGAGATCGATCTCAAAACTAGCCATCCGTGTAGAATTTGTAGTTATATTAAGTCTGTATTTGGATCTAAAAATGGCCATTCCTTATATTTACTATTGTAGAAAGGTGTAGCAGTTACATTTATCCCATATTAAGTATATGCATGTATTGATATTAAGAAACTTATGAGTTTAAATACATGTCTTACATTTATAGGTTTATCCGTATTGTAAGTTTATTAAAGTCTGTTGTTCCCATTAGTGCATATGTACTAAATTATATAACTATTAATATTATAGGGTAGTTGAAAATTAAGACTAAATTTGCATAGAAACCTTGGACATTTTATAAGTAATAATTATTTTCCTTCATGCATATGAAATCAAATAATTATATAAGGAAAATTGGGGGAATAGCTGTATTAAAATAAAAGAAAGTTATATGTTAACTGACAATTACATTTTATAATCAAACAATTATTTTTATGATATATTAGCTTCTTCAAATGCAATATAATATGATCTACATTCATTCATCGGGAGTATCTTAGTTTCTTCATGATATAGCCAAGTATTACAAATAGAGGCTATGTGTAGTGGTGATTATTATTCTATTAAAAGTTTGTTAAAAATATATCTGCCGATATCTTTCCTGGTATCAAAATTCAGGTGGTGCCTGTATAAATTATATGAAAAATATATATATAAATATGCTTAGTCTGATCATTATAATATCTAACTCCCTTCTTACTTGCATTCAGATTTTTATAGTGTAGCTATTTCTTGAATGAGAATTTGTAAATTTTTTTAATATCTGATGGAAATAGATAAATATTTAAAGATTTATTTATCTTAGCTATTTCATAACTATATTTAGGAAAAAAATTGGCCAAAAAAAATAATTTATAAATGCAAATATAATTAATTTGAATACAAAAGTTTTGCAGATTTTTTTCTAAGGGCAATCAAATTATTTGCTTTGAATAGGCAATGTTTGTAATGTTATTTAATTCAAAGATTTAAATGTTGCAAATGTTTTCATTATTAAATGTATTGAATTATTTAAATACTATGATTTTAAAAATTTTGATCTGTGCAAATGATTGTCAAGGAAAAATTATATTTGAATTAACATTACATGAAGTTATAATTGTATTTAAAATATGGTAATTGGTTCTAACTCAATAAATAGCAGATTTTTAAACATTGATGATTCATGTATTTTTATTTCCTTAGCTTTCCATTTTAATCCATAAAATTCTTGCCAAGCTGCTGCAAAAATTTTGGAGATATTTATATATTTTTTTGTGCATTTATTTCACTATTCATCTTCTTAGTATCATTATATAATCTAATAATTACTATTACATTTTGATAAGTATTATTACAAATAGAGGCTATGTGTAGTGGTGATTATTATTCTATTAAAAGTTTGTTAAAAATATATCTGCCGATCTCTTTCCTGGTATCAAAATTCACTTGGTGCCTGTATAAATTATATGAAAAATATATATATAAATATGCTTAGTCTGATCATTATAATATCTAACTCCCTTCTTACTTGCATTCAGATTTTTATAGTGTAGCTATTTCTTGAATGAGAATTTGTAAATTTTTTTAATATCTGGTGGAAATAGATAAATATTTAAAGATTTATTTATCTTAGCTATTTCATAACTATATTTAGGAAAAAAATTGGCCAAAAAAAATAATTTATAAATGCAAATATAATTAATTTGAATACAAAAGTTTTGCAGATTTTCTTCTAAGGGCAATCAAATTATTTGCTTTGAATAGGCAATGTTTGTAATGTTATTTAATTCAAAGATTTAAATGTTGCAAATGTTTTCATTATTAAATGTATTGAATTATTTAAATACTATGATTTTAAAAATTTTGATCTGTGCAAATGATTGTCAAGGAAAAATTGTATTTGAATTAACATTACATGAAGTTATAATTGTATTTAAAATATGGTAATTGGTTCTAACTCAATAAATAGCAGATTTTTAAACATTGATGATTCATGTATTTTTATTTCCCTTAGCTTTCCATTTTAATCCATAAAATTCTTGCCAAGCTGCTGCAAAAAATTTTGGAGATATTTATATATTTTTTTGTGCATTTATTTCACTATTCATCTTCTTAGTATCATTATATAATCTAATAATTACTATTACATTTTGATAAGTATTATTACAAATAGAGGCTATGTGTAGTGGTGATTATTATTCTATTAAAAGTTTGTTAAAAATATATCTGCCGATCTCTTTCCTGGTATCAAAATTCACTTGGTGCCTGTATAAATTATATGAAAAATATATATATAAATATGCTTAGTCTGATCATTATAATATCTAACTCCCTTCTTACTATTATTTTGATAGTGTAAATCTTTAATCATTTTGGAAATTCTTTTAGAATCAAATGTCTTCATAATCTACAAATTGAATGCATAATGGCAACTTATACTCATTAATCCTTTTTGTCATTTTTATGGCAGTTTCACAAGAAGTATTTTGTGGATTAATATGGGAAACTAAGGGAATAAAAATAGATCATTATTTAAGATATCTATATTTTGCAGGGGACATGATTGTTATTGTTTTTTTTAATAATGTTTCAGATCTTCAGATGAAATTACAATAGTTAATCATATAAAAGAAAGAAAATGGGACTAAATGTAAGTTCTAAAAAACAATGTCCCATGGATTTAGAAAAATAATGATTAATAATCGTGAATTAGAAATTAATGTTATTTATTTTGAAGTCAGTTTTATACATAGTGATCCATATCTTTGTGACAAAGGATAAATAGATATAAAAAAAAATTTTAAAGATGGGTTTACACAAATCTAGAAATTTAATTTTTGAACATTGCGAGTTTTGGATGTGCAATTGATGGAAGTTTTTGTTCGGTGCAGCAAATAGAAAAAGACAATGATAATTTGGTGATAACAGAACTTATCACCAAAAGAATTAGCAGCAAGTGTTATAAATAATTTTTTTTATTATTGCTGTTGAAATCATTTTAGAGGAGGAAATAAGTTGTATGAACAGTGACATCTGACTGTAATGGCAAAATGGAGACCTTGTCGCATCTATTAAATAAATTAGGTCTCTTTTTTACTGACAAATGCATATAGTAACAAACAGTAAGTTATTACTATTACACAGGTAAGGCCAAAAGGTAGTTATTGTAATAATACATAGTTATATTTTGTTAATTATTTTCTTAACCCTATTAATTAAATATTTGTAAATCAACCTTATAAGAAATTGTAAAAATCGGCAATGTCATAAATACAATAACTGCAGGCAGGACTTTTTGCATAGCCCAATTTAAACAAAAAAAAAACAAACATACAAATTGTAGCCCTAGTGGCAGTTTTGTCAATATTTAATTTTTTATTTCAGTATAAAATCTTTATTCTATACTAAAACTTGATAAATTGGAAAACATTTAAAAAAATTTATATTTAACTTTGTAAATATTGAAAAAATGAGTTTGTAATGAGAACAAAAAATGTTTTTTTTAATGGGTAAGGTAGTAATTGATTAAAATATAAGGACCTGTTTATTATTTTGGAACTTATAAACAGACAAAAAAATAGAACTTTAAACAAAAAGAGAGAAGAAATTATTTTGCTCCTCACCCTGATTTCCAAGATGGTCGATTAATGGAATAAAAGTTTAATAATGAGATTTTATGTTTCTCATGCATCTTGTAATTCATTTAATGATGGTTCTACTATAGAAGTAAAGCATGGAATATTCAGATACACTAAGCTAAATAACCAACATACTTTAATTAGCAAGCAATGCTAGGAGAAGCTGTCATTGTCAGATGAAACTGAAACTTATTTTTAAAACATGAATAAATGTTAATCTGATAAATCTACAAAATATCTTTAAAATATTAAAACTGCTTTATAAATTTTAGAATATTTCAAAAGATCCTAACACGTTCATAATGGTGTTACAGATTCAGTGTCACAAGACTTCATCTTACTGGCCATAGTTTTCTTTGTTAGTTTTATGACTTAATTTATTAACTTTTTATTTTTAGAAATAAAATATGTACAAATAAAATCAAAGTGTAGATGAGTATTATTTTGGTTTTAAATGAATATTATATCACTATTATATTAAAATAATTAAATATTTAATAAACTTTAAAAAAATCATACTTATTGTTATTCCAAAAATTTTCTTGAAATAATCTTATAAATGTTGTGGAGCCACATTACAAAAATATCAAAGATGTGGAGTCAGGACTAAACATGGAGGTGAGACTAAATTTTACTTTGATATTTATCAACTCTAGAAAATGCTGACTTTAGATTTTTTAAAATTAATAAACCAATATTTGACAAAAGAAGTCATAGAAGAGCAATTTAAAGTAGAACTACTGCACCATCTTTGAAATAAACAGCCTTATTAACAGATCTCATCTTTATAATTAAGCTTTTTTTTTTAATGATCATATTTCCAGAGTATTATTTATTATACTTTTGAAAATGCCTATAAAGCATTTATTTTTTGAAACATTACAAATATATAAAATAATGATTTTTATTAAAATTTTTATTAATTTATAAAGTTAATATCTTTAGTTTTTCTGTATTATTAACTTTGAAAAGTCATGTTACTTTTCTGCTGAGAAGTGAAAAATTATTCCTCTTGTTTTAAATGGTAGAACAAAATCATATAATTAGTTTGCAACAAAAACTAAATTAAACTTTTATTTATAAACATGGTTTTTTACTTTTGTTCATACCCCTAAACCGAATTTTAGTTTTGTGCCACATGTGCGGGGGTATTCTAATGGAATGACTCCACTAGACATTTGTTATTATGTCTTATTAGGCCAGGGAATGATTATTTGCTCAGCAATGATTATCAGAAAACTGTACAAGGTCTAGTGACTAACCTAAAATTTGATTATGACCTAGTCATATTTGTTGATTATCATCCATCCTACATATATATTGTTATTCTAATAGTCAAGGGTAAAAATTAGCAGTTTCAGAAATGCTAGATGAAAATACATTCTACTCTTAGATATACATAAAACACTTGTCTGTCAGATGAGAAACTTCATTACATATTGATAATTTAAAAGCCCTATTGATTTGGCATGCAACATGGTCTTTAGAAATACACAGTTATGTGAAAAAAATATTTATCTTTTGCTGTATGATAGGAATGTGAGATTTTTGACTTGAGAATTGATTATAATTTGTTTAACAGCAGTTTTGAAAACATTTTATAATTATTTTTCTGCTAGAGGCATAATTATTTTTAATGGAGATAATAACTTTGAAAATATATTTTATATTCAAAAAGTGATGTTTTGTTGAGTGAATGATTTTATGACTGATTTATAATAGGAAGAGTTTCGTCAGAGAAAAATATAAAAGAAATAATTATCAATCAAAGATGTAGTTATCAGTTATTTTAAACTTATTATTTATTCATATATGTTTTTTCTGTTTAGATATGTGAACAGGACATTTCAACATAAGTAACCTAATTTTATTATATATATATATAGTGGAGTACAAACTATACTATACATTTTTAATGATATGGTATCCAAAGAAAAATGTAAACAAACGTACAAAAAACCTAGTAAAATTAGCAAATTTTATGTTATTCATGCAGCCATTTTTTCTTTTCTGAGCACCATAAAAGTTTTCATATTTAAAAAAAAAAAGTAAAATTTATAAATAAATGTTACAATATGCCATTTGCCATTTTTCTGTCTCGGCGTGTCATATACAATTATATATTAATACAATTTTTTCGGTTTATGTTAAAAGCACATTTTATTCTTCCTTTATTATCCTCTCCAAATTTGATATATAGTATTTCACATAATAGAGTATTTTCCAAATGTAATGCTTAAAAGTTTTATAAAATTTTAACTCATACTTAAAGTTAATGCTGACTTTTAAAAACAATTACAAAGTTCGTAATATTTTGATAAAGACACTAGTCTATTATGTTTCTATAAAAGAAAAAAGTATTTGAAAAAAAATTTTTTTTTTTACTCTGAGCATATTTAAGTTTGATGAGTGTCAAACATGGTCATTATTTACTTTTTTTAAAGAATAAAAATATGATACAGAAGTTTTTTTTCCTAAGTATTATTTTTTTTACAGAATATATGAGTACATAGGCACTCAGTAAAAAATATATAAATATATCCCCTCAATTTATTTTCAAAGGTATTTTATTGATTATTCAAAAATTCCTTTTTTTTTTTTTTTGGTATACATTCAAAAGTATGTAGAGATTTCAATTTATTTCTATTAGCACAACTATTCTGATTCATCAGGGACCATGTGACTATAAATGTTTCATGAAAGATAATCTTATCTCTTTCTCTAAAGGTGTTTAATTTGTTGAAAAATCTATTTATATGTCTTTGATTATGGTTGTACATAAAAGCATCTTGTACACCATAATGCATCTAATTCAAAGTTGCTTGCCCTGAGGTCAGCAAATTATTATTTTTAAAATTTTATATTATAATTTCAATTTATAAGTGCATGTTGAAAAAAGCAGTGTATACTAGCAGTTCAATAAACATATTCTATTCTAATCAATATTTATAAACAAAATGTGAGCTATTATATGCTGTATATGTTTCTACACAAGATAGGCTTGGAAGAAAATACAGTGTAGTTCACAATTTCTATATATATTATTATGTCAATATCTGTATATTTTGTGGAATTGTACATAATTTTCTTGAATCATATTAAATTTTTAATCTTATAAATTTGCCAATGAATCAATTTTTAGCTTCTGTGTCTTTATTTCATTTGATTTTTTTTTTTTAGAGATGTTAATTCTAAGATCTTGTCATTAAACTCTTACTAAGATTAATGAGGATGTATAGATTAATGCAGTTTTTTGAGTAAACAAGCTCACACAAATATACAGCACATCTTATATGCCAATTCATTACTTATAGTTTCAGTAAACCATTATTTAAAAATAATAATATTGCAGTACTTTTCACTTTGCATATACCTATCACAATTTAATGGTAGCCATTTTATTGTCTTATATTTTAATGTGAAATTGCTGCTTTAATTAAAAAACAAAATTTTAGTTCTTTTATTCACAATGCAAGCATGCTGAATTTTATGAATTTAATATTACATAATAATTTTATCTTTCTCACTTCAACAGCATCATCACTAAATTTCATTACTAAAAGAAAAAAGATAATTTTTATTTATTTATTTATTTTATAGTGATCAAGTGAAGTCATTGATATCTTTAAACATCGGTTTGCATCTGGATTTATGAATATGATTTTTGTCAATTATTTATTAATTGCATTGTTATATTTTTTTTATTAATTTTTGTTTTTGTCTTAATATGTATAATTTTAAAATTAAATTGTATCATAGATCATGTTAAAAACATGTTATGTATATTGTAACGGTACAAAAAATTAGGGTGAACCTGAAAGATGGTAAATCATCATCACAAGTACAAAAAAATTAAAATTAAATATACAAATAATAAGCATGAGAGATCAACATAGAATTAATTCAGCTCACCAGCATTACACAAAACAATCATTTATCGTCACGAATGATCAACAATAAAAATTAATCAACAGTCAATCTTGTGACCAGATTTGAAATGAGTCTACTATAGGCCTTGCCAGCTTGGGGCAGTTTATTTAGACAATAAATACTTAAGTGCTAATCCGTAAGAATCTAACAATTAAAAGCAATTACTGCTGGGATAATAAAACATTCTGATCATCGCCAATGCTCTAGCCATTTAATACCATTAATTTACTGGCCATGGACTTTAATTAGTTTAAGGGACTTGGTGCCATATTGGATTTTTAAAAAACTGCCTTGAGACACAATTTTTACAATAACGTCTTAATAATGTTAGAGCAAAGTGCTATATATTGACAGAAAATAGAAAAACTAAGGAAAATTAATAAGGCCAAGACAAATAGTGATTACCATTAAAAAAGTAGGGGGGGGGGAGAAATTTAAACATCGAAAATAATTATTACTTTATTGTTTATTCATAATTTCTAATTTATCATTAATTAAGTTTAAATTACATTTTCATTGATAATTTTTTTGTATTCTTTACAAATTCTTATTCAAATATATAATACTTCTTACCTGAGATAATCCATAGCTTCAGAATCTCCAAAACTACTCGCAAAAAAATTCTTCATCTTTATCTTGTACCCCAAAAGTTAACAAATCTCAAAGATGTCTATAAGAAAAAGATTCATCCTAATAAAAGATGCAAAACAAATTTCCAGAAGATGGATATGCATTTGTCATCATAGCGATTGTCTTCTTGTCTGTCTAAAATTAGAAATTGTAGCTATTGTCTATATCAATAATAAAATGAGTTTCATCACTTCATTTTATGTTTTTTGTGTATACCAGTGGTGTTATATACTTTGTGCACACCAGTGATGCTATCTTGTTATATTTATTGTCCCACAGAGATATTATTTATTTGCATATGGCTCATTTGCTAGCTATAGACTTGAAAATAATGTGATGCAAGATGTGGCAAACTACTGACTTCACATCATTAGTATCAAGGCATAGGCAAGAATCAGAATTTGATTTTTTGCCTGCATACAATTCCTTGTGGTATATATATAACCATAGTTGCTATCACCACAGACACTATTTGAAATCTCTCTTTATTGGTTCTAAGTGTTTATATTTTTACTTTACTATGCCCAGTAAATTTTGTGATTGCTTTATCAATTGCAACCTTTCTGTACATTTGATAATCAATCTCAAAATTTACATTGCACTACACTATATATGTAATTGTTACTTCGTTACTTGTTATACAAACACAAACATGTAAGTACAAATACACTAATATAAATATAAACACAATAAATTATTAAATCTTTTGAGAATCATTATGTCTATAAAATAAGGTTGCCTCAAACTTCGATCAGAGACTCAAAATTACATTGTACATAAACCACTTTTGTTATAATTGAATACAAATTTATATATTGTATTATAAAGAGCATAAATGATTTAATATATAATTTATATACCACACAGACACACCAATATAAACACATTAATAATTATACCATTTATCAAATAATTAAAAATTTAAAATATTATTAAAATAATTAAAAAATTAAAATTGAATACTTATGACCGATATTCCCGATTACATTTTATTCGCGTTGAAGACCTTGAAATGCAAATCATCAGCGTATTTTTAGTCCATTTTAGTAATGAGTCTGGCTGATAAAGCAATTCTGCCTTTGTCGTCTTTGTGTAATCTAGTAAAGTGACCAGAAAAGAAAAAAATTAAATGCATGTATTAATAAAAATATTAATAAAGAATTCAAATTTTATCTGATTTCAACTTGTGATTTGCCGTTTTAAAGAGGGATTTTAGCAGCAATGAATGTCGGGATTTCTGCTGACGCCATACTTATAGTTTTTGCACAATTTAAAAAAGAAAAAATTTCAATAAATCAGCTGCCACAAAGCGTCTGCCACTACAACCGCTCAACTCATTAAAGGATATCCCTTTTATATAACATTGTTATGCTTGAACCTAGTTCAGAGAGCAAAAGCTCTAACTGTTACTGTGATCAAGAGATATAAATTACTATATAATGCTTTAAATCTATTCTAGGATTAATTAAATTCAGTGGAATAGTTTAAACAATGAAATATAAATTTCTTAATTAGAAACAATAAAATGAAATTAAGGTCTGCTGAGTACACTAAATATAAATTCGGCATTCTGATTTTGATTAATACAATAAGTTATTACATTTTGATTTACAAATATTTTATAATAGATTACATAAAACATATATATCAGCACATGATGTGCCTGTATAAAAATAAATTACATATTAGAATTGTGATAAACTAATAATAAAATTTAGTAATTCATTTTAATTTATGAAGTATGATTGGTTTTAATATATATATGTCTGCATGACACTCATCTACATAAGCACACAAATGTGCCATAACATATAGTTGCTGACATATAATAATAAAAAACTCACATTTTAATGATAAAAAACTATCACATTTTAATGATACATAACTTTTCACATACATATGTGGGAACTCATGATATTTTAATTTGTCAAAATAAACTTATTAAAAATATTATATTTTTCACAATTTCATGTTAAAAATATACATAAAATTCACACATGTGTATATATAAACTATGAATCAAAGTTATTAATTCATTCATTATTTCTAATAGTAAAAAAAGTTTCTTTTTTTAAAAAAAAAATCATGAGATTTAGTTGGGAAAGTTTATTTCTTTTGATTAATTATAAATGTCTTGAAAAATATTCTAGCAAATTCTATTGTTTTTCAATTTAGAAAGATTTTTGGAGTTTACTTTTTTAAAAAATAAAATGTATTGGAAACACATCTTACTTTTAGTTGAATAAAGTTATTTACTTTATAAAAAAATTTGTAATTTAAAAATTACAAATGTGATTCTCAAGAAATTAAAATTATATCGTTCTCAATATATATAACACTACTTACAAGCTGCACTTTATATTTGAGCGTTTCTGCATATAGTATATATATAACCTAATTTTTCAGCAAGCTGATAGACTCTCGGTAAGCTGGTCTCTTCTCAAACAGTAGACTGGCTTATTGTCATCTTCAGGAAAGTATATCTGGTAACTGTTGACATTCAGTCAGTTCCATTTAGTCTAGAGTTTGATAGACTTTAAGCATACCATAACTGTTGACATTCAATCAGTTTTATTTAGTCCAGAATTTGATAGACTTTAAGCATACCATCTAGTGTACATATATATATGCTATGAACCACCAAAGCTGGGTCTTGCTTCTATGGGAATCTGTGAACTAGCCACAATGAGATACACTACCTCTAACCTTCTGTTATAATTAGTTTGAATAATTTATTTCTGTTAAGTTGTGTTTGCAAAAAAAATAATGTTTAGACTAAATAACTGTGTCTAAGTACAAGCTAAAAAAAGTTCACAAATTATTTCCAGGGATTTCTGAGCTATTCATTTAATATTTATTCTAGTGCTTTATAGAAGAGTTAGATTATGGATTGACTTTCTAGAGATATTAAAATGTTATGTCTTTGACAGGAAAATTTGAAATTAATTTATTTTTCAAATAGCAAGGCATATTTATTTGTCACAGCAAAATTAAATGATTTATCTATTTTTCAATAATTAAGTATTGTTAAGGTTGATCCAGGATCAGATTATATATGGTTTTCTCTATATGTGTATATATTGAACCATATTAAAATACATTTGGTTCATAAGTATATTGGCATTTGCAAAAAAGGTAAAATTTAAATATCATTCAAAAGATGCAATTTAGTTTTTTTTAGTTAGTATAACTTATTTTTAAATACATGCAATGAAAGATATTTGTTTAATATTTATCTATTTAATTTAATTAAAGTTAAAATTGGAGAAAATAAAAAAGATATACAGATTACTAATATAGATAAACAAAAAAGTACAAATGCAATAGATTAACGCTAATTAAAGATGGTGGAAAGAATTTATAAAAAAAAGATATCTTTATAGTTGAAAATACAAAATAAATGTACAAGATTATTAACCTGTATTCTGATAACAAATCAAAAGATAATATATGCGCAGAAAATCTAAAAACTGGTTGAGAGTATAAAAAGAATACACTTTCGATTGAGGTTTTGTTATCTTGTTTTTTCGGCTAGAGGTTTCCATGAGAGCCCTGAGTAGTGAAATGTGTCTGGCCAGGAATACTACTCAAATGCTGAATGAAGTCTTCATGCAAGAATAGGAATGATGCATAGCGGTCAGTCTTCTGTAATGAAGTCATCCCAAAAGAGCTTTGTAGTACAGCCTTAAAACAGACCAGGAACATGAAAAGAAAATGTTGGTGGACTAGCGATTAGCATAGCTGCCTTCCAAGCGGTTGGCCCGAGTTCTCTCCCCGGTCAATGCTTTGACATATGAAAAAAAAAATCAGTTAACTTCCAATGAGCTCGCATGTATAGTACAAGAATCTACACAAGCTTACCGGTAAGCTAAGATTATTCATTCCCGATTTGTGACTGAATTGAATGTTTGCAAACTAACGTAATCTATAAGCTTATAATATACTACCAATAGAGAGATTTGCAGATTTATTTTTCAAAGAACTTTCTAGAAGAACTCTTAAGAAGAGTGTAGTAAGAATTGTTTTAATTACTTAATGTTATTGTCTGGATTTGTGTGTATGTGCTTTTCAATTTTATTTAATAATTTATTGTTTAAACATTTTAATTTGTTATAAAATATTTATCTTTAATATCAACTTTTCATTGTTCGTTATTGAGATTAATTTATTAGAATTTATTATGAATAAATTATTTTTGCCAACATGCTTGTTTAAGTCCAGAGAAATTTCTTTAAAAAATATTATTTTTAGTTATTTGCTGCGAATCTATGAAATGCAGTGCAATGGAAAGTAGCAAAAGAAAAGCATAGTTTCTAAAATACTGCATTTTACTTAGTAAATGGGTACTACAACATCAGACGATACACACAGCTCGATGGTGCTGTTGCTAGTCAAAAACAAATAGATATATTGTTACTGGGCACAGGTTGTCTGGATTTGATCTTTTTTTTTTTAATTTACATTTTTATATTAGTATGTAATAAACTCTATTAATGAATATGTTCGTGCATTTATGTTGTGCTCTATTAACGAGTATGTGCGTGTATTTATATTGCGTACATTTCGTCGTTTTTTTATAATTATTATTTACATTTTTATATTAGTATGTAATTAGCTCTATTAATAAGTATGTATGTGTATATTGCGCTCTATTAACGAGTATGTGCGAGTATTTGTATTGCGTACATTTTGCCGTTTTTTAATTTTATTTATATTAGTATATAATAAGCTCTATTAACAAGTATGTGCGTATATTTAAATTGCGTACATTAATTAATCAAATCTGTATGCACATAATAACGTATACATAGTTTTATTTTAAAATAGTTAAACTAAAGTAAGTTGTAAACATCACTGTATGTGTAAAAACACACCTATGTATTGTAGCCCTTGGGTTTGCCCAAGTCTCCATTTTTTAAATTAGCAATTGTAAGACAATGTTTAGTAAAAATTTTCCTCATCGTTTGTATATATTTTTTTCTTCAATAGACAAACTCTCTAGCCAAGGCTAGGTTTGAACCCATACTCTTAGAGATTGCATATGTTTTACTGGGTAGGCAATCTAAATATTTGTCATTAAAAAATTTCTAGGCAAAAGATTGTTTTAGCTAATATTAATTATGGGACAATTTAATATTAAAGATATAATTTATTAGATAAGCAATATTTATACATCATTTAATAGTTGGAGTGAAAAGAAGAGAGGGGGATGTGCGATTTATAAAACAACTTTAGAGAGTGGAAATAGATAGTCATAGTTTTACATTGACAGGTTAGAACTAAATAATTCATAAAATTAGATTGTAAAAAATAAATAATTAAGGATTAGAATATTAAACAATCGGTTTAATTAAAATTGTATATATGAGACATGCATGTGAGTATTTAATCTAGTTGTGGATTTTAATTATAAAGCTCACAATTAAATAATAATTATTCCGTGTCATCTCATGGGGAAATCCTTAAAGAAGAAATTAAGTCATTTTAATAGTTTATTCATAGCAGCCAAAATTTCGGTCAAGATTCTGGTTTGAAGTTGGGTTGCTATACATTTTTTTTATTATTAAAGTAAAAGGAAAAAAAAAAGCTCTATCTCATTTATTTTGAGAAGTTTTCTGTCATTTGTTCTTTGGGGAGATTCTCACAGAGTAGAGTTACTAAATTAATTCATTAAAGCGATTTAAGTGATATCTCTATGACACAGGAATTTAAGTTTAAAATTAATTGGTGATTATCCATTGGAAGGATTATTGGAAGGTCACTGTTGGGGGAGGGGGAATAAAGAAAGCCAGACACTGAAAGAGCTCGCTCTTTTGTTGAGGGGGTGGCTAGCTCTATCTCAATCTCTTTTGGCTGGTCTCTCTTATTGGTTATCTCTCTTGCAGATTCTCTCATCATAGAAAAGCCTTGTGTAGAATTAAAGAATTTTTTTTTTTAAGAAAGAGAGAAAAAGAAATCGTTTATTAGTTATTTTGTCTGTCTCTTGAACAACAAACTCAGGCAAATTTAATGATATAAGTAAAAAAAAAGTCTCGAGTAAATTTTTATTGGGTACACATCGATCTGAAATTAATCAACGTCACTATTTGTCTTGCACTAATTTATCAGAAATTGGCAAATGGTAAAATTTAAACTACAGAAAATAAGAAAATTCGATTTTGATTTCATAAATCTCAGCAGCGTGAAAACTTTGTACATTGTGGCATAGGAATATAACTCTATCACAAGGATTCTTTCCACAAAAAGCCATGTGTGCACAAACAAACCAAAGAAGAAAAAACCAGAAACCTGAAGGACAGACACCTCCGGAGAACTTTTTAAGTATATTTTTATATTTGCTATTAATGTAGAACATTTAATTAAAAAAAAAAAGAAAGAAAAAGATTTTTTTTTTATCATATATATCCATTTAAAATTAATCCATGTTAGAATTATAATTGTTATTATTTTGGGGGTAGATGAAATTAATATCAAGTCATGTTGTATGTGCCTGTTAAATGCTTTTATTATTATTATCATCATCATCATTTAGGGGTAGATGAAATTAATACCAAATCATTCTGTATGTGCCTTGTTTTAAATGCTTTACTTCTTTTTTTTTTTTATGAAAAGAGAGAGATATTGTTGTGGGAAATGTTTTGTTGGATCGGATCAGTAATTTTTGTCAAGTGCTTAGACCTAATGCTATGTTTTATGAAGGTTGTGTGACTGTTGGGCTAAAACATCATCATTATCCTATAAAAGTGCAGAGAAGTAGTTTTAAAATTTTGGTGCATATTTCTTATTATTATCATAAAGTTAAAACTAGATACAAGCTAATTAAGGCTTGGAAAAAATTATTGGCTCATGTTCTAGTGTACTATTTCACAAGAGTAATGTAGATATGAAAGTTTTACTTGTACAAATTGATGTTAGACCTGTATATAATGTGGATGGACAAAGAGTCCCCACCAACTATATTTATAAAGTATTTAAACACAGTGTAAGAGTTTTCCCACTTAGTCATTTTCTACACCGTAAGATGATTTCTTTGTTGATGGCCAGAGGTTAATAAGTAAACCCCAAGTCTCTCTGTATGACTAGCGATAAAAATCCTAGCATATCTCAACCTTAGTGAAAAGGTTTTCTGTTATTTGGGTCACTGCCTGCCTCATATTAATGTTGATATTCCTTATGGGTGTATGAAATATAGCTATTACTAAGCATTACTTATAAATGTTGGATACAGGGTCGCAAACTCAATTTGATGTCAGGATGAATGCAGAGGGGTGTGTGTGCGATTGGTATACTTGAATATTGTTTTGTTGATATATTTTAATTTATCAATAAGAGCCAAGAGTAATAACATCAATAAATATTCAACTTAAGGGTTAAATAAAACCTACGAATATTGTGAGCAATGTGTATCTAAAATTATTTAATAAATATATCCGCAGTCAGCTGAGAACTTCGCTGGAAAGGTAATATTACTAAAATATTATTATTGTCATAAGAACATGAATATAGTGTGTATGCATGTGTGATGATGATTGAGCCAGATACCGATTCATTGACATTTGAAAAGTAACTAAAATTAACTTAGTCCCACCATACATAAAATATCTCTATTGTAAAGCCTAGGGAGAAGGAATATTAGATTAAAATAGTTAAATAAAATTATTAAATTTTATTATTGGAAGCGTTATTCTTGGAAACAAATCAGTAACTAAAAGCATTAAATACTGGGTGGAGAAATTTAATGTTCTCTATGTCTGGGATAAAAACGAGAACAAAAATATAATATATGTGAAGGTAAATAATATTTTATCTGTCTGATATTAATATTACTCCATGGTAATCCTGATTCCCTAATAATTAAAAATGAATATTTATAGTTTAAAACCTCTTGACATTATCTATTGATTTAGTCATCAAGTGAATGCATATATTATGTATTGAGTTGTAGTATGTTAATAAAATTTATTTGTTTTAAATAAAAATTTGCATATGTCTCAATGTTTTGTGGGTTATTATAATCTAGACATCTCAAATCCAATCATACATCAATATATTATTATTAATAGTTAAATCATCATTTTCGTAACTAATATCCGTAAAATTTATTTAAAATGGTTAAGCACACAATACTCAAGATTACCAAATAATTTAATATAATTGAAATATAAATTATGAATAAGGATGGTTATTGGGTGATAGTGGATGCAGTGGGTGGGCATAAAATCCTTTCCCTATCCGTTGTATTCAAACACCTTCCTAGATGCACTTCCTTATGATTTTACTTTAATTATAAAAGAGTTCAGACTATGTTATTTCTAAAAAATTCAAGAAGCTTAAATTTTTCGAGCTTTAATGTAAATAGACATTAAACTACATTAAAGACAGCCAAGATCAACCTTGGAGGTGATCATGAGAGGGGTGTTTATCACCAATAATCCATAGCAGCTTGTTCGACCTCCACACCTTATTGTTCTAAAAACCCTGAGAAGAGATTATAATGGGAGAAATGAGCTAGCACAATGGAAAATTTAATAGTAAAAGAGATAATAGTGCAATCGACCTATGAATGTGAAGATGATGGGGGGAAGGATCAGGAAGGTGGAGATGGATATAGAACTATTTGTAATCGGAACATAATTTTAATTGTGACTTTAATGATAGTGAATGGGGAGTGTGCTGAGAATAACCAAGAATTTCCAAGAATATTAATATTATTAATTTTAATGCATTCTCAGTAGTCTCTTAATCGATTGATTATTTATTAACCCATTCATTAAATTTTTATTGTTGAAATTTATTGATAAGTTATTGAAATGAGGTTTAACCTCAATATTCTCATTGAAGTTGCAATTTGGCGCCCTGGCAAATACGATTATGGATGTTCTAACCCATCATCATCATCCCAGTAGGCTTTAGAAATAGTGTTAGCTGGGAACGATGAAGCATCCATCGATCCACCCTTAAAACGTTACAATTGGCATGCAACTTGGCCGCAAGTGTCTAAGTGCCAGATAGATTCAATATAGGTTATAATTAATGCGTAGCGTGGTCGCCCGAGCTGAAATAAATAAATGTTACAATTAATCTATAATGAGTATGTGCGACCCATTTGAGTAAGTCATATTTATATGCCCATTTGAATAAAGTTATAATTAGCTTAAACTCTCCAATCGTATATGTTATGTTTGGCTCACAACGTGGATGACCAAGCGTATAAGTTAGAATTGATTCACAAAATGGATGCCCGATTAATTTTAGTTATACTATATATGCGAAGGACACTAATGGGATAGATTTTGTGAACATTATAATTTTTCTAAATTATCTCTTTTAAGTTATTAAATTTATAAATTTGTTTGTATTCACATATAAATCTTAAATCCAGGGGTGACTATCTTATATATATATAGTAGAATGTTGACAACTTAAATCTTTTTTTAAAAAAAAGAGAATCAATGTCATCGGTTTCTCAGACATACCTTTCATTAAATTGTAAACTGAGAGCCGAAATTTCAAAGATTATTTAAAAATAAAGTTAAAAACCAAAAGACCAAATTATTGAACATGTAGCTGGATCTTTTGTCTTTGCTAAAATTTATTAGAGTTATTAAAACTTAAGAATTTAAAACTAGAAATTGTAAACAACGTAATAGCTTGTGAGGGGATGAGAAAGATTTGCTATAAAAACCCCAGTTTGAATTCAAAAGAAGCTGACTCTCATCATTTAACCAATCAAATACAGCCAGGCACTGTGCCCAAATTTACGATGTCGGCAATTTGTCTAGGAAATTGGCCTAGGAGATGGAGAGATGGAGGAAGTCCAGAAAAGCAGTCTACCAAGAAGCCAACAAGAATGAGGCTGCCCACCAGTGAATGGTAATGCCTACGCCATGCAAGCTACCTCTCCAAGAAGATGATAGGTAATTAAATCTTCTGCAGAACTCTTAACTAAATCGTAATAAATCACTAATAATTCTTACAAGCTAGCTATAACTATAAATGTGCACAAACTGTTAAACTAAAGTCTACTCTTAATAATTAAAACTTTGTAATAGATTCGTGATTATTATTAAGTCGGTAAAAGCCTGAAATCCAGGCAAAGCCGCTTGGAGCGTTGATGCTAGACAAAATCAATGAAATATAACGTTACGGGGCCGCCACAACCTTTTCTTTTTTTTAGACGTTTTTTTTTCTAATATTGATTAAACGAATAATTTTTATTTCATTTAGAACATGATTTCTTTATTATTAAACAAATTTTGATATTCATTTTCGTTACTTTTTGTGGGTTTTTTTGGAACCCGACTGACATTTTTTCAACAAATTTTGCTAATTGTATTTTTTTTCTTTTTATCATTTGGAAAATTCGGACCGTTTCACGACGTCAAAAAATTTGTTTGAATCCCACCGCCGAAAAATTATAATACAATTATTTGCAACTTGTTTAGAACTTAATTTTACCTTTCTTTTTGGCTTGACTAAATGGTTTTTCTTATTATTATTAATTTTACTTTTTTTAAAAAAAACACAACTTGTTTTCACTTTGATTTAGATTATGTTTGAATTAGCCTGGGGGGGGGGCTACTACAAGAAACAGCTTTTTGAGCGGGGGGGGGGGATTTGTACTGTTATTATTAACAAAATGGCAACAAAAATAGTCAATTATTTTAACAGCGCTGAAAAAAGAGAATCAACTTTGGGACTTGCTGTATTTTTATATTGGACTATTTCCATCATCTAATATGTGTGTTGAATGTCTTTAGAAAAGTTTAATTTTTAGTTAAATATTCCAAATGCATTCAACTGTTAGTAATATCACAGCAAACAGGTTAGTATATGCACCAACTGTTAGTAATATCACAGCAAACAAATGTTAATAATATCACAGCAAACAGGTTAGTATATGCACTAACTGTTAGTAATATCACAGCAAACAGGTTAGTATATGCACAACGTTTCGAGAGGTATTTTTCTCCCCTCTTCTTCAGGTATTGCTGGCCTGACCAGTGACAGTACTAGCATGGGATTCGAACCTGGGTCCTTAGATTCTTGATTATTGAAATTTAAGGTAACGCTCTATATATTAGATGATGGAAATAGTCCAATATAAAAATACAGCTAGAACACCATCATCACAAACCTTCAGAAAAACTTTGGGACTTGTTTCGAATTTTGATTTCTTTTTGGTTGACGTAATTGTTTTTCTTAATATTAAACCAAAATTTACTTTTGTGTTTTTGCCGATTAAAAAATTATCAAACACCCACCCCCACACACTTGGAAAAAGAATTGTAACCAAAAAGTCAAGAATTTAACCTTTTCTCTTTTTTTTAAACAACTTTTTCTCACTTTTTACTTTGATTTCTATTTCGTTCGAATTAACTTTTTTTTTTTAGCCTTCTACAATAAATTACTTGTGGAGGTGGGGGGTTGGGTATTTCGTAATTTGTTATTCTTAACAAAAAGTCAACCAAAGTCGTCATTTATTTTAACCCCGCTGCAAAAAATTGAATCCAAATACTTGTCAATTTCTAATGAAATAAAAAACAACAAAAAAGGACACAAACTTAGGACTTTTTACAATTATTTATTCGATTTTATTGCTGTAATAAAAAGTGGACATTACATGTGCCTGACAAAAAAAAAAAAACGACACAATCTCACACACTTTCTGTACTCGGCAATTCTGAAGAAAAGTTTCAAAATTGCACATTCATCTCAGACCTTTTAGTGGTCTCGGATATCCCCCCCCCCACGCTGAAACGTGACTTAGCGCGTGAGCTTTGTCGAAGCCTGTTCGAACATACACTTTGCCAATTTTTTACATATTAACCTTTTTTTCGGGAAGGGTGGGGACCATATGACAATTATTAATAATTAACATTTTTTAAATCGAAATGACATTACTCTATTACGGAGATTTGAAAATGTCGTACCACCTTGAAATTTAAGCACTCTCGAGCAATACAGTAATCAGCTATGAATAGAATGAATACACGTAAATAGCTTCGAAGCACAAAACAGGCCGTAATATTTTTGTGCAATGTCATGTAAAGTGGTCTAGCTCAATGGGTTAATACTAATACGTAAATATTGTATTAGCCTGTAAGGCCGCAGCCGCCGAAACTGCATTTTTATGTGTTTTGACGCATAAACAATGCCCCAAGCGGCTGTGCCCGGATTTCAGGCTTTTACCATTAACTTTCTTAATGTGATCTTATTTAAAAATAATAATATTATAAAATCTTGCCTAATTAAAGGTTAAACTAATAATATTTCTGTTAAACATGATAACTATTTTAGTTATTGTTCTTAATTTATTCAATGTGCGGAAATGCCTTCATTATTTTGCTTATTGATATTTTATTAATTGTGCCATGCCATCCTTCAGGGCGGAGATTGCTAATATTATAACAGTAGAGAAGACAATTAGACACTCATATAATCTTATATTGCTTTTTGGCACACATAAATTTCCGAGCTGAAAACCTACTTTTATATATGTTGAGCTACTATCTTTTAGCTTAGTATAATTCAGGTTTGCATATTTAATAATATATTAGTTAACTATCAAACCGGGACTATCAATCATCATGTATAGAAGACCGATGGCATTTATGCGAGTGACATTTCATTTCCTATTTTTTACAGCATCTTAATATCATTTCCCCACCACAAACACAGTTCTCTCTTGACAAAATATTTTTCTGCTGTAGGAAAGGCGACTGTGGCCTCTTCTGTAGCAGGCAATTCCAACAACTTGAAAGCAGACTGTCTTTCTGCCATTTTATTTTTTGGTCTTGCAAGTTCTCTCAAAGTGCACAACCCTCGTGTGAGCTCTGCCAAATCATGCTTTGCCCTCCTCGTTTTTTAGATTGGGCCAGTTCCCAAGGGGAGTAGGGACATTTATGAAATAGAATTTGTAGCACCTCATACTACTTCCACTAGGTTTAACACTATTTTGAACTACGTATTGGTATCGTTTTCATCATTACAACTACAGATACCCTGACATGATATGCTGTTGAATGTTCAATACTAGCATGTATAGAAAGTGTCACAACATGTCGCAGATAATGTTCATACGATATCAAGGTGGGAATAGTGCTGACTGCACTAAGTGTTTGAACAGTTTACAGGCCATAAGATGTATGAGAGGCCTTGTAAACAGCATATTTCTGTGCTTTTGCATGGGAACAGCGCCATTAGGCAGTGTGGATCGTCTGATATTGTAGTACCAATAGATGTTATGCGATGGTTGCTGTAGACTGTGATGTCCTTTAAGTAAATTAAAAACTGATTCCACTGGCAGTGTATATCATAAAATATTAGGTCAATTTACTCAGCCAATATAGCTATGTTTTTGAAATGTAAGGTATCGTAAATGATCAGAATATATTTTCTTTTTCATAGCTTGATTAACTTACACTTTCTAGTGCGTAAAAGTAGGCCTAAATTAAACCATGAATGTTAAATTAAACCGTAAATGGTACAATATATACATTAAATAGTGAATAGAATTATTAATTAAACATTTTCCTCTTTGACATTACATATATATATATAATTGTATTATTAAATAATCAATTGGTTTATTACTTGGAAGCTCTTAAGAATTTAAAACACTATAAATGACATGCTGTTCATGGATTTTGAACTCCGAAGTCTGCCATTCTGCCACTACATCACTCCACGTTAAATAAAAATTTATTCAAGAATATTTATTAGTGGCAGTTGAAATGTCAATCATGATTTAATATATATATATTTCTAATAATCTTACTGCTATAAGTTTCTTAGAAATAATATCAGTTCCGTGAAATGTCATTTGTTGTGAAAGTTGAGCAAAATGTTGAAATATTAAGTTACTCTTTTTGCTAAAATGTAAACATTTGAAAGTTTTAAGGTATTTTTGATTCTGTAGAGTTATAAATGAGATTATTCAAGAGCCTTGAAATAAGTGCATTAGAAGTTTCTCCATTAATAGTAAAATAATCATGATTTATTTGTGTATTGAATCTTATGTCACAGATATGATATGAAACTGTTGACATGAGATATGATAGTTACATTTATTTCAATAATATTTTTGGATTATAGTTTTTTAAGAATAATATTTTTTTATTATCTGAATATTTTTTTCAAACATGCTGATTGTTTTTGTTTATATATTAAGTAATTAAGATGACAGTAAAATAATTTGTTTCAATTAAGGATGTGTACTAAAAATTTAATATCTTATTGATTTTATCTATCATAATGACAAAGGCTTGTCATTTAAGATTCAGCATAAATTTTTTCTAAGTTCATGGTTTTTGATAGGTGGATTTTGTGATTATTTTAGTTTGCTTTGTTTGTATGTACTTTTCCACTTGCTGAAGAGAATGGTAAGAATGAGAATTTGTTTGATAATCCTTGAATATATATAACATATTGGCTATGAATTTAGCCATTGATTCATGGAAATGTTCAACAACAGGCATTGGAATATCTTCAATAAAGAGATCATTTTAAAAGAAGAAACTTTGTATTTGACAATAATGTAATTATTTTAATTGTGAATTGAATTTCAGTTTTTGTTAAATCTCATACACTCTTCAAGAAATAGTTGACCATTTCTGAAAGCTCTACAATAATAGGTCAACTTTTGGCAAATGTGAAGCAAGCAACTGTATAATCATATTTTTATAACTTGTTTAGTTATATCTTTTAATAAAGAAAATATCTTCTTTCTTCAATTCTTTACCAGATGTTTGAGAAAGGTGCAAAAGGAACACTAAGACACAGTTCCTACTTAATAAAAGTTGGAATATGCAAAAATTTCATGTGAATTTTTAAAAATATATATTTAATTTTGACAAACTTTATATTAAATATATTTGTGAATTTTTTTATTTTAGAGATATTGCTAAAAAAAGATCATGTTCGGTTCTGATGATCAGTGAAAGTCTTTTTTTTTTTGCAGTTTTAATTCACCATTCTTTTTTGAGCCATTTTCTTAATTGTCAATTTTTTCCTTTAAATCTTTATATTGATTATCATCTTGCCAAGTGGAAATTGCCAGATATTGCTAATAATAGAATCATTGTGAGGAAAACAATCATAATATTTTTGTTTGCTTGTATTTTTTTTAAGTGAAGATAATTGATTTATTTGATTATGAATTCTATGTAACATCAATTTTGATAAAACAAATTTTAATGATTACAAATGTCAAAATTTGTACCAATATGATTGGGATTAGGATTGATTTATTTGTTAATCCAGCTGTCATTTTAACCTTGGAATATTTTAGTTTGTGGTATGTCCACCAATGTCTGTTTGTGATTTATAATTTTATGAACTTTGCACAATAACTTATGAACTATAGTGTAATTCATATTTGTTGCGTTAATTTGATTAAGGATGTTTGTCCCTATAAATTTTAATGACTAACGAAAGTGTTGGCAATTAATCAATATGTTGTTTAAAAATTTAATAATAAAGGATCATGTGCATATTTGTGTGTGTGTTTGTATAATAGAATTACCTAATGTAGAAGTCACTTATTGTAATAATTGAAGACACCTGTAGACATTTATAAATACATTTGACAAACACTTTATATTCGTTAATATTTAATGTCTGGAAAAATGGCAGTGATGAGCAAATAAAAGTCACAGAAAATATTTTTTTGATATTTTGGGAATTATTGATTCTGTAATTTCAAGATAAATATACTTACCCATATATATTAGAGAAGTATTATTAGTGCATGAATAACCATCAATTTTCATATATATATACTTGATATTGAAAATTATATGCAAATATATATACAAGAATTGACGAGTTAGTTTTCTAAGTTAACATTTTTTGCATATGGAGAATATTCATAAAAAGCATTAATTTAATTTTATGTTAAGAATATGGAGGGAAGGCATAAAGTCACCAGTTGTTATTATTATTGTTTTTTATTGTTTTCAAGAATTCACAGCAGGTAATTCAATTGTTCAACATTATAACTTTTTTTTAAAAAAATAATCTTACTGGAAAAATTTCGATTGTTTCTTTGCAAGTAAGGAATGGAGATCATACATTAATGAGATTTGTGCTTTAATATTAATATATGGGAGACAATAATTACAAAGTTACCAATAGGAATGTTAATCTAAGCTTCTGCAATCTTTGTAAACAATTAGTTTTGTGCTACAGTTAATAATCATTACAAATCTCTCAATGTTGGTTATTTTTGTCAACTGGATATGAATCACTTGGCTTTACAAACGTTTTATTTAAAACGTTTTATTTAAAAGTAACTTATTTTTATTGTTGGATAAAACACTGCCACCCTGGAATTTGAGTTTAGTTTATGTATGATTAAAAGTAGCTTGAAATTGCAATTTCAGTTTGCATGAGGGATGATCATAAACTAATCTTATTTACCAATGGAATTAATTTAATAGCTACCATTATAATTTTCTTTTTTAAACTTCAAACCATTTGAATAAAGTATTTTCTGCCTTAGTCAAATTAAAATATTTGCTTCACTTTGCTGCTAAACTGCCATTTTCTTTGAACATTTTTTTAGGATTAAGAATTTTATGTTATAGATTTTTATAATCATTACAAAACTGCTTGTAAAATTTTTACATTTTATTTATATAATTTATGGATTTCTTTTTTTTTTTGTTTAAGGACTTCAAAATCTATTTTCATCAGCTTATGACTATCTATCTATTATTAGTTTTTAAAAATAAAAAGTGTTTTTCATTAGTTTAAAAATGTATCTTCTTTGCATTAGATGTATTAATGAGAAAAAAAGTGGATAAATTTATTTTACTGATTCCAACAAAAACTTAATGTATATTCTTTAATCCTGCAGAGTTAAATATTTATGCGTGTTTGTGTGTGTGTACAAGCCTGCACCCTATATTTGTGTTAGATGTTGTCTGACTGTTTTTAAAATAATGTGTCTTTGTTTATAGCATATATATATATATATTGCATGCATAATTTTTTTAAAGGCCTGCACCCAGGCAAACGACAGCTCTACCTGGCACACCAGTTTCTGTTAGCAACGCTCGCTTTCCTAGAGGTACAGCCAATCGTAGTACATTCCACAGTGGACAGAATAGAGAACGAAGGCATGCTAATACCTACAATGGTCCTGGTGTGGCGCCCACTCATACTCAGGACACTTCAAATGTCTACAGTGCCCGCCAGTCCTTCCTAAGCAAGCTTTCTTCCAAATTCAGTAAACGGTGAATATTTTTTTATTATAAGCATTATTTTTTAAATTTTGTTTATTGACATATAAAAACATAAGATATCATTTATATTTTTGAATATTATAATGCAAAAAGTTTTAATATTGTATGTGTATGTATCTATTTACCTATTTATAGGATATTTTATACATGATTGTTTCTTGATTCAAATCTAATTTTTTTGTCATTTAAATTTAAATTTAATGTTTAAAATTTTGAGCAATTCAAATGTATGAAGTATAAATTTGAATAATTCAATTTTTTTTTTTTTTGTATTTGGATCCAAATATTTTTTATGATATAGAAATATTTTTTGGGTTTAAAAATTAAAATGCATCAAATTGTACAGAGGGATTTCTGCATTTTTTAAAGATTTGTTTGGTTATTTACTTCAATCATATCAATTTCATTTAAATAAATTGTTTCAAGATTATTTTGAGAAATTGAAATTTTGTTAAAAGTATTTTGCTGGTTTTTAATTAGATTCCATTTTTTATTTATGTAATGTTTTTTTTTTTAACTCCTTGATTCTCTTGCATTGTGATAAGCTAATTTCCTTAAATCACAAGTAAATTTTAAAATATCACCCAAAGTGTCAAGTATGTATAGATACACATATAAACTGAAAAAAGCTTTTTTTTTTATTGTTAAATGAAAAAATATAAAATAAAAAAATGTATAGCTGATTTACATTGCCAATGCAAGTTTTCATTGAATGGATAATATAAAGATTCACTATGTTGGACCTTTTAGTAGGATGAGAAAATGATTTAAAAATACAGCAGCCTTTTTTCATTTCATATGAGAGTGACAATAGGAATTAAATTTCTTTTGTTCTACATCTCTGTTCTGTCATCATTATTTTTAACTACTATTGATCCACTGCAGATGGAGTCTTCAAATTTAGTCACGGTTTTTTAATTTATAGCCTTTTCATATCCCACCAACAAACTTTCATATTTCATTCACCCATCTCACATGACCTCTTTTTAGGTCTTTTTTAAAATTTATTGGGATACGGTTTATGATTTCAATTATTCCTTTGTTGTCATTTTTTACAATGTATATTTATTCTAACTCCATTTCAATTGCATAATTCTTTCAATAATGTCAGTAATATTTATTTGATCTTTCACATATTTCATATTTAATCTCTTTTTGTTATTCCAACCTACATCTTGTCATACTTCATTGTGTGATCTGAAATCTCTGTATTAGAATTTTTTTAAGTGCACAAGTTTCAGATTGATAAGCAAGAACTGTTAAAATATGTGTATTATTTTTTTTCTCTCAAATATATAGAAGTATAGTTTCTTTTAGTACTAAGATGTTTTTAAAAACCCATTTCATCCATATAGTGGAATTCTGATGTTAATTATATTTTATTCTAAGTCTCCTCCTTCCTGCATACACTATACTTCATTTACAATAGCTTATAAGAGTTATAATTATTTATTAAGCACATATGAAGTGTATGTAAATACTTTTAAGACAGGCTATAACTTGTATCAAATGCGCCTTGAAATTTATAATACTCAAGCACAATAGAATATGTATTATTTATTAAAACCGCAAATGTAAAGTATGCATATATAAATTATGACTATATAATATGAATACAATTTTTAAAAATGCAGTTGTTAATAATAAATTAAGGGAGCAATGTTATTACATATACTTATTGTGTGTGTACATCCATTCACTTTCACTCAAACCCCCCCCCCCCCCGAAAATAATTGAAAATATACTGATCTTAAACTGAAAAGCAAAGTATCAGACGTTCATTGCAACTAAAATAATCTGATGATATTCTTTTTTTTTTTTTCCAATAATGAAACATTAATAGCAGTCCAATATATTATCAACTAGGCAATAGTCTTTCTAGTTGTGATGTTTGTTGTTACCCATTTCAGATTCTGGGCTAAACTCTTCAAATTTGTAAACTTTCTGCTGCAATAGTAAGAATGTTTTATAATTATTTTTCTTGATCAATACTAAGTCAATAAATTTAATAACATTTATAAAAATACTTTACAAATGTTATTAAATTTCATGAAACTTTGAATTTTATGCCTAAGAAAACATTACACGAATACTATACCACATCAAAGCAATGAATAAAATATGGATTCAATTTAATATGAAAAAGCATTATCGTAAACATGATCTCTTTGTTACTGCCACATTGTAAAATTTATTAAATTTACTGTTTTTCAATGTTTTTATTTTTTATTCATTTGTATATATATTTTTAATGCAATGCTCAAAATAGAAGCATAAAAAGGTGGTTAGCCAGCAATACATAGATGATATAATAGCCTATAATGAGTTATTCAAAATTGTTTTAAAATTACCTATAATAATTGGTTAAAGAACAATATATAGATGATATAGTAACCTATAACGAGTTATTCAAAATTGTTTTAAAATTACTTATAATAAAACTAAAGATCAGCATTTCAAGCTAATGTACATGCGCTTTTTTATAAATGGTAATAATAAATGAATACTTTCATTTCCAACACAATATAAAGTCTTTGCGAAAGAAAAGAATGAATCCACCTATTCTTTCAACCCAAATGCTTAAATATGGGCAAATCTTAAGCACTGGAAATGAAAGCGTGTTTACTCTTTACCATGTCTAGTAATTGGTTAAAGGAAATGCAATGATTCAATAGTATTTTTATTTTTTTTTGAATGTATATATACATGTGTTCATAGGCGAGATATATAAAAGTATCTTATTTGGATTAAATAAATAAAGACATAACTAAAATTTATAAACATTTATTAAATCTATATCATTGTTAACCCCACCTGAAAATTTTTGTATAGACTCTAGTGAATAACATTTTTACTATAATGCAATGTTTGATTTATTTTTTTTAATGCGATTAAATCTTTTTTATATATATTACAAAATTAATTTACATATTATATTAAAAATATTTAAGTCTTCTAACAATTAAAATAAAAATGACTGTTACATTGCGAAAATAAGTATCAAACTGAAAATCTTACTGATAATTAAGTCTTTTTTATGCATATAACAAAATTAATTTACATATATTAAAAATATTTAAGTCTTCCAACAATTAAAATAAAAATAGTGTTATAATTGTGAAAATAAATATCTAACTGAAAATCTTACTGATAATGAAGAAACACATCATTGTTGGCTTCGCAATACCTATTCAAAAAGTTAAAAGAACGAAATATTAGAAATTTTATGTTATTAAAAAATGCTATATTTAAAATTAGTTATGAAAGAAACAAAAAAAATTCTAATAAAAGTTAACAAATTATTAAAATATTTTACTTACAGTTTTTACAAAAATGGCTTTCTTTTTAGCGTCAAATGTCTGTTTTTGTGTTAATTTTCGAATCTCCTAACATACTTTGTATACTTTCTAAAAACTGTCTTTAAAAATAAAATGTTTTCAAAGACAAACCATACCTCCCTAATGATGCAGTTTTTGGTTTAATAATAAGTCTCTTACAAAAATATTGCATCATAATTATT
This sequence comes from Epiperipatus broadwayi, assembly GCA_028023455.1. Taxonomy (NCBI): domain Eukaryota; kingdom Metazoa; phylum Onychophora; class Udeonychophora; order Euonychophora; family Peripatidae; genus Epiperipatus; species Epiperipatus broadwayi. Next base: position 2,834,064 of record JAQFVV010012412.1, read on the forward strand.
AACAATTATTGAGAATCATGTTTTTTGTGGCATTTAGTTGCAGCGGAAAAGAATCTAAAGCATCAGCCAATCACAAATTCTCACTTCCTTCATAGCTTTATCAGAACAATAGAATATGCTGTCAAATACAGACAAAGGTCCAACACCTCTTGGAATTTTTTTAAAATTAATACATTAAAAATTGAAGCTTGATTGAAAGAATCACTGCAGCCTGTCACATGTAATTTAACATATACAATGCTTGAAGACTACATAGAAAAGTATTATTGCAGTGTCATTGCGCTGCCTAAAATATTAAATATGATAGTGCTACCACAACTCACCTTTGTGAAGGAGTTAAAATAAAGATCAATAAAAGAATTTGATCCAGAAATGGTGTTTTAATAGCAACAGGAGATTAATATACATATAACTTATTTTTAAAAAAGGTAATTTGATTATATTTGTAGATTAAAAAAAAAACAATGAATCTACAAATCTGGTATGTAATTGTAATTAAAATATAAGAAAAAAACAAAACAGTATTTATTATGTACTTTTAATTAAAAGCAGAAATGTTAATAAAAAGAAAAATGTGGAAGAATTTTTAAAATGATTAAAAGAAAAGAAGGGCCACATACTGTACTGTTGGACTGGATAATATTTTAAAAAAAAATTAGGGTCTAATTATTGAAAAGAGCAGGAGAAAGAAAACTGTCCACTGAAACAATAACATTAAATTCAGGAGAAACTTTTTGCTTTGTGAACTATAACTATGATTGAGATATACATCACTTTGTTAGGAAGAAATGATTTATTAAATGTAATTCATCATTACCAGAAATAGACATTCTTGATTTATGTTTTATTATTTGTTGATGCAGCCACAGAAAATGCATTGCTGATTAATTTAAACAACCTGCCTGTCAAAATTATGTAATCATCTCTTGAGAACTATCTGAGCTTGGCTTATGACACTAACCTATGTCTATGAAGAATGTATGCTCTATTCTTGTTGGAAACTAAATATTTAAATTGTACAAATTGGAAGGATAAGTGACATCACAGGATTTATCCCATACTGATCAGTAATGGAAATTTATAAATATATGTACCATGATAAGTTCCTTTTAAAATGGTTCCTTTTAAAATTTTAACAAAAGAAAATAGAAAAGATTATAATAAGTCACTGTGATCTATTATTTCTTTTATATTAATAATAGTTATTTTTATTTAGTTTTTTAAATATGCTTATGATTATTATTATATAAAATTGAAGTTGTCATGCCATTTTGTATTATTTCATTTCAAATGCTCAGATTAGCATATATTTATATATAAAAAGAAATTAAATTAGAGAGAATGCTTATCCATTGAGCAAATGCCAAGCAGGAATTGAAATTAGTTTATTCAGCATTTTTTTTCTTTTCATAAAGGAAAAAAAATGTTGCCCTAATAAAGGCGGCAAACACTGACCTTTTTATTAAAAAAAAAACAACTTGAGAATGGTAAAGCTTATTTAGAATCCCAAGTGTTGATTTTGCAGAGATGATTGGGAAATATAATCCATTTTTAGGTTCAATCATCATAAGATTCAATCTTTTTTATTCTTATCTACTTTATATATCACTTTATGAAAGTTGCACTAATTGGTTATGTTTAGAGATAATTCCTTCACGTTACCCACACATTAGATAACATATTACTGAAATAGTATATATTGATTTAGGTGAATCCATATATTATAGCTTCACTATATTAATAATCTGGCCAAGATATTTGTAATTGTTAATTTTCTAAACCATGCTTATCAATGTGTTTTCTTCTGAGAAAATCCATTAAATATTACTTAAGTCTTTTTAGCATTTATCTTTAGTCCTGCTTTCTTACTTGAAGCTCCAAAGCATTATGTGTAAAAGCAACCAAATTATCTGCGAAATATATATGATTTAAATAATGTCCATGTATCTTACTCTCTTAACTCTCCATTTTAATCTCATCTTATCATACTTCCTTCTGAATTTTTAATTTTTTTAGGAACCCCATGTAATCTAATCTTTGCTGTTTTTTATGAATGAAAGTCTACATTTATTTAAGTAAGATTTTTACCCAGGGAGTAATTCCTTTCTTGTACTTGCTGGAATAGCTCTTTCTTTTTTGGAGATCAAAATATTATTAATTTAACATTAAATTTAAATGTTAATCGAAGACTTGTGAGACAGGAGTGGTAACAAAAATGATTACAGTTAATAATGGTTTGTCCATACAAAAGCAACAAAAAAGTGGAGGCACAAAAATTCAGAAAATGTTTCTGTATTTCACATGTACACATTATGTATGTCCATTATAACATGGTGTATTGAATTACGATGATTCATATAAGTCACAACTATGTCCATCTGTTACCAAGTGCACACATTGTAAACATTTTCCAAATTACTTGTAATAGCCCTGCTTGGGTATTCTTTTTAAAAACTTTTCTTTAAGAAAAAAGTTGATGATTTAACTTAAGGTAAACTGATTATTAAAATCATTTCCGTTATTTTAATAAAATCTTTTATGCAAGGGAAAAAAAAACGTTTTAAGAAATCAAACTAATTGTTCTTTTATTTTGAATATTTAAAAGCTCCTATAATGAAACTCTAAAAGTAAATCAATCATTCTAAATGTAAATTTTAAATAAAATAAGTACTTAAAAATTGTAAATGAAATTATAAATTTTCCGATATACTGATTTGTGATAAATAAATTGTTTCTTTATATAGGTAGAATCACGTTTATCAAAAATTATGGACAGAAAAGTAAAAAAGAACCATATAATTTATATTACCATTTATTTAACTGATACACTGATGAAGCAGCCATATTGAATATTTAAAAAATTATGTCAAGCCACAAATTTTATCATAATATATGTTTGTATTACTAAAAACTGACATAATATATTATTTTAAAGATCAAACACCAAAGAATGTAATTAAGCTGAAAAAAATATAGACATTGATATTCAAAGTAATAAAAAAAAGAATAAAAGTTAATATTTCTAATAATTATTTTCATATTATTTCATAAAATCTAAATTATCACGCATAGAACTTAAAATTATATTTTTGTTAGTAGGTTAGTTGGATTCATCATAAAATTTCTAAAAAATTAGTATATAATAACACTTACCTAAGGTAATCCATCATTTGAAAACTTCATATAATAAAGACATAAGTAGTACCTTATGGCTTTCATTTTTCTCAGCAGCTCTTCAAAACGTATTTCCATACAGGAGTTTGCAATATATATGTCATCTCTAATAACATCCTTTATAACAAGTAGTTAATATTGATCAATAATTAGTATAATTTGATATTATAATAAAGAACTTCAATACAGTTTGTAATTTATTATAAAGTACTAAATTCATTATACTGTCAAATCTTTACTTTTAGTATTTGCGTATTTTTATTACTATTAAAATGCAGACAAGATATTATAGAAAAATCTAAATCATTCATATTTTCAAAATATGTTTATCTCATATCATCTAATTCAAATACTGGACCCAACCCCCATATTAAAAAATGCTGATAATTCGCGATATAAATGTAAACAATCACGAGCAATTTTTTTTATATTAGTTTCAATAATAATTTTTTCATATATTTCTGATCAAAAATATATATATGAAAAAAATAATTAAAAAATATGCAGCTTTGACATTTATATTGCAATAGTATATATAATCAGCCTAAGTTTATGTACCGTCAAAGTCGTTTCTTTTAGCATTTATGTATTTTTATTATTATTAAAATGCAGACAAGATATTATAGAAAAATCTAAATCAGGTCATAATATATTTCAAAATATGTTTATCTTTGTCTCATATTATCTAATTCAAATACTGGAGCCAAGCTCATATCATAGCAAAAAATGCAGATAATTACGATCTTTTTATATTAGTGTCAGTAATAATTTTTCATATACTTTTTAACAAATATATACAAAAAAAATAATAATTAAAAAATAAATAAAAATGTTTTTATAATTAAAAAATGTAGAAAAATAAAAACTTACCATGGGGCCCCCCATAACGCTGTCTTCAAAATACATCGGAAAAAGTAAAACTTTTTACTGATGTATTTTTTAGGGTGAAATCTTGTCCAGTAACTCAAAAAAAAAAAAAAAATGAAAGACAAAAAAATTCAATTTACTTGATCATAAAAATTATCATAAAATTTTTATTTTTTATTATAGAAAAATAAAACTTATCTTTATGGAAAGCTGAAAAAAAGATGAAAACGATGGTGTAAAAAGCGCACATATAGACTGCATAGATTTTCATTAATATTACGTTGAAAACGGATGTTAACATTTTGAAAATGCTTGCCCGTATTATGCGGTCATAAATGTCAGTGATATTGTTAATTTATACATTCATTACTTTATAATTCAATACATCCATCAAATTTCTAGGTGGCTGACAATCTTAACTAAGGCTTATATTTGTGGCGGTGCTTATTTTATTTTCAGGGAAACATAGTATATGTATATTATTATAATATTCTTTTGCTTTTTAAAAAATAATGTGACAACATTATCATTAAAATATTTGTATGGCTGTGTATGTAAAACATATCCAATTTACTTGTTTTAGTAAGTAGCATTTTTTTTTTTTGCTTTAGATTTTTTAATATCTATTTTTTTTGTTAAAGAGAGGGAAAGATTGAAATTGTTTGCAAAGTGTAATTGGCATTATTTTATTCCTATTTTTTAAAGTTTTGTTTATTATTCCTTAATCTAAATCATTTTATTTATCCAGGTCTCCGCCTTTCTCTTACAGTTCGGTCCATGAAGATCAGATAAAGCCTCGCTCTCTGCGGTTTACTTGGAGTATGAAAACCACCAGTTCTATGGACCCTAATGATATGATGCGGGAGATTCGCAAAGTACTGGATGCTAATAACTGCGATTATGAGCAGCGCGAGAGGTACTTACTCCTGTGCGTACATGGTGATCCCAATACTGACAGTTTAGTGCAGTGGGAGATGGAAGTGTGCAAACTGCCGAGGCTTTCTCTGAATGGCGTCCGATTTAAGAGAATATCAGGAACTTCCATTGGATTTAAAAATATTGCTTCAAAAATTGCCAACGAATTGAAACTATGAGAACTTGCACATAACTGATTCAGTCTTGAACACAGCTGGTGGGCATTATTGCTTAAAACAGTGTGGAATTAGCTATCAGTCATATATATATAAAAGAATGGAAAAAAAAAACTTTTTAAAAAAGAAAAAAATCACCAGTTCCTAAAAATTTGCAACATACATAATCTCCCACCCTTTGCAAAATATGTCAACAGAAATCAATATGTAGAACTTTTATGCACTGATATATAAAAAAAAAAACTGACAAATAATATTTATAATTGTGGTACTCTTTTTTTTCCAGTATCAAATTGATAAATTCTTTTATAAAAGGTATTCATATTTCATTACTAGATGTGCAGGTTTTTTTTATTTGTTTATTTTTAAAAAATTTTGTACCACATAAAGGATTAATTGAAATAAAAATAATAATAGCAAAATAACAACCTCACCATTGCCACCTCCTCCTCCCCACTGGAAGTTATTTTCAAGTAATTCAGTTAAATAATTATAATTTTTAAAAAAATATATATCTTAGATATCCAAAGCAAAGTGTCCTCTCTTACTTTTTTCATTGTTAATATATATATATTTTTTGTTATTAATTTTTATTACATAAAATACATCTGTACAAATTTGTTAGTATTGTACATACATTGTGAAATTAAATTTACCAGTCAGCTGATTTAGTATTAAATTTTTTTTTCAAAGTGGGGAGACTTATTATGAAGAATGTTTACACATATATGTATATTTCTTATGAATGAACCATTTTCTATATGGTTATCCATGGACTAGAAAATATTATATTTAAATATAATTGTTCAAGAGAGAAAAGTCTCTTTCTATGGAATACTTGGTTTTGGAGGTACCCAAGTTTGGAGAACATTTATCTCTATAAATAAATATGTATATTGAAAAAAAAAAAGCCAAGAGGAAAAGTTTTGTTCATATATATTTTTTTTCTCTCTTGTGCATCAGGATTAAGAGAATGTCCAGTCCAGCCCTTCTCTTTTTCAGTATGAGAACTTTGTATTTATTCTCCAATGTTTTTGGAGAAGGGGATAAAGGTATTTAAAAAAAAAAACAACAATGTATAAAAAAAAAAAAATGTGTGCATAAAGTTTTTTTTTCAATTTTTTTTTTTTAAAAAAAAATGATGATTTTTGGGTCAGTTATGTTTAATCATGCTGCATGTAAAAAGTTTTGCCCCTCTTTAATTACTATGTAATGGAAAAAAAAAAAAAATGAATATTATACAGACCTGACTCTTGTATTTCAATTCCTGCTTTAATTTTGTTTTCTGCCATTGTTTACAAAAGTAAACTTAAACTAAATAAAATATATATGTATATTTTAAAAAAAAGGTATAATATTTTTTGAAAAATACAAAATGGGTGGGGTTTTAAAAATAAGGGTCAAATATTGCTGTGGTTTATCTAAAGCACTCATATTCATACTCTTGATTTTGGAAAAATCAAATATTGAATATACAGACATTATGTCTACATTTAGAAAATAACAAAACTTATGATACTGCAGTGGTATCTGAGTAATATATTTGTTTGAAAAGCAACTTAAATAAATTTCAGGTTTTATAGATATTCCAGAATGTAAAATGTAATAGTTAATTTTTTTTTCTTCATGGAATGACAAGTAAAATAGTAATAGTTGCTTTCCCATCTCTTTTAAAAGTATTTGCATTTTTTTTGTTTACATTATTATTATTTTTTTTCAGAAAAGGCCAGGCTGTCCCCAGTATCAAATGAAAAATGACAATTATGATAACATGGAATTTTATAATAGTAAATTATTTGTTTGAGGTTTTGCTCAAATTAATTTTTTTTTTTTTTGTAAATGTTTTGAGAAAGGGGGCTTAAATAATGTTTATAAATTTCAGTCACAAAAATAGATTTGCTGTTAATTATTAATTTAAAGAGAAATATGTTGCCCCCCCCCAACGGATTGCAAAATATTGTAAATCCTCCACCCCCACCCCAATCATCTTCATTATTATTAAAAGTGGAATATGCCAAAATTCCTTGCTAAGTTCAAGTATTGTATATTTAAATAGGATTATTAAAAAAGAAAGTTATAAAAATAAATAAATAAAAGTGCTTTTTTTTCTTTACTATCTCAAGTTTTTGGGCATTGATGTAATATTTGATTTTTTTTTTTTTGTTTATTATTATTTAAAATATACATTTGTATATATGACTTTTTACTGATGTTTGTTTCCTTTTATTTTATAATTAATTTTAGAAGTGTTCTGTTCAAAATATAATAAAAAATTGTCATTGATAAATTTTATAAAACCAATATCAAGATTGTTTTTAAATTTGCTTTATGTCTACATTTAGAAAATAACAAGAACTCATGATAGTTTACCATTATCTGAGTAATACATAAAGCAAATTAAAGTTATATAAATGAATTAATTGCACATTAAAATTACATATATTTTGCATAAAAACAAAAAGATGCATATTTGTGTGTTTAATATTATTTTACATTGTATTACATTGCTGATTTTTTTCAGTGTGATCATCAGTAATTAAAAAAATATTTACCAAGTTATAAGTTCCCCTCATTGACCTTACTACTACTTCAGTCATACACAATGTCCACTTACATAACAAAAAGTGTAAAAAATAATCATAATTCTTTTTTTATTTATTGAAAACTATTTTCTCAATATTATTTACATAATTTGAAATGAGTATTGAATAAGATCTCTGATTTTTAACAATTGGATATTGAACAATCAAATATTATATTAATGTTATAATTATTTTAATTTTAGAAAGAAAAAAGGGGTAAATAAGTAATATAGATTTATGTATTAAATTTTTTTGAACTGGTTTTTAACACACACATACAAATATAAAATATAATACATATCCATATGTGGTTAGATAATAATATATTGTTTTTTAACTTCATGAAAATGATGAGTTGAAAAATAAAATCATTATTATTATTTTTTAATTATTGTTAAACTGTGCATGGTATTTGATATACTTATTAATGAAAATTTGTGCTAAATCTCTGCAAGATTAAAATTTTTCTTATAATGTCTTATTTGTACTGTTTGCAAGATTGGTTCTAGTGGAATTTGTAAATATTCAGATTTAATAGATACAAGATTATTTATAATTAATAAAGAGGAAATTAGGATTGCATATTTAAACTTTTTCTGATATTTTATCATTAAATGCTTTAACAGGATTAGTCATTACACTTAAAAGGAATATTTTGATTGAATACTAGAATTAGATCTAGTTTTTAAAGTGTATACTGTATCATTATATATGAATGGCGTTGCTAATTATATTTAGCATAATATTGCATTTCTATTTTAATTTAAAGTAATTGATCCCAAGCATAAGGTAAGTGTAATAGCAACTGTCATTTAATTGGCGACATCTGTTAGTTATAGATATGTATTTATTTTGTAATAATTTTATATTTATAACTAAGGGGAAATATGATCCTAAAAATAGACATTTATTACAAACTACTCCATTCTCCAATGACAAGGGGAATAAAACGAAAAACTGATTAAGCAACTTTTCTATTTCAATTGTTCCTATTGACAAAAACCAATATGAGTTTTTAGCTATTATTTTATTTATTAATATACGGAGAGGGGAGGTCCAAAAATAAAATTGTATATTTGTTTTTTTGGTGTTGCAAATTGAATTGTGTTCAAAGTTAAATCTATTTAATGCCATGCACCAGTCTAAACATGTTTTCAAATTTCAAAGTAGTCCAGAAACACTTGCAAAATGATGCATTTTAACACCTTCAGCAATTTTTTATTTACCACTTTTCAGTATGCAAAAAAAAAAAAATTTATTCAAGAGATTGAAAACACACAGAACGAGATTGAGTGAATGTGCCTATTGGGTAAGCTGGGTCATGCTAAATTTAATTAAAACTGTTTATATTTGAGCTTTATGCGCTAGCCATGTTACCATGAAGGAACATACATTCCTCACTTTGCCACAAAATGGGATGTTTACGTTTTATCGTGTCATGCAAAAATTTCAGACTTGTAGGTTTTAAATGATTGATCGTATGAATAATATCTGAATGATCAATTGCTGTTTCCATCCCAAAAAAAATCAGTGTTATCTTGACATTTGACTTCACCCATTATGCTTGTGTGAGACATAGTAAATTTAACACTTCTATTAAATCACATGTAAACTTGTTCTTTTCTAGAGCAATTTGTTTGTAAGTTTTTTCAAGCATTACAATTGTTTTTCCTAAAAGAAAACAGAATTTCCCATTGTTCCAACTTTTCAGCTATTGCAAAAATTGACAAATATGTGAAATGCATTTTACAAAAAAATCTACTATATGTGATCATGATTTTACATGATATCATTTGGCAGATTTATGCAGAAGGGTCCTCATGAGATATCTAGAAGCAGAAGTGTGTACTATAATAGACATGGCTACCAAAGAACAATTTTGTTATTTTTGGGTACCCCTTCATAATTAATACATATTTTTTTATTTAACAATTTAGAGCTATTATAAGATGGAAAAATTAATTTTTAAAAAAAAATACTATATCAAATTTTCTTGACATAGTTTATAAAAATATGTATGACATGGCAAAAAGAGACAAAGAAGAGTAGATTAGATGGTACAATTGACTTCATTAATTTCATTATCTATATCAAATTAAAGAACTTGGTTTTTTTTTTAATTAAAAAAGAATTTGGGATTTTGAAGGCTTAAAATAAGTAGCAAACTTCTCCCTATAGTAGTGCCACCCAATACATATTTTTTTATTTAACAATTTAGAGCTATTATAAGATGGAAAAATTAATTTTTAAAAAAAAATACTATATCAAATTTTCTTGACATAGTTTATAAAAATATGTATGACATGGCAAAAAGAGACAAAGAAGAGTAGATTAGATGGTACAATTGACTTCATTAATTTCATTATCTATATCAAATTAAAGAACTTGGTTTTTTTTTAATTAAAAAAGAATTTGGGATTTTGAAGGCTTAAAATAAGTAGCAAACTTCTCCCTATAGTAGTGCCACCCAATATAAGCCATAGTAAAAAATGAAAGCTAAATAGTTTGTGTATAAAATTTTTATTTAGTGTATATTCACGCAATATCACCAGACTAGTTTCTAGCTTTTGGCGTTCATCAATGAGAAACATTGGATCTAGATCTTTGGATCTAATGCAACCTTCCAGTGGCCACCTTTTACTTACTTAGCTTAGCTATAAAGCAAGGAGCCCAAAATGAAAACAATGTTTTCAATTCAAGCCAATCATCTTATATAGTTATACATATCAACCCAGTTTACCATCTACATTTTGATGTCTTTGGTTTATTGATAACTGTAGTCACCATCATCCTATGGGCAGGATTGGTATTCTCATAGGTATTAAACCACTAAACATCACATGATCACCCTTTCCTATGCTTACACATTCTATTAAAACAATAGCAAACTTCCCATACAGTAGTGCCATTCAGTGCAAGTTATAGTAATCAATGGATTCTAGAAGGTTTTGTGCAATATCCTCAGACTAATTTCTAGCTGAGAGGACTCCATCTAGATCTTTGGATCTAATGCAATCTTCCAGAAGCCACTTTTTATCTATTTGGTGCTATTGTGTGGAGAGATTGCTCCTATTATAACAGCTTGTGTAAGCATAGGAAATGATCATGTGATTCTTAAAAATGTAAATAAATATTTTTATTTTCATTACTTATTCATCTTATTGACTCTTTATGCATTTGCTTGTAGATGCAGTTTTTACAATAACATTAATTTATATAAAAATAAAATATTACTAATATATCATAAAATAAAAATAATTTAAATATTTATAGTTATTAATTTTAAGTTTATTAATAAATTATAAATGTCAATTTATAATTATAAGTTTTAAAATAACTTTACATATTTTTTAAATTATATTTAAAATTGTGGCTCATTAATAACAATATAACATTTTAAAATACATTTATTTCAATACAAATAATTTATATATTAGTAATTAAAATTAAATCAAAACAATATTAGTTTTATCCAGTTAGTAGAAACATTTATGGGTTATATTAATATATATTTATATGGCCAATTTCTTATACATACTACTCATAAAGTTTAAATAAAAAATAATTTTGCTTTCTCAAATTATTTTCAAATAATTTATTATAGCAATTCATTTTAATACATAAATTAATTTTAAAAGATACATTGTATTTAATCTGAAAGCACCTAACAATTCATTTTAAAATTTGTTTTTTGTTCTATAAATTATTTTTTTAAAAAAATTCACACACACACAAAAAAAACTATCAAGTACTGTCATTTTAAAGAAAATGAATTATCTAAATGATGGCATCTCATAACCATGCATATTTTACTCCCCCCCCCTTTTTTTTTTGGCTATATTTATTAAGACAAATTACTTGATTTTAATTTGTCAATGGTAATGTAACATTATAGGAGATAAGTTTGATATAAGATACAGCTTTAATTTATTAAAATAAGATAAATAGTTATAGTAAAATTGTTTTTAATTAAAACAATTTTTATAAATGTTTTAAGTAAATTTTTATTGAAATTTTTTAATATGATGAATTAATTTTTTCTGTGCACTGAAGGCAATTGGCATTAACACTGATGGCACTATTGTTTCCTTGGCTTTAATTCATTGACGGCAAAATTGAAACTAAAATAATGATGTATCAACCTGCCATTGGTAGTTTCTTGCCCTTTCTACATAAAAGTACTTGCAAGAATTTTTGAATATCATTTTTTTTATTAGATTTCAAAATGACGTTTCTAGTTTGTTTACATATTTATGATTATTTTTGCAGAATGTGTAATATTTATTTCAGAAAAATAATGAGTAGATTCAGATTTTATGTGTAAGTATGTATTTTTAGGAGGCAAGTTGAGGAGTCAATAACATATGGCAACTTGTGAGAGCTTTCGAGCATATTAGTTTTATATTAGATTTTGAAAACAAAAATGTATATTTTCCAATTTATTTAATTAGAACTAATTTATATTGACTGCAGCAGATTAAATTTTGTAATTTCTTTTAAAATTATAAATAGCATTTTTTCAGCTTTAAGAAGTCTGAACAGTAATTTATTCAGGCTTTGCAAAACAAATTAAAATAATTTTTTTTTTATGAGCAATGCAGTAACCATTCAATAAGAAAAAGATAATTTTTCAGTTCTTGTTTTCTTCTATATTTCCAAAGTTAAAATATTTGTAAGAATAATTTTCATTTACAAAAATGTTTTTTAACAAATCAAATTTTCTGAAAATATAATAAAGGTTAAACTAAATTTGATAAAATCAAAAGCTGAAAATTTATTCCAATTTACCAATAAGCTATCAAAAATATCTTAACTAATGAAGGCCAAACCACTTGTGTAGAAAGTTTTAATCAAAAGAGTACCCCCCACCCACCCACACATTTATCTTTATAAAAATTATTTTTTTGTTGTGTGTAAAATATTTTCAAAATTTTTGCAGACAGTTAACAATGCCAATATTTTATTTACTTTTTAAAAATAGTAAAAAAAAATTATAATTATCATGTTAACTAATATTCATCAGGTATATAAATGATTTTGTATTTTATATATATAGCATAGATTTTCATTCTTTTATTTGAAATATTACAAAAGTCCATATGATTATGTTTTTTAATAAATATTTATATAATGGCATCATAATATACACCTGGGTCTCATTTTATGCGATAGATAGGTTCCTCAGAAAACACGTAAACGAAATCGTGCAAAAATACACGTAACTTACATTGAAAATGGGGGGATGCGGTCTGTGATTTTTCAAAATTCGCGTAAAAGCAAAGCACCAATGTAAAATTACTTTAAAATTCGCGCAAAAAAAAAAATAAGGAAATAAAATATGACTAATAAAAAATTTCAAATTTGAAAAAAATTGATACAAGACAAACTTTTTTTAACTATAACATTTAATTTTATTCAAAATAATATATTTTTATGCACAATTTACAGTACAGTAATTTACATTTTTTATACACGTTTTAATTATTATAGCTATTTGCCAAAAGACATGTTCGTTTGCAAACAATTAGCGCCAACTTCACACTCATGTAACAGTGGTTTTCTGGTGACAACGTAATTAGTAATTAATCTTTGAGACGATGATTTTATTAATTGTTTATGAAACTAACAACTAAAAATTAAATTCTTATTTTTGTCTTTAATTTTCAATTCGGTTTAAAAATCAAATTTCACATTAATTTCAAGTCGCAGTAAGTAATTTTTAAATTGTTAATTACAATTAAAAATCAGATTTTAATTTTTAATTGTCAAATTTAATTATGCCCACTGCTATTACTGACTGTTTAAAAATAAACTTGTGGACACTAAATGATTAATAATTGATTACGTTCTTTTTTAAAAAGTAAAAACAATGTGATTTAAAATGCAAAATTAACACGTACAATGTTTGAACAAATTTACATTATAATCTTGTAAAATTTAATGTGTGTATACATAAAATGTGGAAATTATGATTTTAATTTCATTATTGCATAAAATCTTACTATTATAAAGCACTGAAAATATTGAAATTACTAAGATGAAGGTCGACTTCCAGTAATGTGCTATTACTTTCAATATAACGTAAGTGCGTGAAATTTATTATTTAAAGTAATAGCGCATTATCGGAGTTCATACATCTGGGTCTCTTTTTACGCGGACTTATTTAACACACTTCCGGTGAAACACGAATTGCGTAACTTCAAAATCGTATTAAATAAGTCCACGTAAAAAGAGACCCAGGTGTATATACACATACTGTAGCACTTCAAAGTAGTGCCATTGAGCTTTTTATAAGCACACAAAATACAATTAAACATAAATACAGATTTAAATGTAAAATTATTCATATGCATAAAAAATATCTGAAACAAAGAAATTATCTTTAAAAAGAAAAAAACATTTAATATTATATAAAATATACTTTAACATAATTACAAAAGACAATTAAATATAGCTTTAAATATTGATTTTTTTCATTTATATAAAAATATTTTTGAAAGTAAAGAATTATTTTCAAACAATAACAATTTTTGCATTATGATATAAAATATTTTCCAGTCTTCCATCATGCGAGTTTGGAACACTTGAAAAAGTAAAATATATTTTAGCATAATTATTATTAAAAATATCTTTAGAAACAAGGAAAATAATGGAAATATATTGCAACATAGAAATTATAGGTACTGTTCTATTAGCCACCGTACATCGCTTGATGGGCTGTTTATGTTCAAAAACAATATAATTTTTCTGGGCTGGCATTTTGTTTTAAATTTACATTCTTATAATATTAAATGTTTAATCAAAAGTAAAACAACAAAAATAACACTTTATTTTCAAATTTATGTTATTCTTCTAATACTAAATTAAATGTTTAAACAAAACCAAAACATTTCATAAATCAGTTTTCTTTCAAATTTACATTATTCTTATAATAATGTTCTTGGTAAATAGCCACTGTACATTGCTTGGTGGAGCTGTTTCTGTGCAAAAACATGCTGTTTACGTGGCCGAACTTATGGCATATAGAACAGTTGTTCATAGTAGCCGTTAGCAGGCCTACATGGCCCTCTGATATGCTTCACAATACTACGCAAATAGCACAGACTTCACATCATTACCGTATGATGTAAGGGTGTATGTAATTCAACTGGCCATAACTCAATATGCATTCAAAGTGATGGTCTTAGACCCTAGGCTGACATGCTATTAGTAATAATTGTAAGCCCATCCCTGTGCTTCCCTACACAGATTGGAAGGTGAAAAGAATTGCAAAAGGGTAGGGCTAAACACCATTTCCCAGAACTCTTGAATAGGCATATTTTCATGAGAACTAAGAGACAAATAGTAAACTTGGTTTGATCAGAATACATATTTTGGACGTCCACCCCCGCACATTTTTTTTTCCAAATTTGTTCTTAAATTAAACGTTTAATCAAAAGTAAACAAAAATCAACTTTTTTATTTCCAAATTTCTGTTATTTTTCTAATATTAAATTAAACGTTTAAACAAAACCAAAACACTTCATTAAAAAGGTAATCAGCTGACTGTTTTGTATGCTGATCAAAGTAAAAAACAAAACCAAAGACATTCTTTTTATTTTCATATTTACATTACTCTAAACAAAATTAATTGGAAAGTAATCCGCCAACCGATTTTATCAGCGAACGTTTTTAAGTCTGTAATACAAGTAAAAAAAGTCTTTGGATTGATTGTGTTTCTAAGAAATCAAAACAACAAACGATTCCAACAAGAACTATTTCAAAAAACAACTAAGTTGAACCACTAATACTGCATGAAACATGTATTTCAACAACACCAAATGTCTTTGGAAACTACCCGTTGACTTTTTTATTCTTATACTTCAGTAGACCCCCACATATGACAGGATGTTATGTGCCTGCAGAAAGGTAACTGTCGGCTTCTGCATTAAGTGAATCTCACTTTTAAATGGTCACCTGTTGGCTTCAGCCATTTTATTTATCTCATCGAGAAAGTGAAATTTCGCATGAAGCTGCTGCATCATGTTCTGCAAAAGCCTTTCCAAATTTCTACCAGCTTCTAATATGCATTGGGAAGCACACTGATAGGGTGATAATTATCACTGCAATACTACAGCATGGCCACACATAACTAGGTGTATGATTTGTGCATTTGCATAAACAGCACCATCGAGTAATGTACAGTGGCTAATAAAACTACCAAATTATATTTAGAAAGATAAGATGTAGCTTTTCCACCTGAAAATATATCTATGTTAGATTATATTTCATTACTTGTAATTACAATTTAAGGTACTCATAGCTAAAGATCCTGCTCTATGGTGCGGTTTTCACTCTAAAACAAAAATGCTGTTTCCGCGGCTGACACGTTTGAACCCACGTTTTCTATAATACAACTTTTTTGTTGTGCTGCAGAATGCAGGCCGCTATGTTGCATCGCAGTACAGCATGTATGTTGCATCGCAGCAAATACATTTTCCGAATTCGCAGTTTATAAAATATTTACGGCTTGATGAGAGAGTTTGTATTTGAATTCGATGGAAATGTTGTTTTTCATTGGATTTTTTTTTATTTTAAAGTATTGAAATGTTCATATTTTTTAAAGTAATAATTCTAAGACTTTACAACGTACTGTATTGAAGTTTTAATTGGGAAAATGTTAAATATCTATGTTTTTAGTGAGTTGCAATTAGGTAACGTGTCAAGTAACGTACTGTTCGTAACATTCCACAAGACAAAGAAGATTCAAACATTCTACCGTGTGTATATTTTTGAATTAAAAAAGCGGTACCAAAAAATATCCAGTAAGAAAAGTATAAATATACGATTTTTTGTAAATTTCATAAAAAGCAAGTATTATAAACATGTTTAATAAGTAAAGAAGACATTTATATGTGTTTGTTGTTTAAAGAAGTTTGAGTTTCTTTTGTCCGAGTACAGTTACGATTTTGAATTTTTTTTATTTTAGCATTACAAACAACAGAATACTAACCCTAAAACTAACCGTAACAACTTTTACTTTTTATTGTCATTCTATTTGAAGTAAAAAATAGCCGTAATATCTCGGTCTGTAAAAAAAAAAAGTAAAACGAAGACTAAAAAAATAGACTTAAGAAATTTTATTTTTTATTACGATTATTATTTTTTAGTTAAACAACAAAAAGTCGTAACACAAGTAAAAAAATATCAGAAAATTGATTAAAAAAAAGCCGTAACAAGTAAAAAAATATCTGATAGAAAATTGATAAAAAAAAAAGCCATGTAACAAAAAAATATTTAAATTGTATACGTTAATAAAAAATATTTATAAAAGACGATTTTGTTTTGTTTTTATTTTCGCATTACAAAAAAGCACAGCAAAATTATAATCAATGGTCCGGGAATGGTCATATTTTATAGTTTTAGCGTGAAAACGGCGCCATCCAACGGCATCTTTATCTATAAAACAAGCACCCAATTTAACATTGTGTAACTCAATTTATTGGGAAAATGTATAAATATTTAGCATGGTAACATTAAATCACATTTTCTTTAAATGATATTTATAGAAGATATATTAAAAATATTTTTTAAAGCCTTTATTTAGATAATTTAGAGAACGAGAGTAATTATTCAAAACAGCATGCTCTATAATTAATTAACAATATTAAAATAAATACAGATAACCTTTAACTTATTGTATTTACAGGGCAAAAAATAATAGAAAATAAATTGGTTGATAAGTATGAATTTAACAGTTCACTCAAATACCAGTAAAGTATACATGACTGGTGTGGGCATATAGTAGTATAGTAATACATTAGGTAAAACTATCCCCCCTCCGAAAATCATTTTTTATTTTCTTAATACTTGTTTCCGTTTAAAGAATGATTTGCTGTAATTGAAAATCTAAAAAAGGTGTGATATATTATAATTGAACTTTTTTTTGGTTTCCATTTTGAAACAAAATTTGATAATGAAATCATGTCTTTGGAAAATTATATGAGTATTTTTTTAGAATTAGAATTTATTTTAATATAGTTTATGCTCCCTTCATGTGTCAAAGGTAAATCAGGAGTCCCCAATCCTTGCCCACAGACCATTTTACGTGTGCCCACCGCTATCCGAACATGATAAAAAATTATTTATCTGATACAAATAAATTTAATTTTTAAAATTTCTTATAAATTATTGTATTATATTGTAATCAAATTGTAGGGCATACTATACTTTTACAGCGTAAAAATATAAACGTTATGTTAAAATTTTATTTTTAAATATATTTTTTTGTACATTATGTGTATTAACAATATCCAACTATAAATTTACATTGAAAAAATAAATGTGTTCACCACCTGGTTGAAAAAATAAATGGTGCCCACCACCTGGCCAGTATTATAGAATGTGCTCTTAAGTGCAAAAAGGTTGGGGACTGCTGATGTAAATGATCTCCAGTGTATGTATTTCATGCTGAAACAGCACATCAGTTGGTCCAGGTCATCTTACACACATAATCAGCGCTTGGTTTATATTAAGATAGCAAATCTTCAAACCTTTAGTGGACAGGCTTCAATCTACTACATCCCCCCAACTCTTCAGCCATCCATTCCATTAAAAATCAAATGATGGAATGCCCAAATCCTGTTGATATCAATGTTATTGTCATGCCGATGTTGACCATAAGTTACTCTGACCCTCTCGTATGTAGGACTTTAATATGTCCATTTAAATACACAAGGGTGAGCAGAATTCAGGCTGAATCTAATATTTGAATACAAGTATATTGGCATATACCGAATCTTAGATGAGGGGTCAGATTGACTTGAAGTCTGCATGGGTACGAAACCAACGTAGGCATCAACTAGGGATTTGGGCGTTTCATCATGAGATTTTCAATATAATGAATGGCTGAAGAGTTGGAGTAGATTGAAGCTTGTCCATTAAAGTTTGAAGATTAGCCTACTGATTATATACATATTTGGGAAATAATGATCTAGAACTGATTAGTACTGGTTGAGTATGAAATATGTATATTGGAGATCATTTATCTTTTAGGCATATTTTCCTTTTGGTACTTATTTCGACCGAAAGCACTCCAAGTTTAATTCTATGATTAATTTCATCCATTATGTTTCCATCTGTACTAATAATCTGACCAAAGTATTTGTAACTGTTAAGTTCTAACTCATAATCAATCTTTATTTTCATATTTTGAGAAAATCTTTATACTTTAGCCTTTTTAACATTTATCTTTAGTCCTATTTTCATCTGATAACTCGTGCGACATTTCCTGCAGCTCTAAAGCATTATATGCAAAAACAACTACATCTGCAAAATCTAATAACATTTACTTTCACTCCTTGAGCTTTCCATTTTAATCCACAAAATACTTCCTGCAGCAGTGCTGTAAAAAGTATTGGAGATATGGAATCACCCCATCTTACACTCTTCTCAATGTTGACATTCCTAGTATCATTATGTAATCTAATTTTGCTGTTTCATTTTTATAAATATTCTTTAAAACATGACTATCCTGGATCTATACCTTGATGATCCAATGCTTTAATCACTGAAGGAATTTTTATAGAGTCAAATTCTTTTTCATAGTCTACAAATCCAAAGCATAATGACAACTCCTATTCATTTGACCTTTCTATAACTTCTCTCAATACCTGGATATGATCTACTATACTAAAATAACTTAAATCCACCTTGTCTTGGTTAGTGGAAATCCAATGTTCTCTGTAGACTAGTTGTAATTATCTTAGTAAAAATTTTGTATAAAACTGATAAAAGGCTGATAGATCTGTAATTTCTAATAGCTTCTTTATCACTTTTTTGAAATATTAATACTGCATCCTTCCAATCATCTAGTACATCTTTATCATTTAGACATTTGGTATATAATTTTGCTAAAAAAATTAATCTGCTTTTAATATATCAATTATAATTCCATCATTATCTGGAACCTTTCCTATCTCACTTCTTCATTTAAAACCCTGGGCAATTCTGAAGATATAATAGATATAATTCTCAATAGACGTCTTCTACCCATTATATAATTCCTTATATAATTACATAACTCCAAGTATATAAATTATATTTGTATTCAATCAAACATTACAAAATTAGAATTTATGCAAATTTAATTATCTGAATATCATTCAATAGTGAAGTAATGCACATATATATGTATGTGTGCAAACTCTTAAATTTGTCATTTTGAATTTTAAAAGAAATTAGTTTAAAAAAATTGATTCCTAAATAAGTAACATTGTTGTGGTACTGATTTTAGGATTAAATTTTGAAAGAGCTTTCATATACATGATATACTATAATTAAACGTATTTAGCAAAATAATATTGTGGCAAATTAGCCAATGGTGGAAAAAAATGTTCACAACTTTATTTTTATATAAATACCAAGATACCATTTAGTTAATACAAAAATATATATTGATTATAAATCAATATACACCTGGGTCTGTTTTTACGCGGACTTATTTAACATGATTTTTAAGTTACGCGATTCGTGTTTCACTGGAAGTCAAACTTCGATAATGCGCTATTACATTAAATAATAAATTTTGCGCACTTACGTTATATTGAAAGTAATAGCACATTATTAGAATTTGACTTTCATCTTAGTAATTTCAATATTTTCAGTGCTTTATAATAGTAAGATTTTATGCAATAATGAAATTAAAATCATGATTTCCACATTTTATGTATAAACACATTAAATTTTACAAGATTATAATGTAAATTTGTTCAAACATTGTGCGTGTTAATTTTGCATTTTAAATCACATTTTGTTATTGCTTTTTAAAAAAGAACAATCAATTATTAATCATTTAGTGTCCACAAGTTTATTTTTAAAAGGTCAGTAATAGCAGTGGGCACAATTAAATTTGACAATTAAAATCTGATTTTAATTGTAATTAACAATTTAGAAATTACGGCGATGTGATGTAAAACGAAATTTGATTTTTAAACGGAATTGAAAAACAAAAATAAGAATTTAAGTTTTAGTTGTTAGTTTTAATTAAATTTTTCCCAGCCGTGGTGAATAAATGTCTTTTTATTATCATAAGTCTAAGTTCATAAACAATTAATAAAATCATCGTCTCAAAGATTAATTACATTGTCACCAGAAAACCATTGTCACAACATGAATGTGAAGTTGGCGCTAGTTGTTTGCAAACGAACTTGTTTTTGGCAAATAGCTATAATAATTAAAATGTGTATAAAAAAATGTAAATTAGTGTACTGTAAATTATGCATAAAAATATATTATTTTGATTAAAATTAAATATTATAGTTAAAAAAAGTTTGTCTTGCATCATTTTTTTTTCAAATTTGAAATTTTTTATTAGTCATATTTTATTACCTTATTTTTTTTTGCGCGAATTTTAAAGTAATTTTACGTTGGTGCTTTGCTTTTACGCGAATTTTGAAAAATCACAGACCGCACCCCCCCTTTTCAATGTAAGTTACATCTATTTTTGCGTGATTTCGTTTGCGCTTTTTTCTGAGGAACCTATCGTGTAAAACGAGACCCAGGTGTATAAAAAATGTAGTCAGGGAAATATTGTAAACAAACTAACTTTAAAAATAAGTTCTTGATATAATTAACAGTAGCATGTGCATATAATACAAAGGCAGTAATGTGAGATACCAAAGTTGTGTGTGTGTGAATCTATAGTTTTAAATTTTCAGTAAATTGTTGGGGGGGGGATTCCTTTTATAATAGAATATATAATAAATTTGAAATCAAAAATTGAGAAATAATTTAGCAATAATTTGAATGAAACTATTTTGTTTCTAGACCAATGGTTTCCAAACCTGATATGCCCATGGATCTTCTCTTATAACAAAAACCTGACCATGAACCACCAAGGGAAATAATATAACTGCATAATATAAAAATAAAATTAACTTTGATGTCTTGAATGGTAAATGGTGACAAAAATACAATATAAATAAAACATTTTGATATATAAAGTAAACATTTCAATGAGATGAACGAACCTGATATGAGATTTATATTCAGTTCTATGTTTGTGAACATTCATAAGTCTCCATGAAGACTAATTCCCAGTGTGTTTCTTTTTTGTGTGATGAGGCTCAGAACTGCACTAAATCCATGTTGTACTAAACAGGATATAAAATTGGTATCTATTTTTAACCAGAATTTGTGGTATTCTTGTTCAAACATTGGTTTTAACTCCTCATTTGTGGATAAATTCAATAAGTTGCTCATGTATTATTATGGATTCATCTAAGTTAGTGAGTCTACTTGCAAATGGGTCCAACATGCAATCGGGGCTAACCAAGTGAAGAATGTCTTCAAATCTTTGGCTGAGGTCAGAATGACAAGCCATTAAGTTCCGACAATAAGCAAGCTAATCATCTCGTTTTTGAAAGATTTGGAAACTGCATTCTCTTTTCCCCAATTTTGATTATATAGCATTAGTTTTGATTAAATTCAACTGATCATCTTGTAACTTCAAATTGATTTCGTTAAATTTGCAAATAAGTCGGTCATATAAGCTGTCATTTTTTAAATTAATTAAATTGAGACGCAAATCATTGTCTTTACTTTCCAGGAATTCCAATACTGAATCAAAGAGTGCTTAAAATCGATTCAAACATACACTTTTAGATAACCAGTGAACTTCTACATTAAGTAGTAAATGATTATAATTTTCTATACAAAGTTCAGCAAATCTCATTTAAGATATTTCTTTTTGATTTTATTAACAGCTCTGATATAATCTAGTGACCCATGCAAATGTTCACTGTTTTTTGTCGATGAATGGCAATGTACAAATAATACATCCAGTATAACTTGTTTTATGTATGCCAGAAAGCCTTTGTTGTCCTACCATTGCCAGAGCACTGTTAGTAGCAACAAAGAGGATATTACTTAAGGATACAGCTTTTATATCAAAAAATCTTTAATTCATTATATATTCTTTCACCTTTCGTATTCGAATCATTTGGCAAATATTTCTTGGAATTTTTTTCTTTTACAAATCTCACATGGGCTATAAGTAAAGCTTTGTTTCCTGGGAAAGTTGTATAGAGAAGTTAGATGTTTTAAGTACTCAAATGATTTTCTATGTACTGAACCATTTTTTCAATCCTTTATACTATTATTGCTCAGTGGAATTTTATAATCGCAAAAACTGGTTTATGCAGCATTGTGGATATAACCTCAGCTGGAAGAATGTTTTTCACCAATGGTGTGCAGCTTTCTGAACTTTGCCATCAGTAAAGAAATATTATAAGAAACATGCAGTCTATCATCTCACTCAGATGTCACTAAGAATTGTGAAATGACCGTGTTTTCAAATTTCTTATTGACTTTTAAAAAAGATATTTTTTGTCACTATGAACTTTTGTCAAATGTTCCTTTAGCTTAGGTTTCATTGATTCATTTGACCAAGTTTTATTGCATAGAAAGCACACAGGTAAAGTACTATTTTCTGGTAATGAAATGAAGCCATATTCAACACTATATTGTCTACATTTTTTCTTTATCTCACTCATACCTTTATCTAGAAAAGGCACAATTGTATGATATAAGAAATTAAACAAAAAAATTTTTTGCATAAAACTTATTTTAAAAATGAAATTCCACAACATAACGCTCGCATAAATTAATTATTTAAAATGTAAGGATAAAATTTTAAATAAGTTCACTAATTGTATTGGTATGCATTTATTACTAATTTTATTTATTTTTCAAGAAAAATAAATTAAGTAAAACATGTAATATTGATAAACATATAATAAAACTAGTGAATTAATTAACTTTAATGTAAGTATAACTTTGCTTAAATAAATTTAATATATACGAAGATATCAATTATATTTAAAATACTTAGGTAATGTGCCATTGTTATTCCAATACAAAAAATGATAACCTCTTTTTGGTCGAAACTAGGCAAATTTGTTGCATGCACTTCACATAATGCATAAAACAACTAAATTGTTGATTAGTAGCTGATTTTTGTGTCATACTTAAACAAGTTATTGCATGTAGCAGCAAGATTCCATTTCTGTTTGAACTTGCATAAATATATAAACATCTGCGGTCAGTCCTCCCACTGTCCGATGCTTGTTATTACTTGTACCTATCTATATTGTAACGGTAAAAACTCATATGCCTTGTTAACATGTTGCAAAATTCCACCAGTTTGAAGAGCAGCACAACAGGTGGGTTCAGGGCCTGTATACCATATTCGAACATAGTTATTTCATTCACAACAAAATCCACATGACAACGCGTCTACCATAACAATAGCGATATCTTTCTAGGCCCGGTGGTCAGGTAAATGAGACTAATTAATTATTTAATATTACAGACTACTGCTATATACTTAATACTAGTTGGTAATGAAATGAGACATTAAATTTATTATTAAATTAAGCAGACACGCAAACATAGTAAATATATAAATATTTAATGACGATTAATTAATAGACATGTAAATATATTACGCTACCGGGTATCATATTTAATCATATCCCATGGCTCACGAATGTTATGAGACCACTACGAGATCATAATGAGGAGTGCATTCATCAACCCAGCTATCATTCCTTATTTTAAATATTAATATACTCTAATAAATTATTAATAGATTGTCATATGTGGAGGAGTGGAAATAGATTGAGCAGACATTTATAATCATTATTTAAATGACCTGCGATAGTTTGGATGCTGCCGAGCTATAAGAGAGTTGGCTTTCTAAGAGGATAACCGCTGAGAAATGTTGGAGGCGAGAGGGACGGCCAAACCTCGGGTCGGAGCCCTTAGGAGTAGTCACAAGTGCGGTATCGGTATGAGGTCGTAGCCTTTCCATCCCCAACTGTGTGACAAGGCTAGTTGCTATTGGAGTCATTTGTATGCCCTTTGATTAGGGGACTAAACATTTACAGTACCTCTAATTTCTGTGGTCTAAATTTAAGGCATCAATAAACCAGCGCAGTTCACACATATAATGCAAACACATTTATCTATTCTATGCTTTGATAATATAAATATAAAATTCACCTCCAATCCCCACATGACAAAATAAACGATTTACTGTGTTTACTAACACCCTCTTCTTTCGTGAAATAATACTGCTTTATTTTAAGACTTAACAAACTAATTTTTAAACTGAATGACTGCCAAGTAGTTAATACACTATATTAATAATTATAGTTCATAATACATATTGAATTTAATTTTATAATTTCTGAGCTGATTGTTTATTTGAAAGATATGGATTTTGTTTAAATTTACAGTCACGCATAAGAGCAACTCTTCTGCGAATATATGGGAAGAAAACATCAGCTCGGAAATCACGTGAGCATGAAATATAATATTTAACTAATACACATAATTTTTAGCTACCCAAGTAGAATAATAAGAGATAGATTGTTTTACGAGGTTCATTACAATAAGATTATTTATAGATAGTTACAGATCTATATTAAAGTTTAGTTAAAGTTACACGATTAGGAATTTGAAAGATGAAATTTAAGATACACTAGGAAATATAGAATTAACTTTAGAGTTGTCTTTAATCTTGGGTATCATGTTACCTTTGATTCATCGAAGTGTGCACACTTATTTGGAGAGTCCGAGGTTCCTGGTTTAACAGCAGTCACATTTAGGAAAATATTTAGACATAGGCAGTAGTATCAGTTTAGGTTTATCTCATTTTATGGGAAGCTCCATATTGTATAGCCATCAGTCCGGAGAAGCGCAGCAAGGTGCCTACTCTTTGCACATTGCTAGATTTGGATTGGAAGAAGAAACACGCAACAGCATACTTTTAAATTAATAGCTTTCTCTCGGACCTCCTTTAATAACCAGTTGCTTTTATTCTCTTTTTCTTTATCTCTAGGATCCATCAAAAAACTGTCATCCATCCAAGCTGTCTCTCTGGTCTGTGCTACGTATCCCTTTAGGTAACAGATGCATTAGTGGTACATGTTGAAATTTCAATCTGACCACTTTTTAAAATTTACCTTTTTACATGATGTAATTTAGAAAAGCTTTTGACAAACCCTTTTTTATATTATTGTAGTTTAAAATACTTTTTTTTTTAAGCTGTCATCTTTTCCCCCTCCTGCTATAATTTGCACTCTTATTAGCAGGGGAATTTCTATTTTTAACCCTTTGACCCCCAGTACTTTTGTATGACTTTTCTAGAAATTTTTATTTTGAACTGAATTTATGCGTAAACGGTAAACATCACACATACGCGCAATACGTCATTCTTTGCGCATTTGAATATCTACCTGAAACTCTAAGAATTTTTTCTGTACGACAATTTTTAGATTTTTTATGAATATTTTTAGCGAAGTGTACCTAAAAAAATTTTTATTTTTTTATTTTTGTCATTTTATTTATCGTAAAAAAGTTATTCCACAATTGTTGGATCAATTACTGAAGATTTTATTGTGATTTTCCGTTGAAGTTGTCCGTGATTCTGGGCCCTCTTCTCAAATTACTTTTTTGGATAACGTTCAAGGGTATGTAATTGCTTTTTTTATAAATTATATTTTATATTTACTAAAACAAATAAATATGTTATATAATAATAAATTATAATATTTTCGATGTACTGAAACAAATAAACATTTTTTGATAACATTCAAGAGTATGTAATTACTTTTTTATATATATATTTTATAAATTATAATATTTTCTATTTACTAAAACAAATAAATATGCTATAGAATAATAAATTATAATATTTTCGATGTACTGAAACAAATAAATATGCTATAGAATAATAAATTATAATATTTTCAAATAAATATGTTGTAGAATGGAAAAAAGTTGGGGACTGGGGTATCTGTCACTGCGTGAGCTAATGCATTTTTGGCGTGATTATAAATATGAATAGTGTATCGCGCGTGACCAAGTTTGAATTTATGGATGAATTATTGCATCAGTGCTAAAGTTATGACCCTCAATTGATTTCTGTCAATTTTAGGCAAGTAATATAGGATATTGTATAGATTTTCTGGCTTCCTCAATCTATCAACTTATTGTTACAGTGTCATGTATTTGAACTCGGCCTTTTATATTTTTTATGCAAAATAATAAAAATATTTATATACAAGTTCATGCTACACAACTGGAATTTCATGTAATATAGGATATTTTATACACACTTTCTGGCTTCATCAATCCATCCACTGTGTTATAGTGCCATGTATTTGAACTCAGCCTTTCTTCCACACATGTAAACATTGTTAATAATAATAAAAAATTATCTTTATTGATTTATTTTTATTCATTTATTTTTGAATACACTGTTCTGTTACCTTTTTCTCCACTAAAAACCATTCATATTTTTACAGATAATTTACAAAACTGAACATATCTGGCTCTAGAATGAAAATGGACCACAGCAAGTCCGCTGTTATAGTAATTTTCTCAGGGAAAATTTCCTTCAGGTAAGACTTCAAATACTTTTTTTTTTTTTTTTTGTGGGATGTGTGATAGGGGTTTTTGTAAGAGTGTTTTTTTTTTTAATTTTTTAAATTTAGGTTTTTTTAATTAATATAAAAATAATAAATTTAAAATAATTATAATAATTTTTTTTTTTAATTTTTATTAAAAATTTTTTTACTTATTATTTTTATTTTTTTTATTTTTTTAAAAAAAAAAAAAAAAAAAAAAGGAAAAATGATCACAGTAAGATTAATATGATTATTTAAATTTACATAAAATCACGCACGACAATTTAATAATACTCGGCAGTGCGTTATCTTAATATAAGGACTATATCAGAATGTGGTGCATATATGATGTTTTTAAATAATTGTACATATATTGCATATTATTATGCACCAAATCCAATATTTTAAGGTCAGAATCCATGCAAAACTTATAATAATGGGTGGGAGGTAGAATGATGACAGAACTAAGATGAAACTAAGATTTGAATACAAATCTTACAGTTTCAATATTTATATTTTACTCTGGACATAAAAATGGCTACCAATTTGTTTATTGCTATTTATCTTTCATAATAATGAAAAAGGCACAATTTTTTTACTTTACATTAAACCGTTCTCATACCCCCAAAGTTGTCCATACACCCCAAATTTATTTTTATTTGCCACAGACCCCTTGGCAATCACAAGGACCTCTGGGGAGGGGAGTTTCATAGAAATCATTTTGGGATCCACTGGTCTCTATAATGAATTTTTATGGATTTGTTTCAAAATAGTTTTCACAATTTCACTTTGTAGCAAAAAGCAATTTAATCTGATAAAATATGCACTTTGTAAAATTTAAAAATAATTTGTGATTTATGTTCATGAATTAATTAATTTGTATAGATAAGTTTTAAAAATAGTTGATGTGTTTTAATGTGATGATATAGTTCCTGGATAGAAATTATTTCTCATTTCTAATGCTGGATTGTCATACGAATTCTAATCTCTGTGATTAATAATTTATAAAATTGATGCTTTAGTAATTCTAATCCCATTCCATTATTCACAGTAGTACCGCAAATATTTAAATTGAGCTTTTCTTTTTAATGAAGTTTTTCTGACCTTAAATTTTTGTCTGGTCTTTCACTATTCAGGTTTAAAAAAAGATTTATGAGAGTAGTTGCGAAATAATTTTTTTTTTTTTTTCTATTTTCACAAGTCAGAATTGAAAATTAATTTGCTATCAGAATAAAATATGCTTAAAGGTAGCCAAAAAAAAAATCAGTGCAGTTAATTATATCAAAAAATTAGTAAAAAAAAATTTTGATATATGAAATAAAAGCATTTTATATATTTAATTAGAGGGGATTTGACCCCAGACTTTCAAGCTCCTTTTAGTTGTCCACTCCATCCTGTACATGTAGCTTAAAAGTACATATAGTACAGTTTTATTTAAATTTATATATTTCTACGAAGTAGCCAAAATGTTGAGCATTAAATTTACTATATAAATGTTGAGCACATTATACATGAATTAATCAACCTTGCCTCTAATTCAAGTTAAATAAGTATGTTTTTTGAATATTTTTCATGAATTATTCAAAATATTCGTCATCAAATTTACATATAAATGTTTAGAACAGTATACATAAACAAGCATTCATGTAATCCAAATTAAGTAAGTTGTGTATTATTTGAATATTTTTTATACAATTAAAAAAGGTTTATTCTTGAAAGCTCATTTGTTTCCAATAATTTTAAAAGAAATGAATGATTATAATGATTTCTTATAGTAAAAAAACTTATCTTGTTATCCTAGATTTAAAATACATAATAATCATAAATGGATTTTATTAAGCAAATGTGTGAAAAAGAAATTCTATTGAATGGTTTAAAAATTTATTATTGAGTGTGTTTAAAGTATTTTATTATTAATTAAATACACTGTGCACTCTTTATTTAAATAAAAGTTAATTTTATAAAACTAATTTAAAAAGAAAGTTAATGTATTTGTAATTGTACAAAATATTCTTTTTATTGAAATCTATTCTGTTGTAAAAGAATATTAATCTATAAAGAACTGATATTATTTTGTTAAATATTCTTAATTATAAACTGCAAAATCATTTATTGTTCTGTTGGTGCTTTACCAAGAATAACTTCACATTGATTCATTACATGGTCAGTACTAAATTTTAAGCTTATAAAAATGACTTTAATTCCATTGTTTTTTATTCCATGAGGCAGTTATAGATTCTAATGGATAGTTTATTCTTTTATCTCTTCAATCATGAATAAAAATACTTTTCAAACCAATTGCTGCAGTAAATTATTATTTCTTCAACTTTATACAGGTCTGTGTTTAAATGGAGCTCCATAATGGAAAAAGTCTGTTTCTGTTTATTACTTTTATCAATTTCTTCAATAAACTGCAGAAGGAAAACATAACTTTAAAGGGAAATAAATCAAAGTAAATAAAAATAATTTACAAATCTTTATGAAATACTTATTTTTAAAAAAATAAACATTTTTTATAACTATCAATTACTCATAACTTGTTATCAGTTCTTAAACATTGTCTAAATTCATAACCTGTTGTTAAAATATGTATTTAAATTAACATTGTAAAATGTTTTATTGAAATATTCAAAATACAATATAAATGTGATTAATTAACAATTTATTCTTATTTATGGGAAGTATATTTACATCATATTTTATAACTAACGCTGCATGTATTGACTGTCTAAATATTGGATAATAGAATGTATTGTCCTATGGCTTCACATATATAATGATTTAGTTTTTAATAAATACTTTTATGAGCATGGGTGATTTTATTACATGTTAATAAGAATGGCTTATTTTTAAGGATGAATTAGTGTTGATATTATTCAAATATTTTTATATATGTGGTATTAAGTACAGTTGCTCTATCAAAGCCTTTACTTTAAATCTTATTTTCTATGAGTTTATCATATTTTTATTAGGCATTTTACCTGTTGTTTTTACTTATGAGCCCTCAGTGTATAGGTTGCTGGATTATTGACTCTATCAGTGCTGACTAGGTTTAGTTTTACAATATGGTAAAATTGTCAATTATTTTAAGCATTGGTTGATTTTGATATGTGAATTTGGATGTCAACAGCTATTACATTATTTTTTATAAATTAATTTTTTTAAAATACAGATTCTGTTTGTTTCGTTTTTTATAATTACTTAATGAATTACCTGAATAAAAATTATAAATATATTTATATGCTCAATATACTATATGGTTAGTGGGTTTGTGTGTAAGTATGACTTTATTGGTAAACTTAACTTCTTTCTTTATAATTTGCTCTTATTAGTTATAAATGTTAAATAATTTGTTATAAGAGAAGTCTAGATTTATTATTTAGTGATCCTGTCTGGCGAAGTTACATAGCAAACTGCTTTATCCATTACAGTGTAAGGTTGTTTTTTTTTTAGGATTTTGTTGCTTCAATATAGATTAGATACAAAGATAACGCACCCTCAAATATTTAAAAATAAACTTATTTCTCTATGATTTGTTATTTATTAGAATTTTTTTTTAAGATTTGGCATTAATGTGTAAGGCTCAATATAATATAAACATCCCGACATATTTTAAAAGAATATATATATATCTTTTTAAGATTTTGGTACCTCAATGTATAGGGCTAGATACAAGTATAAAGCAGCCCAAGATATTGAAATATATAAGATTTTTTAAATGTTGCCCATTGATTTTTAGAAATAAAAGATCCTGATATATTACAGAGTAAATTTTTTTTTTAAGATTATTTGCCCAACAAGTTATATTTATTAGTTTTTATTAAATAAATATTGAAGAGTATAAACATTCTTTTTATAAGTATAGCTTCCCAAATTGCTGGCTTCAAAATAAAATACCTTGAGATTATTAATAAAGTTTAATGAATTAATTTTAAATTTGAAAAGATATGATTGAATTTTTGTAAAGCTACATATTTTTTTTTTTAATAACGCCCAATATATTTTATGTAAATTTTAAAATTCATTATCAATTTAAGTAGCAAAGTAGTTTAAATTGATGGTTTTGATGAAAGTAGAATATGTAATAATTGATTTGTAGATTAAGGTATGAAGAGAATTCTTTTGGAATTTGTGTCCATCTTGGGAAGAAAACTGAGTGTAATTCTTAAATTTATTAATAAAGTGAAATTTAAGTGGAGATACTGAGGAAGAAAGTGATCAGGAAAATAAGATTGGTAATTTTAATCCAGAGCCACAAGTTGAATTAGTAGAACTATAAAGCCCTGAAGTAACATTTAAGGAACCTCAGATTGTAATCAGGGAAAATAAGTATGAAAATGGTTGAGAATAAAGGTTATTGTACATTTAATATAGAAATAGTCAAATGTAGAGAATGGATCAAAGAATGAAAATATGCGCAGAACCAAAATGAATGAAAATCTGCAAAGAGAATGGATGAAATCAGAGAATAGTGATGGAAAGTCTGCAGGAAGAAGTAAGAATATAGCAGATCACACAAAAGCAAAAAAAAGGATATTGTCTTACAAGAAATGGTGGATAGTATAGGTATCCTTAAATAACTTAACGGCACTTGTTGATGTATGTAAACTTGATATAGATAGCATAGTTAAAATTAATTTAGGCAATGTAGGAGGAAAATGCAAAATTAATGTGGATTTAATAGAGCAATCTCAACAATTCAAAATTGATGCCAATACTGAAAGCTACTGTAAAATTGATGCAATAGATATTGAAGAATTTGAAATATATATAGAAATTACATGAAATATCAAACAACCTTAAACATTAAGAAATTTTCAGCTATGCTCTCTGTGAATAAATTAGTCATCTCAAAAGAACCAGTCCAAAAAAGTACTTCTTCAAACTGTATGCTGCAATGGTATTAAATATTGATAGATTTATTCAAATAAAGAGTGTGAAATTTAAGTAAGCAATAATCTTAAATTCCTCCAAAAGAAACGTTTACTATTTTTAATACATTTACTCACAGAGTGTAG
This sequence comes from Epiperipatus broadwayi, assembly GCA_028023455.1. NCBI lineage: Eukaryota > Metazoa > Onychophora > Udeonychophora > Euonychophora > Peripatidae > Epiperipatus > Epiperipatus broadwayi. Next base: position 2,866,250 of record JAQFVV010012412.1, read on the forward strand.
CTGAAAATTTCTTAATGCTTCAGGAGATTTGATGTGTAGAAATTGATAAATTTAGATTTGATGAAGAAACAAAATCTAAAACATTCTGTGTGTGAACAATTACAATATTGATATGAAAATGTCAGAAGAGTTGAAAATCTATGGAGTTTGCCATGACTGCAATGATTACTGAAATTGGTACAAAAATCATGCTTTGAAAGAATAGTTGTAACGAGGCAAATATAGAGATATTAGATGGGTTAAAAGTTTTTAATACTGTGCATAAGAAAACTGTCTTATACATATATGAAATTTCATAGTGATATAGAATAGAATGGCATGATGGAAGATCTTACAGTAGGAAATATATTAGAGTTTGTAGGCAAAAGCAATTATAATAAAAGGAATAATAGTGACAATAATAAAGAGTGAAGAAACATACAATTGTCTGAACGGTTCCTAAAATGAAATATCTCTGCATTTATTCTATCACAATACACTATCCATATTAGGAGGTGTAATCTAATAAACATACAAGTTACGCTAAATCATCTTGAATATTTCTTTGAGGAATGTGGCCAATAAGAGATAATTTTAAATAGAATACAATAATCTTAAAGGAAATATTATTTTTAAGTTTTATTGCTAATAGTAAAAGAATTAAATCCCATCTTAATAAAATGTCAGCAGTCAAAAATTTGCCACAATCCAAAAATAAAAAATTGGGAAACTTAAATGGTTTTGCTATCATGCAGTCATGAGTCTGACAATTTTCGTTATGAATTTTATTAGATTCAAAGTAGGAAAAGTTTTCTCAAGGGCGAATATTTAGTTACTGTATAAAATGGAATGGCATGCAAAATAATATATTTTAATGGTGCAAATACAAGATTTTTAAGTGTTCCTATTGATACGAACTATTTTTATTTTTTAATATGCAAAATAGAAACTATTAGAAGCAAAATTTGTCTTATGCAAGAGATCACTTTATAGGTTGTATAGAAAGTAGAAAATCATATATAGGCATAGTGAAGAAATTCAGTTCATTTATAGATAATCATGAGTGAGCAAATGCTACTTGTATAATTATAATTGCAATGATTCAGAAATTTTGATTTTTCAGGGCAGTAAAGATATTGTAAAGGTATTGAATACTTATATAATAGTTGCTGCAATAAAACTAGTGAAAGTTAGAAAGTAAAATGGGTCTAGTAGTAATTATAATAAAATTTATTTTTTATGGTATCAGGATGCTATATTTCTTTGGGATAAAGAAACTAAAGGCACTATATGTAAATGTCTAAACCAGCATATTGTAATTGCTAATTCATGTACGAGATATGTTGAGTTAAAACCTAAAATTTAAGAAGGTATGATTTACATTTTAACTTAATTTTACTAGTGGTTGAGAAACTAATTGAGGTCATTTGTATGATTAAAATCTTAAGAGGGTATTAAAGAAACTCATTCTAGAGGCCATGACTGATGTTTTTTTTTTCATAATTGGATAGTCTATACTTTATTTTTCCTAATTTTTTTAAAAGTACATATGTATCTATATTTAGTTTTTTAAAAAATACTATTGATAAATAGTTTTGTTGAATTATTTCATGTTTTAGTTAATACTTTAAAGTTAATTAATAAAATGTTGAATATTTCCTCAGTTCTGACTAGAAGTTTCATACCAGAACAGTAATAATAAAATTTTGCATTTAGTTGTTTAAAAATAAATGTAATTGTTAAATGTAATAGTTTCTTTTTTTGTGAAAGGAGGGTTAATGAAATGATATATGAAAATATATTTCATTGTATATATTAAGCAAATGTGTGGAAATTTTTTTTAATGATTGAAAATGTCATTGGATGTGTTTATTTAAAGTATTTTACTATCATGAATTAAACACACTGCACTCTTTATTTGAATAAAAATTAATTTTATAAAACTAATTTAAAAAGAAAGTTAATGTATTTATTATAATTGTAGAAAATATTCATTTTATTGAAATCAATTCTGTTATATGTAGAATATTAATCTTTAAAGAACTGATATTATTTTGTTAAATATTTTTAATTATTAGCTGCAAACAATTTATTGTTCTGATGGCACTTTGCCAAGAATAACTTCTTGATATTGATTGCTCACATGATCAGATTGGATCGTGATTCTTAAAAAGAAAAGTACTAACTTTTAAGCTTATAAAAATGGCTTGTTAATTGCATAGTGTTTTTTTTTTTTTATCTCAGATGGACATTGATTCTAATGGAAAGTTTATTCTTTCATCTCTTCTTCATTCATGAATAGTCAAACCATCAACTGCTGCAGTAAATTATTATCTTCTCTTCAACTTTGTACAGGTCTGTGTTTAAATAGAGTTCCATAATGGAAAAAGTTGTCTGTTTCTGTTTATTGCTTTTATCAATTTCTTCAATAAATTGTGAAAGTGTAGAATACAGAGACATTGACTCTAGAAACGTCCGGTTTTACGAGAACGGGAAAAAAGCAAAGGAGAAACGAGAAGAGAGGTGACCAAGATGGCTTAACATATAGCCACACGTGGAACCAAAGGTTATAACAAATTGTCACGGAGCCATTTATTATCTACGGATAAATTTAAGTTTAACCAACCTGAACTGTTTGGAGTAAATAGTGAAATTACACTGTACAGAAGGAGGAAATAAATGGGATGTAAAAGTGACTCGTGAGAAAGAAAACATTAAAATATTCTGGGAGTAAAATAGTTGTGGGAGAATGGATATCTTATTTTTCATTCGCCGTGAGTAACCGAATCTTTTCTTTGAGACTAATTATATGTATATTTCTGAATTTGTTGGGGTTTTTTTCCTTATGCACATATTATTATCTTAAGCATAGACATTTTTTTTGTATAATAACACAACGTGTAACGAATAAATTAGCTTTAAGTAACACTGTCTTCGACTTTTAAGTTAATCAATTGGGTTTTCGGCTGAGATCATTAACTTCCTGGAAACACAGCAGATGGCACAATCGACAGGATGTTAGATCGGAGGTTGTTTTTATTGTGCGTGATTAGTAATAGATCAGAATAGATATAAAAATGGCAGTACCTCACACGTATTAAGAGATTTTGAAATTGGAAACCCGGTGGGATGGACACTCTACGTCGAACAAATAGAAAGATATATGAGATTAAATAAAGTCGAGGATGACGAAATGAAAATCTCGACATTGTTGTATTTCGCCGGAATAGACGTAGTTCAGATTGCTAAACAGTTGATCGAGAACAAAACTCCGGAGCAAATACCATATAAGCTATTAGTTGAAAAACTCACTAATTATTTTCAACCAGCAATTACAAAAAGAGTCGCTCATTTGAGATTCAGAATGAGAAAACAAAACACACATGAAAGTTATTCGGAATATAACTTCACATTGCAGACATTAGCATGAGACTGTGCATTCCTGGACATAGATGACATGCTCCTAGACCAGTTCCTATACGGCATGATGGACCACAATCTGAGGAAACAACTACTCAGTGAAATAGAGATTGATTATAATGCAGCAATTGCGAAATGTGTGGCTCACGAGACACTGGTGATTAATGCAAAGGAATTTCGAGAGGAATCCAAGAAAAAAATTACATGACAGATGTGCGTAAACTAGAACCATTGGAAACACAACCACAGATGTCGAGAGAGTCTTTTAGCTGTTATTGTTGTGGTATGAAAGGACACGTGAAAAGGACATGTAAGAATAGAACTTTGAAATGCCGGACTTGTGACATTAAGGGCCACATAGCGATCATTTGCAGAAACAGGGATGGAAACCAATACCGAAGTGATAAGTGAATGGAAATGACAAGGAGGGCAGAAATAAAGAAATGTGAGACAAACCTGAGCGAATAAATAGTGCTGGATGTCAGAATAATAAATGTAAAAGTGATGATGGAGATAGACAGTGGGACAGATCAGAGTAATAAATGTAAAAGTGACAATGGAGATAGACAGTGGGGCAGGGCTATCCATTCTGTCAATAAAAAACTGGGAAAAAATTAACACCATATCCAAGTCGAAACTAAATTTGGATAAGACTAATGTTATCGCCATTGATGTAAATGGAAACAACGTCCAAATTTGTGGAAAAATTTCGGTCCCAGTGAAATTATATAACAAAAGCAAAATTTTGCCTTTGTACATAGTCAAAAAGAACATAAAACCCTTACTGGGCTGAAACTGGTTCCGCCCACTGGGAATATCCATACAAGTGATTAAAGCTGTAAAATTAGAAAATATAGTGTGACAGAAATTCCCAAAGATATTTGAGGAAAAAAACAGGAATACTGAAGATAGACCCAGTAGACATAGAACTTACTGATGAGACTCAACCGGTAGCAAGCAAACCCAGGAAAGTTCCATTTGCACTAAGAGCAAAAGTCGAAAAAAGTCTGTCAGCCCTGGTAAAGGAAGGGGTGTTGTCGCCAGTGGAGAGTTCAGATTGGGCCACTCCAATTGTGATAGCCACAAAGCCAGACGGGAGTTTACTGTAAACCAATATCTAAAAAAAAGTGTGTATCCGGTCCTGAATATCACAGAAATAGTGGCATCACTCCAGGAAGTTGCAGTTTTCACTAAGATAGATTTGAGGTCAGCTTTTATTCAAATCACAGTCACAGATAGGTCTGCAAAAATACTAACTCTCTGTACTTATGTCGGTCTTTTCCAGTGCAATAAGCTACCATATGGAATCACAACAGCCCCCAATATATTCCAAGCGAAAATAGATCAAATGACGTGGAATATGGAGGGGCTGATCCCCTACCTGGATGACCTACTGATTTATGCTAAATCAGAAACCAAACTGAAGGAACGCGTGCTTACCATATGCGACCGATTGGAAAAAGTGGGAATCAGGATAAATACCACTAGGAGCATTTGGTCCACGAGATGAATAAAGTTTCTGGGACATTTTATTGATCAAAATGGAAAACGTCCTAATCCCGAGAAGGTCGCTGCGATAAAAAACGCCCCAGTACCAAGAAATGTAAAAGACTTACAAGCATTTCTGGGAATGCTAACCTTCTATGAAACCTTTTTGAAGGGAAAGGCACATCAGCTAAAACTCCTTTATGCCTTATTACGAAAGGGTCAGTGCTGGAAGTGGAAGGCTGAACACCAAACTGTTTTCCAGGCAACCAAGGATTTATTATTGTCATCTGAAAGTCTGTTGATGCATTACCAAGGTAATCAAGAAGTTATAGTAACCGCGGATGCTTCAGAATATGGAGTTGGAGCTATCATATCACACGTGATAAATAGACAAGAACGTCCGATAGCCTATGCCTCCCATACCCTGTCACCCGCAGAAACTAACTATAGTCAGCTGGACAAAGAATCCCTCGTTGTCATTTTCGCGGTAAAGAAATTTCATCAGTACATCTATGGACGAAATTTTACCTTATGCACCGATCATCGCCCACTATTAGGCATATTAGGTAAGACCAAAAAAAACACCCGAATATAGCATACAGAGAATGCTAAGATGGACTAATATACTGGCAGCATACGATTATACACTAGTACACAAGTCAGGAAGGGACCTACCTCATGCTGATGCCCTATCGTGTCTATCACTGAAGGCGTATAGACCACGTGAATTTGTGGAATTTATTGGAAGTGGTGAAGGTGAATGATACTATAAATAGTGCAAAAATAGCGGAGTGGACAGCTAGTGATCCGGGATGCTGCCAAATGAGGACTTGGATAAAGGAAGGATGGCCAAGCCACCGTCCTGATAATCTTCATATAGCTATCTGGAATGCCCGTCAAACCCTCTCAATCGATGGAAGGTCATGCTCAGGTCTTAAGACTACTCCATGCCAGACACCTGGGAATAGTGAGAATGAAAGCTTTGTCGCATTCATATGTGTGGTGGCCAGGAATTGACCAAGAGATCGAAGAGATGGTGGGACAGTGCCACAGTTGCCAAGCTGAGGCAAACCTGCCAAGAAAAACACTGAGCTCTTGGATAGAACCAAACAAACCCTGGGAATGGATCCACATTGATTATGCTGGACCTATAGAGGGACAAATGGTTTTGGTGGTGGTGGACACATACAGCAATTGGGTGGAATACTGTTTGTTAAGGTCAGCAAACTCGGCATGCACTGAAAGGGCTCTCCAAGAGATGTTTAGCACACATGGATACCCCGAGATATTGGTATTGGATAATGGAACAAGCTTTACCTCCACCAGTTTTGGAGACTTCCTGACAGAAAGAGGGATATGTCACATTTTTGCACCGACATATCACCCTGCATCAAATGGTTTGGCAGAGAAGGCAGTCCAGTGTTTAAAAAAGGACCTGAAGAAAACAAGCAAGACCAGGATGGAGGAGGCATTGCTGGAGATCATGTTCTTCCAACATTTTTTGCTAAGGTCTAAAGATGGTAAATCACCGGCCGAACTGTTATTCGACAGAACGTGTCGTACACACATGTCAAACATTTTACCCTGAAAGGAAAGAACTAAGAGAGAACCGGAAGGTGATTCCCATAAACACTTGAAAAGGTTCAAAAGAAATGATCCAGTCTGGGTGCATGATATACTAAGGAAGAGATGGCTACCAGGAACCATCATAAGTGCGAAATCAAGGACAATTTACCAAATAAGACTAGAGAATGGTCCATCTGTCCATAAACACATAGATCACTTAAGGAGAAGATCTCCGGGTGCTCGAACAGATATCCCAGAAACCGTTGGAAATGCCAGTCAATGGGACATCTTGCCTAAAGAAGATAAGGAAGTGTTGCCACAAATAACACAGGAAGAGTTTTGCCAAAACAAACCAGACCAGATAGATAGGTTACTGGAAGTTACGGACCCGATACATGACACTGATAGCGGGCCAACCCAACAAGATGAAGGGACAACTGCACCAAGAGTTCACCGTGAGCGTAGGCTGCCAGAAAGGTTGAAGGACTATGTTCTAGAGTGAGTGGAGGTGTAGAATACGGAGACGTTGACTCTAGAAACGTCCAGTTTTATGAGAACAGGAAAAAAGCAAAGGAGAAACGAGAAGAGAGATGACCAAGATGGTGTAGCGTATAGCCACACGTGGAAACAAAGGTTATAACAAATTGTCACGGAACCATTTATTATCTACGGATAAATTTACGTTTAACCAACCTGAACTGTTTGGAGTAAATAGTGAAATTATGCTGTACAGAAGGAGGAAATAAATGGGACGTAAAAGTGACTCATGAGAAAGAAAACATTAAAATATTCTGGGAGTAAAATAGTTGTGGGAGAACGGATGTTTTATTTTTCATTCGCCGTGAGTAACCGAACCTTTTCTTTGAGAGACTTTAATTATATGTATATTTCTGAATTTGTTGGGTTTTTTTTCCTTAATGCATATATTATTATCTTAAGCATAGACACAATGTGTAACGAATAAATTAGCTTTAAGAAAGTAAAATTGTCTTCGACTCTAAGTTAATCAATTGGGTTTTCTTCCCGAAAACACAGCAGAAAGGAAAACAGAACTTTGCAGGTAAATCAATCAAAGTAAATATAAACAATTTATAAATCTTTGAAATATTTTTTTTAAAATAAATAAATGATATAAACATTTTTTTTAGATAACTATTAATTACTTGTAACTTATCATTTCTTAAATATTGCCTAAATTTATAACCTGTTGATAAAATATGTATTTAAATAATTTCTTATTTACGGGAAATATATTGACATCATGTTTTAATATAGATTATTTGTATTATTTAAAGATAATTACTTATAATTTTAATTTTGTAATGTTTGATTGCTAATCATCATTGATTTTATGTATAGGATTGACTGATGCTGCATGTATTGATAGTCTAAATATTGGGTGATGGAATGTATTTAGTTTGATTTATCGTTGGTACCAGGTGTAAATTCCTATGGCTTCATATATATAATAATTTAGTTTTTAATAAATATTTTTATTAGTATGGGTGATTTCATTACATATTAGTAAGAAACATTTATTTTTTAAGGAAGAATTAGTGTTGATATTCAAATATTTTTATGTATATGGTATTAAGTATAGTTGCTCTATTAATGCTGTTACTTTAAATCTTATTTTCAATATTGAGTTTATTATATCTTTATTAAACATTTCACTCATTATTTTCTCTTATGAGCTCTGAGTATATATGTTGCTGGATTACGGATCAATATCAGTGCTGGCTAGGTTTAGTTCGACAATCAGTGTTATTCTTTGTTTTCACAGATCATTTTGTTTTTGTATTATATCTTGAGCTATATATTTATTATACACATATGAGATTCCATGTTTAATAACTTTCATAGGTTCAAGCTTTTCGCATTGAACCAGAATCTGAAGTAGTTTTAGAATCTTAAAATAAAATGACATCAGTCCTTTTACATATTAACAAATGGAGCCATCTAGATTATTATCTGATGAGTGCCTTCAGCATGAAATGCAATTTTAGAATGATTTTTTTTTTTATATATGTCTTTATTCATATGTTGTTTGAATGTATAGTGAAGTGAGAGTTGTAAGTCTATCTTGAAAAGATATGTGTATTACACATGGAAAAAGTGAGATGAAATTGGCCCGGGTTCGCTTCCCAGTCAACGCTTTGACATATGGAAAAAAAAAAGTTGGATTATATCTGCTTTTGTATAAATAAAAATAGGTATATTAATCTTTAAGTAAACTTTATATTGTATTTGGGTTAGAGACAATCTCTAGTTTAAAATAATTAGTAAATAAACATTAAAATATTAATCTGAAATAGTTGGTGCAAAAGTTGTAAGTGCAGAAATTTTGATACTTGTAAATCAAAATATAATAATTTGGCGTCGATAAATAATTAACAAATGTTGAAAATATGTGTAAGAGCCTCTGACCCAGGCCAACTGATGAGTGTTAACACAGCATGAAATATGCATCTTGAATATCATTTGTCTTTTTCAAATGCATTTATTCATATATTTCAAGAATGTGTGGTGAAGTGATAGTTTTAAGTATATTTAAATATGTATATCCTTCTCATTTTCCCTTTTTAATTTAATAACTAATATTTGTTATAAATTAACTAATTTAATATTTTATCTCATCTCTCTAATAAATGTTTAATTCATTTGTTTAAAATAAAACATATCTAAAAAATTTATACCACTGTTCTCATAAAAAATGCTGCAAACATTATTTGAATCTACCCACTATAGAGCCTTAATAATAATCCCAGCAGCCATTTCATTTTCCTTCAAATACATAAACACATATTCAAAATATCATTATTTCTAGACTATCCTTGCCTACATCATCAATTTTTTTCCACTAACTTTGTAACACTATTACCTCTATTTGCATTTTATAATTACATTTAAAATCACAGCACTTGGCAGATCCACTCTTAAATTCTTCTTTCTATTCTTTTTAGCTAATAAATTCGCACATCCCATAATTCTAAATCATCCAATAATATATATTATTCTAATTCTTACACACTTTCCTTTTTTTTAATATATCCTTATTATCCAGATCATGAATCACCAAAATGTCATTATCATTATTCAAAGTTAACTCCTCAAATATAGCACATTTCTTAAATAATGAATAGCTGAAATTAGAAGATAAAATAGTTGATGTTACATCCAAATATCTGTACTAAAAATCAAAACATGCAATCCTCTATTAGTTTGCTATAAAAATAAGATACTGTATGATGTCTATATATCATATTTAAATCATAATATAATTCAAGTTCTTTAAAATAAATTATATACTTATTAACTATATATATATAAATGAAAAAAAAAAGGATATAATAATTTACACAATAGGTGATATGCTGGTATCAAATTGTTATAATTAGTAATAACAATATTAGATAAATACTCTAACAAAATAAGAAATGATTTAGAAAATTTCTAAATTAAGTATAATGATTATGAATATCAATATATAAATGACAATCAAATATAAAAATATATACAAAATTTTTAATAAGACATTTTTTTGATTGAAAGGTTTCATACAAATTTTAAAATAGAATGATTTCATACATTTTTGTAAAAAAAAAAAAAAAATCTAGTTTAGTAGTTAATGCTTAATATTAAATATATACAAAAATAAATATCTATTTGATATATATTAAAGTATTATATTTTTGCACAAAATTTATACTATAATCTCTAAATATTATAAATAACTTATTATAATTTTTTCAGTAATTTATTATGAATATGTTTATGATAGACATAAAGATTATTGAATATTTTTCTATATTTTAAAAATTGTTTTTATTTTACATCATATGCTAAATAAGGATTCAGCCATTTTTCCACAAATGATATTTCCATGTTTTTTCTTTGTGCATAATCAATAATCTGAAAATGAAATAATAAATTTTTTTTTTATATTTAAAAGGTCAAAAAAAAAAACAAACAAACAAAAAAACACAACACCCACTGAATTAAAATTATTTACCTGATCTTTCATTATTTTTCCAACAGCAAAATAACGAGATTTTGGATGCGAAAAGTACAGACCACATACAGAAGCAGCTGGATGCATAGCTAATGATTCTGTCAGCTGTATTCCACAGTTTTCACTAATATTCATTAGAGACCACATTGTTAGTTTTTCCTGATGATCAGGTTGGCTGGGATAACCTGGAGCTGGCCGAATACCCTAAAAAGCATTGAGATTATTAATTTATTCCATGAACAATTAGATTTACTTCCTTACTACAATTTTATCAAAAAAAAAAAAATTAAGAAAAAAAAAGCCAATGATATACATATTCATACAATGTCTTTTTTTTTTTCAGATCCACAAATCTTTCAATGGTGACAATCATTTTCTAAATATAGTACTTTTGTCACATGTCCAAATAAATATGATTGTGACATATTAAACAAATCAGAGTTAGAAAATGAGCCTTTCCTCTCCATGAACCCATAAACTGAATGAATGATTGCATTTTATTGCAAATGCAAGTTTAAACTTGTCCAATTTTTTTACTGCAAGCTAATACATTATTTTTATTTTTTTAATTTTCTTTTATATAATATGCTGAATAGATAAGTAATTTTTCTTAAAAGATTATTATAACAGAGAATTTAATGGTCAAATAGAACAATATTTATTTAACTATCAAAGTTGCTTACATAATCAAAAAATGTTTCATAAGTCTTTAAATATTAAAATAATTGTATGACAAGTTTTTAATTTTAATGGATATAATCAGAAAGCATCAATTGATAGAACAAGCTCAGTAATGACTTCTAATATACAATAGTGAATATAATACTCATAAAATTAATCCACAAATAATAGCAAATTACCATTATTTACAAACCCTTATCTAATCTGTTTTAGTATCCAAAATTCAATGAGTATTAAGTTAAAAATAAAAGTTCTTGAATCAACTCCCAACTAAGTAAAATAATTACAAAAAAGTCTCAATTTCGTCACATGAATAAAAGTTGTTCACAGTCTATTTAATATTAAGAGTTGCACTATACACTTCAATGATGGATTTAAAATAATGAGATGTATAATTATTTTAAAATAAAAAAACTTATTTTCTACGATAAAAATTAAAAAAAAAAAATTATAGGCTTAAATCTGAAGTAGCTAACAATATGCATTATATAATTATATCAAAAATAGCCTTTTCACTCTAGAGCAATTTATTTTAAGCCTAACAAAATCAATGGATTCTAGATAACAATATTATATACCTACATTGTCAGATGATAAAAACTTACTTATATTTTATTTTTAAAATTAGGAAAAAATTAAGGATACATAATACCAATACATTCCATGCTTGAATGGATTTTATTCAAGCACAAGTCCTATTAGGACAAAAATCCATACTGCCTATATCTACTGTTTTTATTTATTGAAGTTCTTAATATGCTTAAAATTTCAAACAATTTGACATTTTGAAGCAAAGACATCAAATCGTAAAACAAACTTTGAAGACAATATCCTAATAGTAAGAAACTAAATTAAAAATAATTTACAAAATAAGTATTCTGCTTACTCATATAAAAGAATAAATAATTACATAAAATGTAGTAATAGTAATTTATCTGTTACATAAATATATATCTATAGAAGTAATTGGTTCAGTTAAGTAAGCCACAAATTATAATAAAAATGCAACTTTCAATCAGTCAAAATTATGCTTAACAGAAACAATGTAACCCATTTTATTTATTAATATGATGATTATTTAAAATTTAGATCACAGAATTAAAAAATTAAGGATTCTTATAAAAATTCAAATAGTGAGTATTCCTATATCTATAAATATAAAATGTCTAACAAATTTGTATGGATAGAATTTAACAAAAAGATTATAAATAAAGAAAATTTGAGATATCAATCTCTAATGAAAAGAATACTCTAATAAGAATAAGGTAAGCAAAATAGCTAGGTACTTATATAAACTATATATATATATAGTGTAACAGTCAGAATTCGTATGCCTCGCTAACTAGTTGCGCAATTCAACCACCACATTCAAAGAGTAGTATAACAGGTGCGTTCAGGACCTGCAGTGCCGTGTTTGAATCTAGTAGGTTGATTCCACAACATACTACTATGGGACAGCGCACCTTCCATCACAATAGTAAACATCCTTTAGGCTACGGGGGTCAAGGAGATACAAGAGAAACCTACGGTTATTATGATTACTCATGCATTACCTTTATACATGTAACTTATTATCGAGGTGAGATAATAAGACATTAAAGAACAGACATACGGACACATGTAATTTAAACACTTTTTAATATTAAGTTTGGTTTCATGCTTTGAGTTAATAATTTCTGAGACTCTTAATACAAAATGAAATTACATTGGCAATACATTAATCAATTTGATCTGGCCCTTTGGGTATTAATGAAAGTTAAGAGTTATTTCATGCCTAAATATTAATAACATCAGTTACAATGCGAGGCAAAACAGTTAAGTTTTGTGGCAGTGAATCTACTTGCCTTGGCAATAGATTATACATTTAAAAGTTTTATCCATATAATTAATTCTAGGGGTCTGTTATTTGAGAGCAGATAATGTAAAAAACTTGGGAAATGTAATCATAAGCATACAATAAAAAAATAAGTAGACGAGAGGTGGTATGTGTAGAAATGCCATGTAATAATTAAAAAGTAAACAGACAATGAAGCCATAGGGGAAATATAAAACTCATGGGCAGGTTTTATACCTGGGACCCTACAAGACCGGTCATATAAGTAGGTTCAACTGTACAGGAGCTTCTGCTGCTGTTACTACCTGACCGCATGACCGATTCAGCTACCCATGGGAGCACTTTTAAATATGCCCTATTGTATGGGAGTGGGCCGGTAATTTCCATGGCTTTAAAAGAGAATATGGCATCACTAAGCTATAACACCTATCTCTTATAGAACAATTATACATATTTAAATCTTGCTTTAAAATGATGATTCATTTCCAAGGCCCACATTTACGAGTTATTTTACTTGCAAGCTCTCGAATAACCTGACATTGGTTTGATAGCATATATAAATTAAATGTAAACCAATTAATAATAAAAAAGGAAGATTAAAATTCTATCTTATTTCTATTGCTAATGTGATAAATCCGCCCGCAACAAATTATGGTATACTCGCATTCCTAACTAATATTAAATGTCAGATGTGTCTCTATAGTCGCGGCAATTTATTTTAAATAATAATGGGAAGCATAGTAATATGATATCATGAGATGCATCCATTATATAGATCATTTAAGAATTGGGGTGGATAATTCCTGAGCTGGCAGCTTATTAGTGCAAAATGAAATTATTATTATACTATATTGATGACTTCACTCATTTTGGCAAAGATTATGAATTATAATATTTAATAAAACTAGTGAGTCAGGTCAGAAATTATCTAGGCATGAAATCAGTTACATAAAAAAATAGATAACCAAGGCAAAAGGGAAAGATCAGACATGAATTAAATATTTTAAATAGTTAGATTCTTAATATATTTTATATAGTTTTAACAGAGTTTACATAAGTAGAAGAAAAATTATAAAAAAAATAAGATTGTATATATGAGCTATAGCTTTAGATTAAGGAGTGAAAGTCTTTAAAGATTTTAGGTACCGGTTATATTTGGAATTCAGCTGAACGTGCACGTTGATGAGTGATCCTTTATGGTCCATTTCATAATAAGCAGCAGTTTTCTCCGACAATTTTAAGATTTTGTTTAATGGCAGCATTTCAATCAGGAAGCAGTGTATAGATTTTAGTACTATCAGTTCATTGTAGAGCAAGTAGGAGCTTCAGCGTACTAGACCATTCCTCAGAGAAAAACAGCGGACGCCTTTATTCCTCAATCATGGTAATGTAAAATATGTAAGCTTCATGCTTCTATTACAAAAGATTCAGAACCAAAAATTCAGTAATTTTACTCTTTTATACTTTTCTTTCATATTTTGCCAATCCATCTGATATTATGTAGTCAGAGTCTCTCAAGTCCGCTAATACAATACCCTCAAGTAAATTGATGCATTAGCAGCACATGTTAAATTTGTATTTTCAATCCGACTGAATTTCTGTACTTTATTTTTGGTCTTAACTCGTGATTACAACACATTTTCTTTAAAAAAAGCTTTTAGAAATATTTCTCAGTATTCTATTGTCTCTCACCACACACTATGACTTTGCATTTTAATTAAACAGGAGGGATTTCTATTTTTATAAGTTATAAACAGATTTTAAAGTTTATAAACGAAAATATTATACATAAAATTGACCCAAATAATTATTTGTGCAATTGACTTTTATTATTATAAATTTAACAAATTTAAGTTACGTTATTTAAATTAATATTTACCTAATATCGAAGTGTGTGTGTTGATATGGCATATTTAACAAACGTTGATATATATCTAGTACCGTTATATGCACACAGTCCAATATTTAGGGTTTAAATTTAGGTGGGATGGAGGAGTGGGTAAAATATGATAAAACAAATAGAACAGGTGAAACTAAGATTCTAACTCGAATCTTACTGTTTCAATATATATATAAGAATAAAATTAAAATATAGACAAAAAACTGGATGAATAATATATATCTAACAAATATCTTAATAAGAAATGGAAGTAAACATCAATGAATAGACTTAAACATAAATTACTGCTAAGAAAAAAATCTTTTTATAGCTTTTAGAAATATATATATATGCATCCCAACTTAAAAGCTTTATTATACTTGAATATATAGGTGTATTATTAAATGGCATTATACAATTTTTTTGGAATAAAGTTAATGATGACCTTTATAGTTAACTATGTAACACTTAAGTTGAGAGAAAAACCAAATCTTGAAGAGGATGCTTATATTAATTTTTCTATCATGAAAAAAAAAATTTACAGGGAGCCTTATGCTTATTTTTTATAACAAGATATTATTTTTTAATTATCAAAAACTAGTCTAAATATATTATAAAGCACTACAAGAACTGATTAATTTTAGATTATAAAAATAAGATTATTTATTGAATAAATGATGATGAGTAATGTATACAGAAATAAATATCAGGAGGAAATGGATTATGGCATTATGAAAACTTTTTTGGAAACCGATTTAAATTAAGTTTGAAAATTGCTTTTAATATAAGATCAATCTGTTCTTAATGTAAAGTGAAATCTCAATTAAAAAAATATCCATTGTATAATTACAAGTTAAACAAAGAAATGCAGAGAGAATAATCTTAAATCATTCTGAAACTTAGGAATATAATTATAATATAACAATTGTAAGAATTTAAAAAAAAAAATTTAAATCAATTTCATTTATGAAGTAATAAAACAAGTCATGGAATTAATGAAAATGCAGATATAGTGTTGCACAAACTTATGAGATGAAGATTTTAATTACTAAAGAACTAAATATACATAAGAATATATATATTAAAATAGTTATTTCATGTTATCATAGTAAGTTTCATATATATTGTACCAGGAACCTACCCCTTTCACTCTCTATAATCTAATTTTTAGCCATAGCCCTACATAATTAATTCAAGACCTATATGAGGTTGCAATAAATTTCTATGCAGTGATTTATATATTTAACTTATTTAAATTACTTACTACAGACCTCCCATAATGACACATTCATAATCCGCAAACGGTATTATCTGAAGCTAATTAAATAATATATAACGGTTGGGAAATTTGAGTCTTTTACGTATCTGCCGTACAGGGCATCACCAGGCTATTGGAACCTGGAAAATTTATATAGTAGGCAGGTACGTACTTTTAAGATCTGATTTTTACTTATCATATTTTATTACAACTCTCAGCCCATGCCACTAGCTCGCGGAGCAACAGAGATAATTTTTAATATTAAAAAAATAAATAAAAGAAGCCACTGCCAGATAATAACACACAAACATTTATTAAACATATATAAGATTTAGAATCATTTTAGTGTCACTTTTACTTTAAAATTTAATTTACATTTTAACCTTTACTTTAGAATTTAATTTATGTTTTAACTTTTATTTTAGAAATTCACACAGATGAATTTAATATTTTATTAGTGTCGAGTATGGATAGACTACATAGATTGCATTTGAAAAGAAAATATTCTAGCCCTTATTTAACCTTAGGCCAAAAGGTTGCAGTCAAACCAACGCCAATCTATCTGATTTATCGATATATTCAATGCAGCATGAATACGACAGCACAATACCATATTGTCATGAATGCACATCTGAACAGCATGGTTATAGAGAAAAAATTGGCTCTCATCCAGTACAGGAATGTTACATCTGTCTGGCAAGAAGAACAATAAAAAAAACACTCAATAGGAAGGGATTGCGGTCCTTTTTGCTGACTTAAATCCCATTCCATAGGCTAAAGGGGTGATCCAAGGAGCAGGGAATACCATCTGTCTCCGATAGTCCATAATAGGCTTATTTTGCCCAAGTGCAGCGTATAATGTGATCCTGCACGTAGCGGATCTTCATACTACATTTAATAATTACACCAATATATCCAATCGATTAACCCAATTTAACTATGATCTAACATAACTTTACAAATCTATGCAGCCATTCACACCCGACTTAAATTTAACACGATTTAATTAAAAGTTTGGCTTAACAGAAAAAAAATCATAATAAACAAAAAAATTAATGGAAATGATTTTAAAAAAAAATACATTCAATAAAAATAATTATTAATAGATTGATTTAGTTTTGTCAGATAGAAATTTCTATTGCTATAAATTAAATACTGTGAAAGTTTTATACTTAATGTTCATGAATTATCTAAAGTTCTTACAGTTTTAAAATACAGAAAAAGTTTTTTTTTAGAATTAACGTTCATTAGTTATAGAGTTCTTACTGTTTTAAAAAGTCCGTATTTTTTAATTGCTTGTAATTTGGAAGGTGTTAATTCCCACGACGTTCTGAGATCGGTATGCAGTTAGCCGTTGATCCTTTATTGTAGCTGGTATTTTATTGCTGGGTCCTAATATCCCATGGTCTGCAATATGGGAAAACGATGTTTCATTTTTTTTTTTAGAACAACTGAAGGGATTGAAAAGTGCGTCTTTTCAATCCCTTCTCCTTCAACTCTCCCTGCACTAACAAATATAACACACTAATATTTTATTTCCATTTTTTTTTATATTTTGCAGATTAACTCAGCATTACGTCATGATGATTTTGATCCTTTCGTTGAGGTCAGTTTCCTGAGGGATTTCTTTTATTGGCTATTCTGTTTTTATTGTTTTTTTTCTCTCCTATCTGACCTTTACTTATAAATTTTGAGATGCCCAAGGGCTAGTTTACTTTAACTAATTGAAAATAATCATTTCCATTTTACACAATAGCATTAATTAAATTTTAAATTTTTTTTCTGAAAATTTAGTTTAAAATACTTTTTTTTTTTCTTTAATAAAGTTTTCTTTTAATAATTTTTCATCCCTGTGATTTTATATATATAAAGTTTAGATGACTTTTAATTTTCAATTTTTAAAAACAAATTTTTATTTGTGAACTTTTTATTTTTAAATTCTAATTTTATTTATTAGCATGTAACAGCATGTATGCCCATTACAATATAGATGCCGATAATAAAATCTATATTATTTAAAAAGGTATTAAACTAATAATCATTTCCTTTTAGTATTAATCCCTATAAAAATCCACACAGCTTGCAATTACTAAAGAACTTGACATGCTACTTTCTGAGAAAGAACTCTTTAAAAGGGATCCTTACAGAGACATTCACCTACAGCATATTCCAGATTCAAACTCAGCACTCTTAATATTCTAAAGCAGGGGCCCCCAACCCTATGCCCGTGGGCACCATGGCGCCTGCAGACCATTTTACGTGTGCCCACCACTATTCGAACACGATAAAAAATTATTTATCTGATACAAATAAATTTAATTTTTAAAATTTCTTATAGATTATTGTATTATATTGTAATCAAATTGTAGAGTATAATACACTTTTACAGCGTAAAAATATAAACGTTAATTATATGTTAAAATTTTATTTTTGAAATAAATATTTTTTTGTACATTATGTGTATTATTAACAATATCCAACTATAAATTTACATTGAAAAATAAATGGTGCCTGCCACCTGGCCAGTATTATAAAATGTGCTCCTAAGTGCAAAAAGGTTGCTCTAAAGATAAGTGACATACAATAGGAAAAAAACAAAATTAATAATTGATATTTATTGTATGAGTAGATAAACTGAACACCACATGTTGGCATGACTTAATATCTAACTAATTAAAAAAGTAAATAAAACCTATAATTACAATTTAACACAAAATAACATTAAAGAATAGAATATATAGATATAAAAATTAAAAAAACCTTCTTTGACTTAATAGTGATATATGGTTACATACATATTGTATCATTAATAAGTACAAAGTGTATTGGCATGCAGGGATGGAAATAGAGATTGTTAAAAAAAAAGATTAGAGAAAAATATGCATAACATTAGTAAGATATTTCATCATTATTTATACCCCCCCCCCATTCAAAAAGCTTGAAATAGGTTTAATTAAAGATAGCTAACTTGAATGTCTAAAAGAAAATTAATTATATTTAGTTTTAATCTTTTGAATAGAAAAAATATTTTTATATATATAATAATTCTTAATATGTAAAATATACATTTTGTTATTTAGAGCATCTTTTAATAGCCTAAAATGTGTACTATATAAAACAGATAAAAAAATCTTTCCTTATATAATGTTTAGGTGGAAAAAAAGTTACATGGAAGTACAGACACACATGAAAAAATATATAAAGGGTGCGATAAACTAATGCATGGAATCATGGTAGCAGTATGTAAAGCAGATAATGATTCTCAGATTCTTATGCTGCCATTCTGATGTTAAGTCCTGTTATTCAAATGCTGATTCTTATTCTGATTATTAATCAATAAAACTTGTGTTAATAATATGGAAACCTTCATATATATCTATAAAATCTTACATATGATGGGTTAGAAAACCAAGTGCATCTGTCGATACTGTCCTAATTATCTACTGCAAGAATGAAGTTTTGAACTGAATGCCTATATACCTAGGTTACTGTCAACTCCAAAATGAAATCCAGAACTGCAATAACCTTACATCAAAAATGACTCATGAAACTAAAAAGGAAGCTTACAATGGAACTAAAAGAAAATCTTTGTGAATATTTATGGGAGAAATAATTAAATATAAAGGCATCCCTATTGTTTTCTTTAAAAAAAATTATCGGTACTTTAGTATTTTTCTTGCTATGATGTATTACCCCAATGACGTACTATTCTAATCTTCCGATCTTTAAGATAACGGCTCCTAATGATTTCCAAACAATGTTAATCGCTAAAATTTGTCCAAAGATAATGTGGACGCATTACGGTAAAGATCGAAAGATTCGAGTAGTACATCTTCGGGATATGTCATAGCAAAAAAAATAATAAAGAAGCCAGTCATCTGGTAGATATCAGACGCCATGTTTCTCCTTTCTGAAAAAAAATACTATAATAAATAATTAGTATAAGACGTGTAATAACAAGAATAATTAAAAAATAATACAGATTTCAGCAGACATGGCAAGAATAATACTAAAGAAGACATCTAATAGTAAGAATAATATGAAAGAAGACATTTAATAGCAAGAAAAATATGAAAGATGTCGTAATAGCAAGAATAATATAAACGATGTCTAATAGCAAGAAAAATATGAAAGGAGACATATAATAGCAAGAATAATACAAAAGAAGACATCTAATAGCAAGAAAAATATGAAAGTAGTCATCTAATAGCAAGAATAATACGAAACACAGATAATAGCAAGAAAAATACAAAAGACATCTAATAGCAAGAATAATATGAAAGAAGACACCTAATAGCAAGAAAAATACAAAAAAAGACATCTAATAGCAAGAATAATATGAAAGAAGACAGATAATAGCAAGAAAAATATGAAAGGCATCTAATACCAGATCTAGCAATATGCATTGCTAGACAATTTTAGGATATTCAGCTGGGCTTCAGGCCCCAAAAACCTCAACAAAAAGAAAATCAACTGAATCTCATCTGAACCAATGCCCGGAACAATGCCTAGATTGTAAGTAAATGCTTCAGCAAACTCTCTCATTGTCAACACAAAGAATGGACAAGCCCTGGAACCATCAATGGAGACCAAAAAGCCAACAAGTTGCAAAATGACAATCATGAAAACCAAGGTAAAAATACTTTTAAATATATTCTGATCACAGTCTAGACTCTTTATTTTAAATAAATGAACTTTAATTAATAGCCTAAAGTCATTTATATTTTTATGTCAAATCTTTTAATTGTTATATTATTAAATATATGTGTGCGTAAATAATTAATTATTGTTTTCTTTAATTGTTATTTTGTCTATTTTCTCTTTCTTTCTTGTCACTGCATCACCAGTAAATTAGAGTTATTTTATGAGTAAAGTAAATGTGCTGGATCCTGAGGCAGAATGTGAGTTAGTCATGGGATATTTCAAGCTCTGGATTGTTTGCTTGTCATCTGAAGCATACTGATTATATAACTTATGATTGGCTTGCACTTGAGGTTGATCCTCAAAACAAATAAAATACTTTGGTTGGCAAGAGTTTGAATCTAGCAATCGAGATGGGCAACGATCTGGAATTGTGATCGTGTTGTGCTTTACATAGCTCAATCTGACTGTGGGTATCGTTGATGGCTCTGCTATTGATGGTATTCTCCCCTCTGCTTGAAGGGCCAGTCTGTTCATGTAATATTAAAAATATAAATTAAAAATTATGTTAAAATATGTTTAAATCCAATTAAATATCTTTTAAATGGACCCAGTTCAATATAAATATAGTATTTAAAATATATAGTGCAGAAAGTCACCTAGTTTCTGCTAAATTTTAACTCACTAAAAAAAGATATGTATATTTGCCATGATATAAGTAAAACAACAATTTAGCAATAGCTGACACCTAAAGTTCATTATTCTATTTTTTTTTTTATAAGAGTAGATATACATCACATGATCACATTTCCTATGCTTGCTTATAACTGTTATTAAAACAGGCAAAACTCATTATATGTATTGTCACACAGCAATCTAGAGTAATCAATAGATGCCAGAAGACAAGCCATAAACTAGTCTGGGGATATTGGATGAGTAGGCACTAGATGGGAATTTTATGCACAAGCCTTCTGGCATCCATTGATTACTCTAGCTTGCTGAGGGGCAATACGTATAGTGAGTTTTTGCCTGTTTTAATAAGAGTAGATATATTTTAAATTACTGGATGTTATGATGGAAATCATAGGAATAAACATAAAACAAAGCAATTGTGTTGCCTATGGTATAAATGTACAGTGCTCATTTCATAACTAAACTGTAAATAGGTATTCATTATTGTTAATTATTACTATTTATATTCTTTCTTTAATGCTAAAGTGTAGCTACATTGAACTTGTGACCAAATGGACTAATAACCTGGCTAATGGAATTTACCTCATTCCAAATTAAGATGCATCTGAATTGAATTCTAATCAAATAAAAAGAATACAAATTGTTCAAATAAATATAATTTAATTAATACTGTATATATATATTACTTCTAACCTGATATTTAATTTTATGAAGATCTGATGAACTAAAATTCTCCTCTTTTGAGTAACACCAAAATTCTTTGCGAACTCTTTCATGAAGTTCTTCTGCAAATGCCTGAGTAAGAGAAACAATTTTATGATCCACACATGTGGAGATAAATGATTCAATATATATATATATATGAAATTATAATTATATATTTATTTCAAATAAGACTAGTCTAGTGACCACTGTTGAAAAATCTAGACTTTGATAAACATGTTTCTTAATATCATTGTTTACTTAATTCTGCTTTTCATTTAATTTTAGATATATGTGTGTGAATTACAGAAAATTTTGTTATTTAAATAACCAATTCTCTCATATTCCTAGTGACTTTATCATTCTATAGCATTATGGTGGATTTTTCCAAAGAACTGCTACATGCATTACAATAATCTACGTATTTAGCAATTTCCGCTTTTTGGGTCAATCATCTTTAAGCACTGACATTACAGATTGAGTATAATAGATCTATTCAGCTGTCCTAACATAATTTTTTTTTTATTTTTCCCTAGTTCTCAAGCCAATTACTTTTACCGAGAAATTAAACTACTCAGAACAAAATACTTTTATTTTTGTTTCCTTCACATTCTTTAGCTCAAAAATTATCAGTTATCTTATTGAGTTGCTATCGATTATTAAAATATGTTTAATTATTGCAATTTTTGTATTTTTTTTCTTTCTCATTATAATGTTTATTATGATAATATTAATCATTATTAAAAATTGTATTCACATTAATTACACATTACACAATTAGCTTAAAAACTTATCAAATAGGAATAATAAAAAAAGACAGATGATTTATAGTATACTCTCAACTGTCTAAAGGACCTTTGAATGGCAGTCTCGAAAGTAACTCTAATCTTCTCAGTAGTTCCTTCTTATTACTGAAAATCTTATGGATGTGTAGATAAATGTATATATATACACTATGTATGAAAATATATTGAGACAAGGTTTCATTATGTATGATGTCACACTTGCAATAATAATTAAATTGAGTATGTTGTTATATTGTAAATAATGATATATTTATTTTACAACTTTAAGATTTTTTTTCTTGTCATCAGAAGCAAAGAAAAGTATATTGAATATAGTTAAAATATAGGTGGATTTCTTAATATATCTAAGTAAGATGAGCAGCATGATTTTTCAGCAAAAATTATTTGCTCAAATAAAGACTTAAATTTATCAGTTCTTCCTTTCTCTAAACATGTAATAGCTTACACAAATGATTTAGTTGATAGCTTAACATTCTTGAGAAAATTATTACTGTACAAATATTCACTGCTGCATCTCATTGTTAATGAATTTTATTAACTGAAATGGAAGTTTTTTTGACTTTTATTTTACTCTATTTTTTTCATTCTAATTTTCACAAATCCAACATTATTTCTACAATTACAAAACTCCATTAAATTCTATATGGCTTCTAAATATATTCTTTATGTTTATAAATAATTTTTTACAAAATATGGCATGTATATATATATATATATAATTAAGCCCATCATTCAACTGCTGAACTAAACTGCACAGGTAAATAAACTAGAAAATAATTCAATACCAATATAAAATGGGACTGTGAGATTTTGAGAAAAAAACAAGTCATGTTAAATCTAGTCCATGGAAGCAACATTAAAGAAAAGAAAATTCTTTGGATATTGTATTTCCAATGAATAGCATCATCAAGCTCTATGCACTGATTGCAGATTATACTATTATTTACCTATGAATACATTATCTTTTATTTGTGAATATTAACATTTTTGTATTTGCACATAACAGCTAATTCTGAGATCTTCACTGCTGCATATAAGTATTCAATGGTTTGTTTTAAATTCATTTAGTCAAATACAATTGATTACATTCATAACTTTGTTAATACTTTTAAAAGCACAATCATCCTATTCTTAATTCTGAATAGCCAATCTTGAAAATCCAAAAAAGTTATCAATATTAAAATAATATATAGAGAAATAAATCGTAAAAACATATGAAAAAATCAATGAATCATTTATTAAGCTATGTAATCCACAAATTATCTGTTCTTTATCAAAAAGGAATTACCTTAATCTTTATATTAAGCTGGATCTGTAACATAAGCATAAATAAAATTGTTAAATTTATTTTTGCTTTAACTGCTTTTAGTTATTTATTACAAATTCCTCATTGTATTTGTGCAAAGGTTTAATAATTTCAGTATGAGCAATCTACCATAAAGAAGCAGTGAAAAAGATCAATTTCTGGATGGTAGGGGTTAGAATAGTTTCCCCTCTAACTAAGAATAGTTAGATGTTTCTCATCAGCTTATAAAGTTCTACAAAATCTTCAGATTCCCAATCATCATGCCTCTCCATTAAGCTATAAATCTTTCCATAAATTTCTTCATATTTCTCTATCTATTTCTTCCTTCCAACTCCTTTTTGGTTCCCATTATGTCATGTTTAATATTTCTTTGGGGTAATCTTTCCTGAGAAATTCTCTTTACATATCCATATCATTCCCTTTTGTTCTGAAAATTAGATTCTTTTATTATATATATTAATACTCATTTGAGTGGCTTTTTGACATTTTCATGTCATTTTCAAATTTTATTTGATAAAGAGATTTAATAGTCAACTTTTAGTTACATATAATGCTTAATTAATATTATAGAATTTATCAAATATAACAATATTGTAATTATTTTTTATTTTGAATTTAAAATAAATCACACCTATTTTTCTCCTAGTATCCTCCCTCTTTTTCCCCCACAAATTATGCAGAAATTAACAGGGCAAAATGCATGGCCAATGTCATCCATCTTATGTTCAAAGAAAATTGAATTATTTATAAATGTTTGTATTGGTTCAATTTTGTTCCTGCATTTTTTTAGTCTCTCCAATATATTTGAATGGACAATTGGATCCAAAACATTTAATCTTATACAATATTGAGCACTTAGAGATACATAATCTAACTTTGTGATATTTCTGTTCAAGAATATAGTATTTTCAAATCAATTCTAAAATCACTGGAGCAAATGGTTTTAATTACTGTCCTATCATATATAATTCAATTTTGTTTGACCATGAAATATAAAATGGTCATGCATATTGCTCAATAAGGATAATATAATTTATAAAAGTCAAAGAGGATACTAAGAGAAAAATGAAAGACACACAGTTCATTATAAATTCAAAGTACACACACAAAAAAACAAAAAACCCAGTAGCACTAAAATTAGTAAATTCTACATTATTAATTAAACAATATTACATCGAAGTAAAATTTGATTATTAAGCTGTTTTTATCAAATAAAGTTTTGAAAATGGTTTAAATAGCAATTAAAAATAAAAATATAAAAGGAGAGACAGTCATTTTTTAAAAAAAAGGAAATCTGTACTCTGTAATTAATCTCCATAGTTCACTATTTTTCTTGGTTTACATTTCATATAATAAGGACTTTAAATTTATTATATATATGTACACCTATAAACATAATTTAGTCATTATCCAGCCTCATTTAAACAGAAATATTAATATATCATAATCATATAGAACCTACCTCTGCAAGCCTATCTGCCAAAGCTTTTACCATAATAATATTATAGTCATCATAAATAGCTCCAAATCTGTAAAATTATAAATATATGTAACTTTTTGCATACATAAAAATTTGTTAAATTACAATCTGTTTATTTCTTACAGAAAATATTAAGAGCATCAACTATTTTTAAATAACTACAATTATTATGCTAACACTAATTTGAAAATTTTATACAGCTGCTTTGTCTGAAAGTTCATTATGATCCTATCCAAACCCACTACTAAAGATTTTTTAACATTCTTTGCCAAATTTTTATTACAAGTTCACTTTTTTCACAAAGATACAGTAATTTTATTTTCTAGGTCAAAATTGCTCTATTCCATCAACTATCTTCTTGCAATATATGGCCATTTTATTTCATTTTTCTTACCAGAAAAACCATATAGCCAATTGTGATTTATAATTTTTCATTTCTTTTTATATTTTCCCTAATTATTTCCACTATATTTCTTCCTATATTGCTTTAGATTAATCACAATCTATAATTCAATTTTTTTAATTGTAACCATATGCCATAACATATACAGTCACTTCCACAATTTATATAACTCTCAATATATGAGCATATTTTAAAATTAATCCTGAAGTTTGCAAAATGCAATCTCCCTTTTTTTAATTTGTTTTTTTTTTTATTACTTTACATATTTTATTTCTGTTTTCTTAATAGTATTACTATCAGATGAATACAATTTCTCTAGGCAAAAATATACTGAATTTAGCAAAAAATTTCTCAAATCTATGTTTATTTTAGCACATTTGCCAGACAATGCAAATATTTCAATGCCATATACAAATTAAAAATGACTTACATAATTAACATTTATTTTTATTTCTGATTTATCCCAATTTATTCTTTTAAAATATTCTTTAATATTTATGAAATTACTGATAAAATGGTGATGTCAGTTTGTTCTATGTTGGCATTGCATAACAATTTACTTTCAAAATTAATATTTATATTAAATATTAATGTTATTTTATGTAGGCCCTTTGTAAAAATTTATTATTTCAGGATATGTGTTTCAGTCAATTCATCATAAAAAACATTGTAAATTTCTATAGCAGGCATAAGAAAAATAACATTAATATATCACATATTTGTGTGGTGCAAAATTAATATATATACTGTAATGTGATAATAATTGATCTTCTACCACATTATTCCTCTACATTGGTTTGGTCAGCATTTGAAATGAAACAAAATAAATTGCCCTATAGGTTTTTGCATAACCATTTATTACTGACACAAAATTAAATAAAAGATAATGTAGAAATGCCCTTATAATTTAAATATTATTTATAATAGAGCAAATCATGTACCAATGATAGTAACTCTGTTATAACCTGTATAAAATTATCTAGCTCAGTCATTAGTACTCTATGCAATAACAATGTTTCCAATAATAATTATTTAGATTGTCCACTGCACTGAATTAAAATACTGATGACAATCTTTATTAAAATCTAATTTATTCAGATAGCACTTAAAACAAAAGAAAACAAACAAGATCATCTCTTCGGATATCAAAATCTATTCATTACATCCAAATAAAACAATAAGCAATGAAAATCATATATCATTGTCCTAAACAATGATATATACCTAAGATAACCATTGAATAAAACCAAATTCAAATCAATAAATAATTAAGTTCTGATATACTTTGCTAATCAAATATTAGATATAGTAATGTAAATTTATGTTAAGATTTAATGATATTCCTTAACTAAATAAACTAATTCCTAAATGGTTATAACAACAATTTTGAGAATGTTTTATAAGCCTAGAATATCTCTAATGTTAAGCAAAAATAAACCATTAATTAGTTTTATATTAAGTTCAATAAAATGTTAAATAATATTAACCTATCTAAATTCTACTTTACTTTAATGTACTACTATTACTTAAATGATATACAGAAATGAAATGATTAACAAGAACACATTATCAATAAACCTATTAGATAATATCATTGTATCAAGCATACAGTAGGTTTTTATTGGATATTTACTGAATCACAATCAACTAATCATATCCATTTTACATTTTCAGTCAATCAATTATTAAAATGGCTTTCATGGCAATTAACTATATAAAATAATTATTGGCATGTATTTTTTTTTTTTTAATCAAAAATAAACCTTAAGATTTAATAGTTGATAAAATTTAAAGATAATTAAGGCAAATCATTCTGACTAATGACAATAAAATCTATTAAGGTCTTTATAACTGAACAAGATAAGCTCTTAATAATTAACCATGAACTAATAAAATTATTTATACAACTGATATTAACTCACATAAAGCAAACAACTATTTCAATGTAACTACAATATAAAATTTATATCTAATTAGACATAACAATAGTTGCATAATAAAATAAACATATATATAACCATACTTCACTTACCATATTGGTTTGATTTTTAGATTATGATCAAATGAAAAATGAAGTTTTTCTTATATAGACAGCTCATCTTATCTTTTATAAATTTATTGTTATAAATTGGTTTGCATACTTATAAAACAATTAGACAAGTCTGTTATAGATTTCAATTAACTTTAAATTTATTGATTTATAATAAGAATTAATAATGATAGTAATAAATAAAAAGATGTATGCAATTGACTAAAATTGTAACTAGTTGATACATAATAAATTTGGTTATCTATTACTCTATAAATATTAATAATGTATATATAATAATAATTCAAACAAATTTATTTAACACAGTATTCAAATTTTAAACAATATATTTTTTACCAGAGGTACTTTCGATTGTATCACTGACAATCTTTATCAACCATTAATACAAATGTACACAAATAAACTTATATTACCCATCATTCAATTCATTCAAAGTTCCCACAATTCTGTTATTTTTATATTAGCTGATTGTCTATTCATTAAACCCTCTCTATTCCTAGATATCATCATTGCCTCCTTAATTTTCGTTTTTCATTACACCTTTCAATTTGAATTCCTCTCTATTCCTGGATATCACCATTGCCTCTTTAATTTTTCATTATATCTTTCAATGTGAATAATTTTTACATCTAAAAATTATTCAAATTGAAAGGTGTAATGAAAAACGAAAAATTAAGGAGGCAATGATGATATCTAAAAATTATTCAAATTGAGAGGTGTAATGAAAACCGAACAATTAAGGAGGCAATGATGATATCTAGGAATAGAGAGGGTTTAATGAATAGACAATCAGCTAATATAAAAACAACAGAATTGTGGGAAATTTGAATGATGGGTAATATAAGTTTATTTTGTGTACATTTGTATTGATGGTTGATAAAGATTGTCAGTGATACAATCGAAAATACTTCCGGTAAAGAATATATTGTTTAAAATTTGAATATTGTATTAAATAAATTTGTTTGAATTATTATTATATGATTTAAAAATTGGAGAAATTTCAAGATATCTTCCGTAGTCTTTAAATAAAATGTACAATCAAAATATGATTAAATAAAATTGACTTTATTCATTTATTGATATGAGTTATAAATAATCAAACTAACATAAAAGTGATTGTATTTAGATGCTTCTATGTGAATATCTTTAAGTTAAATTTTAAATTAAAAGAAAATGAATATTTGAAAATATTCATCCAGGAATTAATTTATATCATCGGATAAGAGTTTAAGCTAAAATAAATAAATAAATCTCTCCAACCTTTTATTGTCTAGACTGCTTATCAATTAACCCCTAAATACACATTGTTTATTCATAAATAAATTTTATATTTTAAAATAATGATAAACAAACATACATTTTCTTTTGAAATAGCAAAAATTATATATAACACATAACCTATATTGAAAGTTTTATTTTTCCTTTTTTTTTTTTAACCCACTACATTCCATACAGCTCCTGGTTCATTGGTTATGATCCCAAATACAAAGAAAGAGCCTTGTTGAGATAGAGAAAAGACAAGCATAAATAATAATAATTGAGGATTTGAATTCAGTTACTTTTTCTTTTTAAATTCCAATATATTTTTTTCAAGTATAGATATATCTAACCTTCAAAAATAACAGTTACTTGGTCAATGCAAAATCTGCATATTACCAGCTTTATTCTTTTTATTATTTGTAATGATATATGAAGAGACTTCCTTTCATTGACAAAATTCAGTTATAGTCCAAATGAATAATAAATGCTAGGGTTTTTTTAAAGTCAGTAAGGTGAAATTACAATTGCTTAATATCACATAGAAATTAAATTAATCGAACTTGTAAAATTGCTTGATCAAAAATATGATATCCATATATACATCATGGGGTTTATATTCATCACAAATACATAGATCAAATCCCAGATTTTAACAATAGAATATTTCATAGCTTACTTGTAATTCAATAAATTTTGATGTTTTTTTTCTTTCTTCTTTTATAATACATTCTGTCATTTCCCCTGGAATTCTATCAATGAAGTGCCCCATACTGATTGGACAGACAGTTTAATTCTTTATTCTTCCATTATTTTAGAAATTAATCACTTTTAAAATAAAACTGATAATTTTTAAAGACAAATGTAAAAGTGTCATTACAATTGCTTAATATCACATAGAAATTAAATTAATCAATCTTGTAAAATTCCTTAATCAAAATATTTATATATCATAAGGTTTATATTCATCACAAATATATAGATGAAATCCCAGATTTTAACAACAGAATATTTTATAGCTTACTTGCAATATAATAAATTCTGATCTTTTTTTCTTTCTTCTTTTATAACACATTGTCATTTCCCCTGGAATTCTATCGATGAATTGCACCAAACTGAATGGACAGACAGTTTAATTCTTTATTCTTCCATTATTTTAGAAACTGGTCACTTTTAAAATAAAATTGATAATTTTGAAAGACTAATGTAAAAGTGTCTGTTCTGGACAATGATAAAAGTTAAAAGAACTAGAGTTAAAGCATTTCATTATACCTCTTTGCTGATATTAATGTTACTAAGGCAACTGTTCATCAATGGTCACTGGTGTACAAAAATTATTTTTACAGCAAATAAAAATGAAGACTTTTAAAAAACATTTGATACAAAAAAAAATCCTGTTTTACAATTTCAATATTATTTTTCATTTTCAATCAAACACAAAGAATTCACATGACATTTTCTACACTTTGTAATGAATATGTTTTTAATATTTTTTAAAAAAAATATATATCCCACTAAACTAATAATATTAATAAACAAACATGAAAAATCAAATATTTAATTTTGTAATAAGTAAATTGTTATTATGAATGTAATAACAAATTGGACATGTAATAATTAATAATAATGATTTTATTCAAGTGGTTCATTTTATGATGCACTTAATTATTTTCCAGTATTTATTTATAATTTTCCTAAAATTGACCACAACCAATTTATAATTTGATGATAATATTAATAAACACTTAACATTTTAAAATATTAGGTTGCCATAGTTACCTAGTTAATATTTATAATTCAATACTACCATTATCCATAAATCAAGTCAAATGAAATTAAGATCAATAATCTTCCTTTTTCTATACTGTCATATATATATTGTAGCCTTTTGAAATTAACTACAAGTTAATAAGAAAAATATTAGTGATTAAGCCAATGCACATGCACTTTAAAGATAAATTATAAATAAATACTCTTAATTTTTCCAGACACGAGATATAGTATTTTAGAAAGAATGTAATGAATCCACCCATTCTTTTAACCCAAATGTTTAAGTATGGGCAAATCTTAAGTGTGTGAAATTAAGAGTGTGAATTACATGATCACAGATGTATTATAGGGTGGAGTATAGAGGGGGTAAATTAAATTCTGGTAATAATGATATATATCAATATGCTTTGTTATATATTTTATTTTTCTGTGTAAATATATAAAAAAAAGAAAATAATAATAAATAATTTAAAGAGGAAATAAAACTGGTTGAAATTTGTTTATTCTTTTCTTGAAATTTATTTATTATTTTTTTATGCTTGTAATTAAAACATTGATCAGGCATAGAGATTGGGACAAGGGGAGGGGGAATTAAAGCTATTTTAAGTTAAAGTATTAAAAAATATAGTATAATAGCAATTATTAAAAGCCATTACATGAAATACTTTATCCATTATCTTTTAGTTGTATCTAGACATTTTGATAGAATTCATTGTGTAATAGGGAAAATGTTGGACATTTATAGATTATATTGCCTAAAATAAAATATTAATAAGTTTGAAACTTTGTTTTAATTCTCATTCTTGAATTTTCTAAATTCAATTAGAGATCAAAAATTCCATAATTATACTATGCAATATCATGGTTAAGTTTAATGTGTCACCAAGCCACTTACTATTCAGTACTGGTGAGATTTATTACCAATCAATGAATGAAAATTTTGAATCTGGATTTCTAGTCATTCCTTGAAGAAATCATGAGGCGGCACCATAATGAGTCTTGGTTAATGCACCAGTTCCCAAAATAAAACAAAAAAAAATGTGCAGAGCTCAGAATTTTTAAACAATATTCACTTCATATGTAGTTACACATATATATTTATGATATATATTATACTGCTAATGAACAGTGTTACATGTTCATGAATTTCATAAAAGTAAAATAATATAACTGCTTCGGATTATTAAGCGGGTGTCCCATGCATCTTATTTGATTGGTCAAAATGTTTTCTTTTTTTAATGATGTAAAAACTTTAAGCATGACGTCAACAGAAATACGGGCATTTGATACATCTCTAACATAGCTTTCATAACAGGCACATTTAATTTTTTTTTTTTGGAGCAATTTTCTAATTTCCACGAAGCAATAAAGACAGAAAACTTTTATCGGCCTCATGAGTTTGACAAAACGGATTAAAAATATGCCGATCATTCACAAACAAGGTCTTCCATGGGATCTAAACATAATTGCAGAATATCAGGTGCGTAAGTATACAATTTTAATTTTTTGAATAATATTTTAATTTTTTTTTAATTATTTGAAAGATGATTTAATTTTTATTAATTTGCGTTTGTATTAGTGTGTGTGTATATAAATTCTATATTTATTTATGCTCATATGAATTCATATGTACAGTAATTTTGTGTGTTCTAATCCACTTATTTTATAAAAATAAACTTATTTTATAAAAATGATTCTCAAAAGGTTTAATAATTTATTATTATTATGTATATATGGTGTGTTTGTGTTTACAAGTAATGATTTACAAAACTAATAATCAAATGTACAGAAAGATTGCATATGCAGGCAAAGAATCAAATTCTGATGCTTGCCTATGCCTTGATACTCATGCTGTGGAGTCACTAGTTTTGCCATATCTTTCATCACATTATTTTCAAGTCTGTAGCTAACAAATGGAGTATATGCAAATAAATTATATCTATGTGATACAATAATATAATAAAATAGCATCACTGGTAAGCATAAAGAATATAAACATCACTGATGTACACAAAAAAATAGAAAATGAAGAGATGAAACTAATTTTATCAGTGATACAGACGGTAGCCTACAATTTCTAGTTTTAGATAGACAAGAAACCAATTACTATGATGACAAATGTATATCTATCTTCTGGAAATGATTTGTTTTGTATCTTTTATTAGGATGAATCTTTTTCTTGTAGATGCCTTTGAGTTTTGGTAACTTTTGGGATAAAAGATAAAAATGAAGAATTCTTATGCGAATACTTTTGGAGATTCTGAAGCTATGGATTATCTCAGGTAAGACATATTATATATCATTTGTAAGATAATTTTGTGAGGAATACAAAGAACTTATAACTGAAGATGTAATTTAAACTTAGTTAATGAATTAGAAATTATGAACAAACAATAAAGTAACAATTATCAGATGTTGAAATTTCTTTTTTTCCTTATTTTTTAAATGGTAATCACTATGTCTTAGACTTATTGTTTTCCTTAGTTTTTCTAGTTTCTATCAATGTAAAGTTTTTTGCTCTAACATTATTAAAACTGAAGTTATTGTGAAAATTGTGTCTCAGGTCAGTTTTTTAAAAAATTCAATATGGTGCTTGGAGAACATAGCAGGTTAAAAGAATTTATAAGTAGTTAAAGAATTTAAAAAAAAAAATTACAGAATTATTTATCAAGAAATGATTGAAGTAAAAATCTCATATAAGAAATAATTTAGAATTTAAGAAAAATTTAATTTAAGATTTTAAAGAGTTTTTTTTTTTATAATCGCAGATTGCCAAAAGGCAAACGTGTCACTTACTATATGTTTATTAGATTTTTAAAAAAAAAGCAATTAGAGGGGGGAGAAATTTAACTAAATAAAATATATGACCCCCCCCCCCCAACAGTACAGGCTTTTTTCATACCTGCCCTCCTTTTCATGAATTTGACATAAAGAAAATGTGTGTGTGTAAAAGTGAAATTGGGTTAGTATGTTCAAGGAAAGCATATAATATAAATTTAAATTTTCTCAAAGATTGCTCGACTGATAAATAAAAGAATGGGAACAATAACTATAAAATGCAGTAAATAAAAACAATGGGAAATAATTAGAATGATCTCTTATCCAAGGCTAAATTAATCTACACAAATATGCAGATCAAAATACAATACGGATATAATTAATGAAAATAGATGGCAGCGATAATTGGAGGAACAATAAGGACTCACATAAAAGGACTGAAAATCTATTATTCTAGCATTCTGCCTCTCGTAACTCTCAATTGATAGCAATCCCGAGATTAAAATTGTGATCATAGTGTTAACATGCAGGGCTAAGTAATTACCAGAGTATGCGGCTAACCTCCAGTCCCGGCCTTCCAGAACACCAGAAACCCATCATCTAATAGTCATGCCATATAATGATCTGAGCAGTAGGAAATATATATTTTCATGAATATAGGAATCAGCCAGGAACTACAATCATTAAACAAATCCCAAATCAAACCGGTTGGTAATCCAAATTCATACAGTAAGAGAGAGCAAGAAGCCATATCTCTCGGAGTACAGTGTGATCAAAATCCTAGATAATTATCAATTTCATATCCTATTCATAGACTGATAACATTCGTATAAAAGACTGTGTTAAACCATCTTTGAGTGTTCCCTATAATTAGCTTTAAATGTCTTCTATAAATAGGTGTTCCCTATAAGTATCATAAACTCTAGTATGTGTGTGCATATTTAATCTTTCATAAAATATTTAATTGATATGTGCAAATCTTTCTTGTAGGTAGTGAATTATATTTCAAATGTGTGTGCGTATTCAGATTATAATATGTTATTGAATCGATTTTTATTATTACGTATTTTATTAAGAGTGTGATTAAAACAAAAGTATAATGTTTTGTTATAATGTTTTAGTATGTTTTTTTTTAAATACCTTAATAAATTATCTGTCTGCTAGTTATTTTTGTTCAGTTTTTTATTTTATTTTAATAATGATACCACCAATAGCCAGTCTTTAGTTAAGTGTAGATGTTAAGCGGTCTATTATATTTTCTTTCCTATAATTAAATAAAGAGCTAACAGGACGAATTAGGCACTAAATTTGTTTACTTGTCAGCCAGGCATGCTAATTATATCTTGTGATTAGCTGGCGCCTGAAGTCTTTTTAATCAAAACAAATAGAAATGCTTTGGATGGCAGGGGTTTGAATTTAGCAAACGAGAAATTCTGTAGCCTGGAAATGTGGCTGCAGGTTATGCCTTACATAGCCTCGGTCTGGCCATAGGTACCTTTGGGTATTATACTTCTCCGCCTGAGGAGCCAGTGTGCTGCATTGAAAGAGTGCAGCTGGAGTGGATCAAGATTTAATACAATCATAGCGATCGAATCCCGTCCGGTTCAATATATATACACACGAATGAACAATGGTAAACAGGAAATATTACTGTCATTTGGCCAACATTATCAATAAAAGGCATAGAAAATTCTTAAGTATGCTTATCACCAATCTTTAAATTGGGGTTCATGGCAAATTCTATTACAATATATAAAGAGAGAAGTTAATAAAATGCATAATTTGAATTTCTATGTTAAAAATATGAATATTTATTTAATTCAATATTTAGAAATTTGACAAAAAAAAGTTTAAAAAAATAAGACAGTGAAGGATTATAAGATTTGTTTATTTTATTAAATTAGTAAAATCTCATTTTAGTTACTTCTTAGCATAGTAAAAAAATTATCTCTACTGTTCATAAGTAAACTTATTTCTAAATTTATGTATTCATATATTTTAATTTAATGCCTATATAATTAATTACCATTTTTGATAAAGTTGGTTGCTTTTAGATAACTGATTAAGCATTGGTTCTGCCATGAAAAGATATACAATTGTAAATTAGCTCTAAACTTCACTAATATTTTTGAGGATCATGCAATATAATTTTGATTCTTAAATAAGTATCAGGCTTTTAAATTAATATCCAAGAGTATTTCAAATACTTATAATAATTCTTATCATTGCACTCTTATATCATTTGATAATTTATATATTAAATGAACATAGATTGGGTTATTCATCAATATGAATTAGTCAGGGTGCTGAATTTACTGTTTTTTTATCTATGAGTTTAACATAAAAAAATAAAAAAAACATAGAGTTTCTTCTCACTTGCCTGATAGTTCTTAACTGAAATATGAGTCTTATTAAAAACAGAATAAACATATGTATGGAATATCTCCCTCTTTTTTTTTTCCTTTTAGATATTTACAATCATGAAAGGCAAACCAAAATTATGCTCTTATTGAAAGAAAATTGTGAAGTTGTCAGTCAAGGTAGTCATTGGTGGCCAAAGGCAGAAGGTGCTAAAAATCTCCTGATTGGGGACCCAGGCTGTCATTCGATGATGACTTTTTATTTGGATATCTACATATGCAAATTATTTTCAATTGAAGATTATATGAATAGAAAGAATTGTCTTATATTAAATGGGAAATTGTTTGGATTAGTGGAGCTAGAAGAAAAAATGAAGGGACAACTGATTTGAAAAATGGATGTACTTTATTACAATGGCACAAATATTAGAAGGACAAGTGTATAGGAATTCATTATAAATAAAAATGTAAGAACAACATTGTGGAAATTGATGGCATATCAGATAGAATAGTAAGATTAGTTAATAAACTTAATGAAAAAAACCAAATGCAGATAATTGATGTTTATATCCAACACACATTTTTTATATGGAAATATAGAATGCTTTTAATCAAACCAAGTAATATTTTTAAATTATCATTGTGGAACTTTAGGGCTAAAATTGTTAAATAATTGAAAGATGAAAGTGCTATTAGTAAATTTGATTATGATGACAGAAATGAGAGATGTCACATACCTGAAAAAATTTGCAGAAAACCCTCCCTGTATATTATGGGTCTTTTTTTTTGAGAAAAACGATAACAGAAATGGACATGCATCCAAATAATAGTAGAGCAGAATTGAATTATGTTTTGATTAACACAAAACATATATTTCAAGATTTTAATATTACTTAATAAATTCATCAGGAAGTAACAATCCATTAGTGATATAAAAACTATGTGGTAATGCAAAATTAGAGATGAAAACAAGTAAAAAAACAATATTGATAGTTAACATTCCTAGCCTTCAGAAACACCCCAATGAATTTAAATTTAAAACTTGCTAATCATTTAAAAATATTAATAGACTTTGAAGATTGTTCAGATTTGATTAAAATCAATAAGAAAAAAGTATTATACACTATTTAAAACTCCAACAAAAATAGTTGGTATAAAAAGTAGTAATTTGCCAGTAAATTTTCAACTAAGACAAGATGGTTCAGATTCAGTTAAAATCAAAAAGAAGAAAACATACACTATTAAAAACTCCAACTAAAATATCTGGCATAAAAAAGTAGCAATTTTCTTGTAACTTTTCAACTGAGATGAGACAATGTATGAAGAAAAGAAAGAATATAAATTTTTTTTAAAATGATCTATTAAGAACTGAATATCTAGAGTTTTACAAAATGATACAAAAAAAAGTTAATAATAATATAAGAAAATATAATATGAATTGTCAAGTAAAGTTATAAAAGAGAATAAAAATCTTAAAAGTGTAAAACAACAATATGGTATTGAAAGTAAACTTATTTTAGTAATAAGAAGAAAAGATGGAATTATTACTAAAAAGAGGAATGATATCATGAAATGTGTGGAAGTATTCTACAAAGAATAATATAGTAAAAAGAATAAAAAACAAAAGCTCTAGCTCCATCTTTGATGAAAAAATATCATACTGGTGTTCTTATCAACTAGTTCACTCTGGTAAATCTAGGACAGAGAATCTTCTCCCAGTTGCAATCCCTCGTCTCATAAGGCTGACTAAGTTCCTGAAATTGGAACCAAAGTTTGTGGATTTTTTGGTTAAGGTCAAACTTGGAGCCTTGCCTACTGGGATGTTTCTTTGTAATCAGAGGGGATACAACATTGATACAATATGTACTCTTTGTAGAAGATTTGACGAGTCCATTGAACACATACTCTATCAATGTGAATGGTGGACTCGTTTACGTAATATTGCCCTACAGAGGATTACAGGATACAATTCTTCAAATGTCTACCTTAATGATGCATTCAAAAATGGAAATTTTGGCTCCATCCGCCTGGCCACTTTCATAAATTTTATCATATGGAAAATTAGATGTAAGGTATTATTTGATAGAGAGTTGGCCAGTCCTATTGAAGACATTTTCTTAAAGTTATTATATAAAGCTAAAGAAAGTGATCTAAGAACATGCCTGCCTAGCCTTGCTGAGCAAACATGGAGTCAATTAAATATTTAGCAATAACCATGTATATTATTTATTCATGACACTCAAACTTTACACGCCATAGGATTTATATGCCAAATTAGATCACCCCTGATAAGTAACATAACAAAAAATTTTATTTTTAATCTTGTAATCATCATATAATTTAATTTATTAGTCTTTAATGTGTCACACATGATTGTAAACATGAACTCTGTATTACAATGTATATTTTACTTTTTGTGCAAATAAAGTTTATTTTGAAAAAAAAAAAAAACAACCTATCCACTTCAATTATTATATCATTTGAATTACTAAGTATTTTGAATGAAGAAGTGAGACATGCAATTAACTCTATAAGAAAGAGAAAAGCTCCAGGCAATCATGAAATTATTATTGATATTTTAAAAGCATGTAAATATATACAAAAAATTGTTGGCAAAGCAATATAACAAATTTCTAAATGATATAGATGCACTAAATTATTGAAAGAATGCAATAGTGATATTTAAGAAAAGTGATAAAAATATTAAAATCACAGACATGTCTTTTATCCATTCTATGTAAGATTTTTATCAAGAGAACTATAACTTATCTGCAGCAAGCATTTCTATAATGATTAAAGCTTTGTATCATAAAGATATAAACCCAGCATACTCTCACATTCTAAAAAATATTTATCAAAATGCAACAGCAGTTAATAGATTACATGGTGGTACTAAGATTAACATTGAAACAGGTGTATAACAGGCTGATCACACATCTCTAAACCTTTTTATAGGAGTCTTACAAAAAGCACTTTGCAGATTAAAATGGGAAGCTAAGGGAATAAAAAATATATGTAGATTATTTAAATTATCTAGATTTACTGAATGGTGTGGTTATTTTTAGAAATAATGCTTCAAGTCTTCAGGAAATGTTGCAAAAATTATCAGATGAAAGTAAAAGGATCAAAAAAAAAAAAAGATAAATAATGTTCAATGGGTTGTCTCAGATGAAAAAAATACAGATTCATAATCATAAATTAGAAGAATTTAACAACTACAAATACATTGGTCAGATTATTAACACACACTGAAACATAATAGATGAAATTAATCATGAAATTGAAATTGGATGAATTGCTTTTGGGATAAATAACTCAGTATTAAAAGAAAATATGCTAATATGATTGAAATTGAAGGTTATTACTAGATGTGTCTTAGAAATTCTTAATTATGGATGAATAATATAAAGATTTTAAATCACTTGAAGAATGAGATCTATATTGGGAATAATAAAAAATCAAAAACAAAATACAAAAATGAGAGAATAAACAGGTATCATTAAATTAAAAAACTGATGTGAAATTGGTCTAGTTTTATTACTAAAAGAGATAATAGCTGTGTGAGAAGTTTTAAATTGAAATGAAAGAGATTATAAAAGACATAAAAAATAGAGCACATGTGAAATGAATAGATGACATAAGGAAGTTTGCTGGTATGGTGTGATGAAGAGGGACTGAATCAGAGAAATTGGGTGAAACTTAGTGTTACTTCATTCTGCAATGGAGTTGATAATGGTTGACAATGATAATTATAGCAATTCTTTTCTTGAGGAATCAGAAGTGATGTTTGGAATTTTTAAATAAAAGAAGTATCAAAGAAAAGAAATTCATCACTCTACCATTCTTTTGTGAACATAGATAAATCTATAAAGCTCAAGGAAAAAATTATTATAGGTCTAAATGTATTTAAATTTACAAAGAGATACATATTAATGAAGTATAATTCAAATAATAAAGTGTTAACTAATTATTATCTATATAGAGAGAATGTGAAACAGTCAAGGTGGGCCATGGTCTGGAAATGTGATTGTGTTATGTTTTGCATAGCTTGATCTGACCATGAGTATTGTTGATGGCTCTGCTATTGATGGTATTCTCCCCTCTGTTTGAAGGGCTGGTCCATTCATGTAATATTAAAAATATAAATTAAAAATTATGTTAAAAGGCATTTAAACCCAATTAAATAAGAGTTATTAAATGGACCCGGTTCAATATATATATATATGATTCTTATTTCTGTTCATTATATATATAGTAAACCCCTCACATTCATAACAATTGGTTCTAAGTCATGACATAAATTTCGAAATTTGTAAATTATAACAAATAAATAACACAAAAACTCTGTCACAGTTTATATGTGAAGAATAATTAAAATTATAACAAACTATATTACAATATATATTTTTAACTAGAAGGTGCCACTAGATAATAAATCTAGTTAAGGATATACAAAGTTTTTTAAAGAAAAGAGGAAGAGAATAA
Source organism: Epiperipatus broadwayi (assembly GCA_028023455.1). Lineage (NCBI taxonomy): Eukaryota > Metazoa > Onychophora > Udeonychophora > Euonychophora > Peripatidae > Epiperipatus > Epiperipatus broadwayi. The sequence continues at coordinate 2,907,098 of JAQFVV010012412.1, forward strand.
TGGTTATAGGGGATATGAATGGACATATTGAAGAAATTGATGATGTAGATAATAAAAATGGACAGCTTTTGAAGAAATTTTGTCAGAAAATGAATTTGAGTATTGAAAATTTATTAAATATATATGAGGGACATGGTCTAGAAATAATATATTTCATACAATAGATTGTGTATTGGTAGAGAAAAAGGGATTAAATAAAATACGGAAAATTAAGGTGTTTGATAATGAAGAAAAAGTATGCAGTAGTGATCATAACTTCATTGTAATTGAAATGGTTAGTAATGTGATGGAGAATAGAAATAAAAGTAGAAGTAATAGTTAAAAATATGGATGGAGAGTGAATGATAAGAATAAGTTGGAAGAGTATAAAATACAAGTTGAAGAAATCAAGGAAGAGTGGGTTGGGGATGAGTATAAGAACTGGTGTAAAGAAGTAGAAAAAGTGGCAAATAGGGTTTTAGGTGAGAATATTCAGAAAAATAAAAGTAATAAAAAAATGAAAATTAGTAAAAGTTTAAAAGAGAGGAAAGAAGCATGTAGAGAATATAAGTGTGCTATTAAGAACAAGAAAAGTGAAAAAGATATTAATGCTAAATGGGAAAAGTATTTAGAAAAGAAGAAATTGGCTAAAATAGATAATTATAGAGAGAGAATGAAATTGAATAGTAAATTGTTGGAGAATATTAATAAAAGTGGAAGAGATGGGAGTAAAAAATTTTGGAATCACATTAAAAGGAGAAATGTAGGGGAGAGAGAGATACTATTACTAGATGATGAGGGAATAGAGCGTAGCTCTAGAGAAGATTTAGAGAGAATCTTAAATAGATATGTAATGAATATAGAAAGGATATGTTAGATGTGAAGGATGCCATTCTATCTTTTCCCAAAGACTTTATCATGTGTTTGAAGTGTTTGTATTCAGTCATTTATAGTTAAAATCTGCAAAGCGCATGTGCAACAGCTTAATGCTGTTTAGCTATTACAGTTTATAAAACTTCGCGCTACATAAAATAATTGATTTATTTACATAAAAGCATATAGTAATGAGAATATTAGGTTTTCAGAAAATGAACTGAATGAGGTAGAGAAGAAATTGAAAAGTGGAAAGGCAAGAGATTTAGATGGATGGGCAGCAGAGATGGTAATGAATTTAGGATATAGGGCAAAAGTAAAATTATTATCCTGTTTTACTAAGATGGCACAGAATAGAGTTTTCCCAAGTAGTTGGAGTAATACAAGAATATGATTATTATTTAAAGGAAGGCGTAAGGATCATAGAAAGTTGAATAATTATAGACCGATAGCGGTAACATCAGTTTTATATAAAGTTTTCTCATATATGGTGGCTAGAAGAGTTGTAAAATGGATGGAAGGGAATAATATAGTGGGGGGAATGCAAGGAGGTTTTAGATTAGATAGGCATACAGGAGATAGTTTATTTGTAGTTACACAACTTATGGATATGAGTAGGAATTCAAATAAACAGTTATATATGAGTTTTATAGATATAGAGAAGGCATATGATAGAGTAAATAGAAATAGATTATGGATAAGTTTAGCAAATTTGGGAATGGATGAAGCTTTAATAGATATTATTAAGAAATTATATGAAAATAATTATTATATATATCAATTAGGGAATATAGAATCAGTTAAAGTTAAAAATCAGGTGGGACTAAGGCAAGGATGCCCTAGGTCATCTATTTTGTTTGGGTTGTATTTGAGTGAAATGGAAAGAGCAATAGAAAGATTAGGAAGAGGGATAGAGATATTGTTAATAGGTAGTAAGGGAGTATATATTTTGTCAGGTCTTTTTTTTTTGTGAATGATATATTTTTGTGTGCAGAAAGAAGAGAAGATATGGAAGTTATGCTGAGGACATGTGCAAGGGTGGGTAAAGAGATGGGGATTAAATTTAGTGAAGAAAAATCAAATATAATGATGGTTAATACTGGGGAAAGAGAAGATGTAGAATTTTTATTGGGAGATATTAAGTTAAGTGTGGTGAATAGATATAGTTATTTGGGAATTATTTTAAGTAATCAGAAAAATTATTTGGATGAAAGGGAGAAAAAATTGATAAATGAAGCAAAGAAAAGAAAGGGATTGATAAAGAAATTAACAGTGTTTTCATATAATAAATATGATGTAGCTAGAATTGTATGGAAAAGAGTTGTAGTAGCAGGGTTAACATATGATAATGATGCATTATATGTTAGTAAAGGGGTATTAAATTACTTAGAAAAAGTTCAAAGGGAAGTAAAAAGACATGCATTAGATGCAGAGGTATGGACAGCAAGGGAGGTAATTCAAGGAGAAATGGCATGGTCAAGTTTTCATATGAAGATGCAAAAAGTAAAATGAAAATGTTTGGTAGATTGCAATTTATGGATAATAAAAGAATAGCCAAAATAGTATTTAATTGGGTTATGAGTAAAGGACAGGCAACAAGATGGGTGAGAAAGGTAATGTGGTATGCAAAAGATTTGGATAAAGAATTTATATCAGTATATTTGTACAGCAGATGGGATGATTGTGTTAGGAGGATTGTTGAGTGTTATAGTGGTAAGGAATGGGATAAAAGAATAGATTTATTAATAAAGAATAGGGAGTTAGAGAGATGGAGAAATAGTATGGAGAGTAAAAAAAAAGAGTTTAAATATATATAAATAAACAGAATATTAGGTGCGACTTAATATATGATAATAGTAAGGAAAGTAGTTTATTGTCTAAGGCTCAAACAGGATCTTTAGCAATAAGAGAATATACATGTAAATGGAAAAATATGGATGATTTAGCCTGTAAATTATGTAAGGAAGGAATAGAAAATATTAGGCATCTGTTAATTGAATGTAAATGCTTGAAAACAGAAAGGGCACATATAATGAAGTTATGGAAGAATAAATATGAAAAAAGTGATTGTACAGAAAGTGGCTTATTGGTTTTTATGCTGGGTTTGGAAAAAGATGCGGGGGATTTAGATATAAAGGGATAGAGTTGACAAAGATGGGATGGAGCAGAATATGGGAAAAGTTAGAATGGGGAATGTAAAATTAAGTAGCTAACAGGTTTGTCTGGGCATAATTGCTGAGAGGTTCTTGATTTCGTTTAAGAAGCTACAGTACATCACATCTATAACAAATTGTTAAATAATATTAAACAAATATCAAAGAAAGAAGTGTACTAGTAAAGTCATAATTGCAAAAAAATAATGGGAAGTTATGAATTACAAAATGAAATTATCCCAACTAAAATAAAAGACAAGTTTACCCAGCATGAATTACATCTGGACACTTATTAATTTGGCATATCAATATTTTATAATTCAAGTAATAATCAATAATAAAAAAAAGAAAATAATTTATTATTCAAAATAATTTATTTAAGTAAAATAAAATAATAATGGCTTGACAGCGCTACTCAAAAACAGTTAAATATAGTATACCAATTTGCACCCAGTAATACCTTGTAGTCGTGTTATGCTAAATTCTCGCAATTCACACTACTTTTAAGCGGAAGTATATTCTCTTATTCTTCTCTTTCACTTTCTTTGCATATCTTTATATAATCATATATATATTTCTTATAACACATTGTTCATATACACTTCAATGCAAACAAATTTTCTTAAACTTCTTTATTTTTACTTACCATTTCGACTATCCAGCAGTCTTCATCAGAGAAGATTAGAGCTCTAATGAAGACTGCTGGACAGTCGAAACTGTAACTGTAAGGAAAATAAAGAAGTTTAAGAAAATTTGTTTGCATTGAAGGGTATATGAAAGAAGTGTTATAAGATATATATACTTTTAAGTGGCCTGTTCTTGCTCTACAAATAATTGCTATTGAAGCTGCACTATCAAATAATAATTTGAGAGTGTATATAGATTTGAAATCAACATAACATTTGAAATGTCATTTAATAAATGATGTACTATGATGTCAAAAAAATTTTCAAACCGTGGCAGTGATTATGAAGACTTTGTAAGGGTTTAAAAATAGGGAAGTTTTGTTATAAGCGCGACTTCTTAAATAGTCACGTCAGTCGGGATATGTTCGCGAGACATTAGTTAATGTATTTGATGGTTTTGTATTTTAATTTTGTTTAAACGATTAATTTACTATTAGAAAAATATCGTAGGTATATTGAATTTTATCTAAAAAAGGTCCTAAATAAAGATTTTTTTTCTTGTCGTTCAATATGATTATTTTGTTTATCAAGTAATGCATATTTTGGACGATTCTTCGGATGGTCAAAACCATCGGGATCCCCCACGCCTATTCCAGCATTACGCGCTGACATTTTAATTCGTCTTAATTTTTTTTTTTACTGTTTCAAGTATTAGAAGAATAACATATATTTCATAAAATTTTAAAAACGTCCTAAATAAAGATTTTGTTACTGTCATTGTTAAAAAAGAATACATTTACTTTTGCAAAAATACTGCCGTATTTGTCGTTATTAAAAAAAAAAAAAAAGACATTTACTTTTTTAACGCTATTAAAAAAAAAAAAAAACCCAGTAAAGGTCAGTTAGTTCTTTGTTATTGTGGTTGTTAAAAAAAGAATACACTTCATTTGTAAAAATGCTGCTGTATTTGAGTTATTATAAAAAAAGACATTTACTTTTTTTAATATTATTTTTTAAAAAAATAAAGGTCAATTTGTTCTTGAAAGGTCACGGCCAGGTAATGTTATATTTCACGGTTTTTCATTAACAAAAGCGCCATCAAATGAATGGTATGGTCGTTGATACTACTATCAAATAAAGTCATTGTAATAGTTACCAATATCTAAATTAATACATCAAAATCAACTAACACATGAATGATCAACAATCTGCGACATTGCCAAAACAAACTATTTTTATCTCAAAACCTAGAATCATAGTAACCTATACAATGAGGGTTATAAAATTAAGCAATGGGTGAAATGCTTGTTATATATAAGCTTAACTCTCTACTACATTAATTTAGGTAACTGCATAAAAACAACTACTCTTAAAACTTCATATATAAAATATTTAAATATTAATTCATCATTATAATTGTATTATTTATAAAGATATACACATTATCCATGTTTAAGAAAATGTTCATTAAAAACGAAATGATTATAAAATTAAGCCATAGGAAATTTATAACTAGAACTAACCAACCAATATCAAATTAAATATATCAAAAATATAACAGTTATCAATACATACAATATCAGTCAAATCCCATATATATAAAATAAATATTTATTACTATTTAAACAAACATTATTTAAAATTATAAATATCATTAAATAACGTAGTTTATACATTTCATAATCTGTATTGAAAAAATAAAATAAAATATTTATTACATCTGTATTATTTTTGAACATTATATTTAAAACGTTTTGGAAATATTACTTGCATATAGCTTTGATAAATTACATACATAGAGACAGATCCAATATTTAAGAATTGATAATTTAAAATAATTAATATCAGCATAAAATTATTTATATATAAAAAAACGATTTATTATAAATTAAACAAAATATTTCATGGATTTAAAAACTGCTTTATCACTTTAACTCATTTATCAGTAAATAAATATGTCTTTTGGCAAATTTATAAATGTAGCAGACGATCTCTTCATTACGTCACTTCATTTGAAATATCATCATCATCAACCATTATCAATCCACTGCAGGATGAAGGTCTCTCCAAGTTTAATCCATCTTCTCCGATCTTTAGCTTCTCTTCTCCACAACACCCCTGCACATTTTCTTATTTCATCCATCCATCTCACATGTGGTCTCTTTCTGGGTCTTTTACAATCTCTTGGAATCCAGTTTAAAATTTCAATTGTCCATCTATTATCATCTCTTCTAGCAATATGTCCAGCCCAACTCCATTTCAATTTTTTAATTTTATCAATAAGGTCAGTAACACCTGTTTGTTGTCTTACCCATACATTGCGTTTTCGATCTCTTCTTGTTACTCCCAACATACATCTCTCCATACTCCTTTGAGTGGTCTGAAGTCTCTGTATTGCTCTTCTATTAAGTGTCCAAGTCTCTGATCCATAAGTAAGAACTGGTAAAACACATTTGTTAAAAACCATCCTTTTCAAACACATAGGCATATTTCCTTTTAGTATCAAGTTATTTCTACCAAAAGCACTCCAAACAAGTTTAATTCTATGATTAATTTCCTCCATTATGTTTCCATCTGTATTAATAATCTGACCAAGGTATTTGTAACTGTTAACTTCTTCTAATTCTTCATAATCAATCTTTATTTTCATATTTTGAGCAAATCGATTAAACATTACTTTAGTCTTTTTAACATTTATCTTTGCTAACTCCTGCTACATCATCTGCGAAATCTAAATGACTTAAATACTCTCTATTTACTTTCACTCCTTTAGTTTCCCATTTTAATCCACAAAATACTTCTTGCAGCACTGCTGTAAAGAGTTTTGGAGATATGGAGTCACCTTGTCTTACACCTTTCTCAATGTTGATTTTTCCAGTATCATTATGTAATCTAATTGTTGCTGTTGCATTTTTATAAATATTCTTTAAAATATGACAATATCCTGGATCTATACCTTGATGATCCAATGCTTTAATCACTGAAGAAATGTGTATAGAATCGAATGCCTTTTCATAATCTACAAATCCAAAACATAATGACAACTCATATTCGTTTGTCCTTTCTATGACTTCTCTCAATACCTGGATAACATCTATTGTACTAAAACCACTTTTAAATCCAGCTTGTTCTCTTGGTTGGTAGAAATCCAAAGTTCTCTGTAGACGAGTTGTAATTATCTTGGTAAAAATTTTATATAAAACTGATAAAAGGCTGATAGGTCTGTAATTTCTAATATCTTCTTTATCACCTTTTTTAAATATTAATATTATTACTGCATTCTTCCAATCTTCCGGTACATCTTTATCATTTAGACATTTGGTATATAACTTTGCTAAAATTGTTTCTATTTCTACACCTGCTTCTTTTAATATATCAATTATAATTCCATCATTTCCTGGAGCCTTTCCTTTCTTCATATACTTAATTGCATGTCTCACTTCTTCATTTAAAATTCTGGGCAATTCGGAAGATGTAATAGATATAGGAGGTACTTGTTCTTTATTACTATATAATTCTTGATAAAAATCTTCTACCAATTTCATGATGTCATCTCTCTTTTTAGTAATAATTCCATCTTTTTTTCTTATTGCAGATATAAATTTCCTACCAATACCAAAATGTTGTTTAACATTTTTGAGACTTTTATTTTTTTCTATAGCTTTCCTTGTTATTTCACAGTTATACTTTCTTATATCATTTTCAATTCTTTTCCATACCATTTTACAAAATTCGAGATATTCAATTCTTTTTAATACATCATTTTTGTATATCTTCATATTCCTTCTTTTCTTCATAAATTCTCTAGTCTCAGTAGAAATTTTATTAGTCAATTGCTGCTTTTTTCTACCAGCTATGTTTATTGCAGTTTTTAAAAGTGTATCAGTTATTTTCATATTAATTTCATTCAAATCTGTATCATGTTCAAAATCTCCTAACACTTGAAACCTATTTGTAAGTTCTAATTTAAATTCATTAGAATGTTTCTGAAGATTAGGAATATCAACTGTAAATATTGTTTTTCTTAATAATTTTTGTCTCTCTAGTTTTACATTAACACGTAACTTACACCTTACTAATCGATGATCACTTCCTGTGTTAAATTTATTAAGAACATTACAATCTTGAAATATGTATTTTCTGTTAGTCAAAATATAATCCAATTCTGCTGTACCTTCATTTGGATGCTTCCATGTCCATTTCCTTTTAACATTTTTCTCAAAAAATGAATTCATAATATAAAGTTTTTCTTTTTCTGCAAACTCTACAAGTCTATGTCCTCTCTCATTTCTATTACCATAACCAAAATTACCTACAGCAATTTCATCTTTCATTTGTCTACCAATTCTAGCATTAAAGTCTCCAATAACAATTTTAAAATGTTGTTTACTCTGATCAAAAGCCTTTTGTACATCCATATAAAAATCTTCTACTACTTCATCACTATGAGAACTTGTTGGGGCATAAACCTGAATTATCTGCATTTGGTATCTGCTATTAAGTTGTATAATTAATCTTGCCACTCTGTCCGATACACCATCAATCTCCACAATATTGTTCTTCCACTTTTTATTTATAATGAATCCTACTCCACTTGTATTTCCAATATGTGTGCCTTTATAATAGAGTATATGTCCACTTTTTAAATCAATTGTTTCTTCTCCTTTTCTTCTAACTTCACAAAGTCCAATAATGTCCCATTTAATATAAGATAGTTCTTCTTCTAATTCTTGTAATCTTCCTTCACTTGAAAGTGATCTGCAGTTGTAAGTACCTAAATAAAAAGTCGTCATCAAATGGCAGCCTGGGTCTGCAATCAGGGGATTCTTAGCACCCTCCACCTTCGGCCACCAACCGCTGCCTTGGTTGGTGACTTTACAGCCTCCTGGGAATAAGGGCCATGCTTTATTTTTGTCAGTCATAATTGTATATATGTATTGGAAAAATATTTATCATTTACACAAACATTCATTCTGCCTTATCAGGCACTGAGAAGAAAGACCACAGTGTTTCTTGATCTTAAACTCAGAGGTAAAAAGCCAATAAACTCACCACGCTGGCTAATGCGTGTTGGTGAGCAGCCCATCCATGTTCGTATACTATATGAATAATCACATAGTAATAACAGCTGCAACGACAAGAACATATGGAGTGGACATTAGGAATTTGCCCTGCTCGGTTCCTTTAAGGCCTCCAAGAGGAATCAAAGGGTCTCCTTTCAGTTAATAGCAAACTCCTAAACAAAAATGTAGAAAAAAATCATGATTTTGCAGCAGTTGATGATTGTGAGGTAATCCTATTTATGATAAATGAAAACATGGGATAAAACCTGCTTATTTACATTTGAAAGTTTAAAATCCAAAGTTTTCCTTTTTAAATTCAGCAGCTGATGAATCTGTTCACGTGATCCAAATCAGTTTTTCTTGATAAGAAATCATTCTTGGCTACTTGCCAATAGAACAGTAAATAAATCTACAGTCAATTTTAAAATTATTTAAAACTAATTGTCAATTCTTTAATTAAAATTTAATATTTCTAAATTAAACAATAGAATTTCTTTTTAAATTATAGTTGAATAAAATCAATTTTTATTTATAAAAAGAGTACATAATATCTTTCAAATAATAATAACTCAATATTTTAAAATATTAATGACTTCACACTTCTAAATTAATAAAATTTCTTTTTATACATTTACTTAAATTGTATAGCAATGAAATATATTCCAAAGGAATATACTATTTCAATATATATATTGAAGTTTTTATCTGCATCTTTCACCTTAGTTCAATCATCACACACATTCATCAGCACCAAAGTCAGATCGATCACTATGGATGAATTTTAGATGGAAGCAAAATAACTTTTTAACATATAGTCAGCACTCCCCACCAATAAATATTTTTAATATATTAATTACAATATTTAAATGCAATATAATTAAAAGGGATTTGAACTCAGACTTTCAAGCTACCTACAACTATCCACTCCATCTTATATAACCACTACACATGTTCACATACATGTGAAAAAGATAAATGATTTCTAATGATGGTCTGGACCAACCGATGAGTACTGGTTTAACACATATTACATATATTGGAAATCATTTATCTTTTTCACATTATGTGGTCATGTGTGTTAGTTATATAAGATGGAGTGAATAGTTGTAGGGAACTTGAAAGACTGAGTTCAAATCCATTCTAATTACTGAAAATGTTCATTAATATACTTTGAGTATACATATATAGATATGCTTTACAAGATATAAAATAAGATATTCTCCCAGTTCTATTTAGCTAAATGCATTTTTGGTGCTGAGCATTAAAAATGCATCAAGCTAAATAAAACTGGAAAAATTTCTTATTTTATATCTTTTAAAGTTTATTACACACATATATATATATATATATTGCAACGATATGTACAGAAGGAGTAGAATAAACAGATAAATAAATAAAATAATTCCATTATCACCAAAAGATATCAGAATTAAAATCTGACATGTATATGATTGATTTCTTTCCAAGTATGTGGAAGAAGTTAAATGTCTCAAACTAGATAAATGATGACAATCACTGTGTTTGCTAAGCGATATTAACTATAATTTCATATGCTTAAATGGTAAATACATCACCTTCCAATTGCAGTGGAGCTTCAACATCTGCTTTATTTTAATTCCAAGCTCCCCTTCTATATAAACAGTGAGAATTGCCAATTCCTAAACAAGCTTTGTGATAAATGCTTAGTCAGAGCCAGCACTTAAAATATCTCTGTCAGGAACCCCTCCCCAAACCCCTGACCATGGTTTCGTGCTTTGGCACTCCTCAGAGAGGTGCCAGGGTAGGTTCAGACACTAGATCTAAGAATACCACCCAATAACCTATCTAAAAGTTTAGTGGAAAATCTGAAATTTTCAGACACCTACATGTCTTCAAACCCAGCTATCCAACTCAAATAGCTATATGGGGCTGATAGATCCTCAGCCATACCATATATTAGTAGTGTTAGCAATAAACATCACATGATCACTATCTCATACTAGCACAATAGTTATTAAACAATTAAACAAAACAACACTTAATAGTAGGCATCTGGCAACAAAGGATGCGAGGCTTGCATAAAATCCCTATCTAGGCCTACCATCCAATCCCCAGACAGTTCGGCTTGTGTTCATCAGTGAGGAGCTTGGATCTGAGAGCACTGCACCTAGATCTTAGGATCTAATGCAACCCTCCAGCACCCACCTTTTAACTCTATTTAACTACAAAACTATGAGAATGAAATTGAAAACACTATTAATATTTTCAATCCAAGCTCAATAGTTATATAGTCATATGGGTCTGAACTCAATTCAGTACCCATACATTTTGGTGTCTTGGCTCTTTAACAACCATAGCCACCACTATCCTATTAGGCAGGATTGGTGTTAAACCACTAAACATCAATGATACTATCTCATACTAGAAATAATTGTTATTAAAAATTAAAAAAAAAATCTATATGGAGAGTGTGAGTATGAGATAGTGATCATGTGTGTTTAGAGATAATATATTTTATGTTATTATTAAAGTATTTAATATGTTAGCAATATGACATCACATAAGACTTAAGGCAGAGACTATAAATAGTCATTTTAGTCATAGATCACATGACCCTATTCTTTAAGCTTGTAAGTTAGATCTAGAGTCTGAACCTACACTGGCACCTCTCTGAGGAATGCCAAAGCACAAAACCATGGTCAGGGGTTTGGGGAGGGGTTCCTGACAGAGACATTTTAAGTGCTGGTTCTGGCTAAGCATTTATCACAAAGCTTGTTGAGGAATTGGAAATCCTCATTGTTTATAACTTACAAGCTTAAGAGAATAGGATCATGTGATCTATGACTCTTATTTTGACTATTTATAGTCTCTGCCTTAAGTCTTATGTGATGTTATATTGCTAAGACTACTAATATATGGTATGGCTGAGGATCTATCAGCCCTATATAGCTATTTGAGTTGGATAGCTGGGTTTGAAGACATGTAGGTATCTGAAAATTTCAGATTTTCCACTCAATAGATAACTTTTAAAAAGGTGCTTGGCTTTGGGTTTGTATTTTTAGATCTAGTATCTGAATCTATCCTGGAACTTCTCTGAGGAGTGCCAAAACACGAAACCACGGTCAGGGGTTTGGGTAGGGGTTCCTGACATATTTTAAGTGCTGGCTCTGGCTAAGAATTTATCACAAAGCTTATTGAGGAATTGGCAATCCTCATTGTTTATAACTTACAAGCTTAAGAGAATAGGGTCATGTGATCTATGACTCTTATTTTGACTATTTATAGTCTCTCCCCTTCTATATATCTTGCATATATCATGTATAATAGCTAACATTTTGTTGATAAGTTTTGATTACAATAGAATATAATATTGTTTACTGAACTACATAGGTACAATTCATTTTAACATGCATACATATATAATACAAATATTTTTCTGTGTGTATAATATGTATATATAAATTAAAACTATAGTATATACAAGATTAAATAATAAGTTATTAATAACAAATTAAAAGAGCATATTTACATATATATTTACTATTCATTTGCATTTATTCAAAAAATAAAAATAATAAATGTTTCTTTATTTTTCTTAAATAAAATGAATAGCAAAATTTCAGACTTTCTTTGCAATTATATAAGCCCTCGATGATATCCTTTTTCTTCAATAACTTTTTTTCCACTGAAAATAAAATAGCAATCTCATTATCAGTAGACTTTGACCTCTCTAAATGTTTTAATATTTTCAACGTAAGTTGATGAAACATTAGTAAAAAACATAATTTGTAAATTTAATAAACTTTACAAAATGGCAGCAGCCATTTTTCCATTTTTAGATTGCAGTATGATTTCATACTGCAATCTAAGATGTAAAAAAGGCTGCTGCCATTTTGTAAAGTTTTTTAAATTTAGAAATTATGTTTTTTACTTTTTGTTTATTTTACCTTTTTTTTTATTTACTTACACTTTTTTTTTTTTAATAAATACAATTGAGATAGTATGTATTGATACAGCATATATCACGGCTTAACTGAATACATCTCAGAAAAGCTAAATCGTTAAAGCATCTCTCTAATAGTCAGTTTTTAGGTAAAGCAGTACTGATGGCTTACATTTACTGTTGACGATACCACATAATTTTGATTATAGGTTCATAGCTATCACATAACTAACCTATCCCAACCACATTCATCTTGTCTCTCATAAATCTTGCTTTATTAATTATGGTAACTAATTATCATATACTAAACTCAAAATTTAATATTTGATTATCATATAGCTTGAGTAACATAGTTTATTTGAGAATAAAAAATTCAAATATGGAACAAAATGAGCATTTCACAAATCAAATAATTAAGAAACTCATAAACACATGTTAATATTCATATCAATTTTAAAACAATAACTCTAAGACTAATATATATTCATTAAATCCCTTATTTCTGCTACAACATGTAACAGTCCAAACAATACGTGAATTTTTTAAATATTTGATAAAAAGGATAGCCTATAATGACATTCAATTTTTAAGTCTATAAAAAAGCAATTAAATGAATTACGTGTGAGCACAAATCAATTTTTTCTTTCCTGAAATTCCTAATCTCGTTAAATACAAATATATATTATGAAGAAAAAGTGAAACAAAATATTACATTTCAAATATTAATAAAACACTAAATATTAAACAATGATATGTACAAGTCAATAATCTATAAACAAATGTCTTCATCTTAGAGAACATCAAACATTTCAAATATTAATAAAACATTAAATATTAAACAATGATATGTACAAGTCAATAATCTATAAACAAATGTCTTCATCTTAGAGAACATCAAACCTTTCACAAAATGAATGTAGAACACATTTTTTATATATCCATAAATAAGCAATTATGTCTACTTCATATTTATTTCCTAAACTGTTTAGCCAGCATAAAAATAATTTAAATTTTTTATATGAAAATGATTTTTTTTTTTTACTAACATTACAAATTTTCATTTTACCACATTATTATATAAAAATCATAACTTTTAAATGAAGTCATTTAAGTTAATGAAGAATAAGATTTTACTGAATATTGGAAGTAGTCTATGTTTCTATTACCCTTCATATTTATAATTTACAAATAAATAGCAATTATAAACTCAACATTATCTTGTTTTTTATTATACCAAGCTTTTAAATTTTTATATCACATATTTGAGATCAATAAAATAACTGCACATTCGTTCATTATTCAACTTTCCTCCTAAATAAACAAATAAATTGCTTGTTCTTGAGTGGTTCCTCTTTGATATTTCTACATAACTGTGAGTTATGGAAGTCTACTATTTGATAGTTTTATTAACTCTCATATAGTACTTTCTTTTATACCCCCAATTTAAGATTTTATAGATTTTTAATAAAGAAATACTCATTTGTAATAATTAAAAATTCAGTAGTTTTACTCTATCCATATATAATAAGCAATGTCCATACTGTAGTCAGTATAGATGAATACACATTACTATATATGCAACGTGAACTAAAAATTGTAAAAATAAATAAATATATATATATTTAATAACTTCTACTTTTTAACTTAACTCTATTAGAAATCAAGCACAGCACATGTTTTTTTCATTACATCAAATCTAATTTTTAATTTTGCACTTCTCTAAAAATTACCCAAATCATAAACATTTAGTTTTACTTTTTTCAACAATCATTCTTGGCATGATCATATCTATTTTGAAAAATGCTTCCCCAAAACTTAATCTTTTACTTAAAGCAACAATTATTTCTCACAACTTTTTATATGAAGCCAAATTTGATCATATTACTGAAAATTGTTATATCAAATATTACTAAAAATTATTATCATATCTAAGATAGATCCCTGAATCTATTATACACCATTAAATATCAAAAACAGGACAATTCAACTAATCAGTGATTCATCATTTCTCTTCAAACTCTGTCAAATTAGTTAAGTTACTAATTTTGTTTTTCTGGCTATTCTTTTAGTCATTGCCCAAACTTGCTTCATTAATTCTTTCTGATTCAAAAAGTAAACATTCTGATTCAAATTTTATTTATCCTTTTTCCTTATATCTTGCATATATGGAAGTAATAATTAAGCAACCACTTCCCACCACATTTTTAATCCTTCAAAATAATATTAACATACATTTTCTCTCTTATAAATAATTTTAATTTTTTTATATTCTTTTTTATCATACATTATTCTTTGAATAGGTTCATGCTTTTGTGAGATTGCCCTATATATATATAAAATGTGCTAATGCCAAACTGACAATTATATAACCAAATTACAGAAGCTATTTTTAGATTATCTAAAATATCCACAATATCATTTAGTATTAAAATCCATCTACAAACAATGTGTAACATTTAGCTTGATATTAAAGTTTGAACCTAAGTTTAGTGTTAATAACTAAAGCCTTCTTTGTATCACTTAATATTAATAAGCACGGCAATGATATTTAAATAAAAATTGTGTTGCTAATATCATCTGGTTTCCAGACAGTTGATAGTGCCAGTTATGTCAGAAGCATATATCCAGCAGAGATAGAGTGATTTTTTTCATTAAATGTTGCTTCTTGAAAGATCATAAAAAAGTTTCTATAGATGACATAAGTTAAAAATTTATATTATTGTTATATATTTATGTTGGTGTTTAATTATACATATATACACACAACCAATCAAATCTTTCAGATTTCCATTGCAAATTTCAAGTTTATTATATAAATCTTGCCCAGTGTAAATTTTTCTATACTAATCTCTCTCACTATACATACATTTTACCAAGAATTCCAATTTGTCAAATAGACTAGAGACTTGAAATACCTAACATCCACACAAAAATAATAATCAGAACTTTTCTGATTACACATCAGAATTACAGATAATTGATTTTTGGAGATTGAATGATTTAGAAATCATTTGTATAATGAGAATAATTAATAACCATATTAAAACACACAACAAAACAAAATGTGACTCTACAATAAATATATATTAAGATTCGTAAAGGGCATGTACATTAGCTTGAAATGCTGATCTTTAGTTTATTACAATTCATAAACATCACATGATATAAAATAAATATCTCATTTACATATGTTTAGTTTCATCTAAGAATGACATATTGTAAATACTAGAAAATTTTGTAGGGGTCATTCATTCAGACATAGTAAAAAGTAATTTAAAGTCATTGGTTTATCTTCACGTTTTCATTTCCAGTGCTTAAGATTTGCCCATATTTAAGCATTTGGGTTGAGAGAATAGGTGGATTCATTCTATTCTTTCGCAAAGACTTTATCTTGTGTTGGAAATGAAAGTATTATTTATTATTAAGATTCATAAAGCGCATGTACATTAGCTTGAAATGCTGATCTTTAGTTTATTACAATTCATAAACATCGCGCTATATAAAATAAATATATCATTTAAATAAATATATATGTAACAAATTGATAAATATTTATTTCAAATCTTTAGTTTACCTGATCAAACAGGATTTCTGATGAAATATGTGTATGTGAGAGAAATTGGTTAGGAAAATTCAAGATTTATATTAAGCTAGTAAGTGTGTATCACAAACTGAAAGAGTTAACAAGTTACAAATAGTTATCAGATGCATTTGTATTATTTATTACATATGCAGAAATATACATATATAATTATATAAGAATTCAGATAACTATTTTAATGATGTAACCATTTTAACAACTTATTTAGATTTGAACAGAAATAATTAGTTAGATTAGGTTAAAACAGTACTTTGTAATTTTAAAAAGAAAAATTGTTCTAGTGGAAACTTTGAAAATATTTTAAAATATGGTGCTAAATGTTAGCTTCAAAACAATTGGAATTTTTTTAGGATATATAACACATGATCTCAAGGATTCTATTATTCCAATTTATAATAATAAATGGGACTGAAAAGACTGCGACAATTTTCATGGAATGTCATTGTTATTCACTAAAATTTTTAATAATTTTTATCGAACAGGTTGTTTCCAGTCATAAATGAGTGGGCACCAGAGACTCGGAATAGTTTTAGAGAATAAGAAGAAATAGTAGAAATATGGTCTTTGTTGCTAAGTAAATTCAAAAAAAGATTGATATATATATTATTTCTATTATGTTAGCCAAAATATTTGATTCAATTAAGCAAAAGGATTATGACAATATTTAACAAAAGCTTGTTGTCCAAAAAATTTTATTCATATTGTAATGATATGAAAGTAAATGAGAAAAATCCAATACATGTAATGTTAAACAATTACAGTGTATATATATGAATTATTATTTTGTTTTTCATTTTTATGACTGATTTTTGGCTCATTTTATAATTGCTTTCATAAAGCAGGTTTAATGTTAGGGTTTAATAAGATCATATTAAAAGCAAGAATATCACCTTCTTGGTTACTAGATTGACCAGTGTGCTGATGGTTGTATTATTCTTGTTAATTTTTACAGAATGTTCTTAATGGTTTTAATGCAACTAACAAAAAATTCAGTTTATTAATAAATGTTAAAAATCTTCAATGTTTTACCAGTCAGTGATGAAAGTAAAATGTTGACTAATTTTTGACAATCGGCTTTAGAATGTGAATCTGTTTATACAGCCTTAGAAACTTTTTAGATAGATAGGAAGATCTTGATGTTGAAGTATAATACAGACTCTAAAGTACTGCTATTGCCTTTAAACGTTAAATGATAAGATATTTTACTATAGTGATAAAGCTATTGCAATAAAATTTTATATACAGAGCTATTATTTGACAAATTTCTTGTATGACATTAATTGACAGACTGCATATTGCCATAGCATAAAGATACTGGAAAAATTTCCTTTAAAAATATTTCATAATATTCTGAAAATATAATCACAAATTATAAGATCAATCACCACTGCAACTACAGTCATTTAGCCAAATCTTCATTGGAATGGTCACATTAAAGAGTCTAAAAATGACAGGTTTTTGGTTTTCATGATAATAGACCCGATTTATTTTTCCAAAAACATTCTAAAGAAAATATAGTAATGATTATTTTTCTTTGGAAGATATGGCTGAGAATGGAATACAAGAGAAAAAATTTAATTAGATAAGGATTTGAAAGCCTTTCAGAAAAGTTTGATGCAGAAAGATAACATTATAAATTGTTGAAAAATAATATATATGAATATATTTGTAATAGAAGAATTGGCTTATTGTGTAACACTATTATAATGAGTTTGATTTGATTTAATATGCACACTTTTTAAAATCCTAATGTCATCATCTAATCATTTATGCTTGGGAATCACAAGTTCAAGTTCTGAAAGTAACACAGTTAGATTCTGACCCATGAATCTTGAACTCTAAATTTAGTCTGTTATTCTATCACTGCTGCGTGAAAACACGCAGTGCATCTTTACCAGTGATCTTGGGTGATTAAAGACAGAGTGAAAGCAGAAAATCACATATAAAAAGAACCTTTTTAAAATCTGTATCTATATATGGATCATTATCATTGATAATATGTGTACACATTACTTATATGCATACACATTTATAGGAATTAAATAACCCTTAGAAATAAATATAAGACATTAACTTACATTTTAAAATATTTATAAATAATATTATGAATATTATTTTCAAACATAAAAACTACAAAGGAGACACAGAATTTAGAATAATAAGCAGTTCCAAAATGAATGAAAATTAAAAAAAAAAAAAGGAGAACTAAATGGAAAAAGTATTTATATCTTAAGGAAGAGGGAAACTACAATTTATTACTATAGTTGTTGAGAGCTTTGTTTAAGTAAATTTACTGGCTATCTGTCTTATGTATAGTTACCATTCCACAATACATTTGAAAGACTAGGATGGAAAAAAACTTTATTTGCAGACATTTTATTTTTCTATTTGTCTACATTAATTAAAATAAATTTAAAATAATAATATTTATTTACTTTAAACATTCACATTGATACTTTTCTGCATTCATTTTGTGAGAGGGTTGATGTTCTTTAAGATGATATTTGTTTATGGATTATTGACTTGTATATATATATATATATATTTTCTTTAAATAAAAAAAAAAGAAGGAAATTGGTATTGTTATTTAATATTAATGAGATGAAAATCTGTTGTTATAGTGATTTATATGATAAAGAGAAATTGATTACCTTCTGTTATTACAAAATGGAAAACTTATTAAAGTTTGTCATTTAGTTGTTAAGATGATATCTGTACTGTCCAACTGTATATGCTATTAACTATATTTTCTTTTAACAATATTTTTATGAATAAAAAATAAAAAGGAAACATAAATAGAAAAAACTGTCTATTTAATTTATTTATATTACTCTTAGATACTAAATAACAATTACTTATAATTTAACCAAATCTATCACCATTATGCTAGTGATTATGAATTAGATTTGATATGTATTAAATGTAACCAAATCATAGCAATGATATCCATTCTGTATCAGTTTAGTATTCTGATTTTTGTTAATAAACAAATTTGGAAAATCTTTTATTGATTTTAAATAACTCAAATTTTATTATTGTATTATATAAAGACATACTATTTGATGAATCTAACATTCTTCCAGTTACAATATATATATATAGATATAAAATTATAGCAGGAATTTCTGTGAAAATCTATAGTAAATATATATATAGACAGATTAGATTTAATTACAGTTGAGTAGAGATAGATATATGTATATACACACACAACTGTGAAAAATGAAAGGTAATATAAATTTATTTAAAAAAGCATTTGTTAAAGTTAAAAAATCTTTTTAAAAATATTTACTTTTTACACAGCTCCTCTGATCCAAATCCAGCACTCACTGCAAAAATACCAATGTAATTCAAGTGACCGCTATCTCGAGGTGCCACAAAGTCAGATAAACATAGATATGGATCAGCATTGTCTTTTTGCATCTGGGAAACAAATGCACAAAACAAACAATTTATATATATATATATTTATACATTTGTCAGAGATAAACATTAATTTAAAAAAAATTAATGAAGTACAAATGACAAAATCAAATTCTGTTCTTTCCTATATTCATTTTACTCTTGGCATACTATTTTAATTTTTAAAAATATTTGTATTATGCAATTAAAATACTTGTAATAAAGGTAGTAATTATAAAAAAAAAATTTAAATACATTTTAGATAATAATTTATTTGAATTTGTTACAGCAATCTTCAGAGAAATAAGTTCTTTTTGTTGATCATCTTGCACATATTATTAATATTGATTATTCATCCAAGATTATTATTATAATACAACAAAATATATTATATAATATAATGAAGAACAAAATACAAATGCCTACATAGCTGTTCAATATTTTAACCAGAAGACTGGTTTTTTATGATGAAAACTCTGACTGAAATATTAAAACAATTGTGCAGGCAAGTAATTGTATTTAGTTTTTTATTTATATATTTCCTTTATGTTGTTATATATATACAAATAAAATGTCAGTTAATTAAAAAGTTTGTAATAACATTAAAAATAAATAAATATAATGGTAATTAACTATTATATAAATATATATGAGAGACTTGAACTCAAGACTTTCATTCTTCCCACAATTATCCAATCCATCTTATATAACTGATACACATAACCCTATACATGTGAAAAAGATAAATGATCTCCAACATACATATTTCATGCTGAACCAGCACTCATCAAATTGGTCCAGATCATCATCTCCAAGACATATATTACTTTTTATAGAAATTTCTCATATTACATTTGTTTCAGTTAGAACCAGGCACCAGTTTCATCAAGTACAGTAGAGATCAAAATAGTTATCTTCAGTATTAATATAGCACTAATTAGTTTAATTATAACTAACTTTGATATAATGTAATTTATTTTCTAAAGATGTGAAAATATATTTCTATAAATTTCTTCATTGCTTAATTTATAATAATAAAAAATATCAATAAAATTAACTGTTCAAAAAATATATTTTTACTTTACTTGTTGACGTAATCCATAGAATGTACCAATAATCTCAAGTGAAGTTTCATCGTGGTAAAGAATTATATCATCTCCGACACTATGAGCTGGATAAAATCCTACAACTCCTTTAGCTTGTAGAAGGCTCTGTTCAACAATAGTTTTAAGTAATACTTGTGCATCGGAGAAAACTTTCTTAGCTTCACTTCCTAAATGTAAATATATCATCATGAATATTTTTATTTATTTATTTAATACAGCATTATAAAAGTATTTTTTATTATTAGAATAAGAAGAAAACAAAGCAAATTATCCATAGACACAACAAAATGTAAATATATAGTGTAATTGTTTTTGTTGTTTTTTTTATCTGTTTTTTAGTTCATTAATTTAACAATAGCAAATTGTTTGAAATTAGTTCAATAACAAATGATTATTAATATGAATGTCATAATAATTATATATTTAAAAAAATTTTTTTTTTTTTTTACAATAGCATGCAAACACAAGTTATTTTCACAAGAGTCATTTAAAGGAGACAAAAATATATTGGCATTTTTGTTTTAATAAATGTATATTTTATTATTTCAAATATATATATACCTTTAATTACAAATATAATAAATAAAATAACAATTAACAAATTGCTAGTTGCACAGACAGTTATGTGACATTCACACACAGTAATAAATTGATCTTCAATTGTAAAACCATGCCCTAAACCATTCACGACAATTAACAAAATAAAAAAAAAAAAAAGATATTACAAGATATTAAAAGTATATACATTTGATTATGGATGTTAAAAGTTGTTTTAATACAATTAAACTTTTATACTTAGCTAATCATAATTTCTTAAATTCAAATCAGCCATGTTTAAAGGTTTCAATTTTTTTTTAAAAAATAATCTTTTATCACAAATTATAATCCTAATAATTAAAAAAAAAGATTATTTTTCTATTGACCATGCATTATTTTTTGAATAAATTCTAGAACTAGTCAATTAAAGACTTCTTTTACTAATAATGCAAAATAGATATTCATCAATACAAAATATATTTGCCATTTGCGATTAGTTATATCACAAAAACAAAATCATTTGATGTCAATAATATCGCCAAAGTATTTTGCAAACTGTAACAAAAATAGATCAAATATAATGATTTCTTAAATAAAAAGTAGTAAAAAAAAAAATTGCATTGTTTTACGTATTTTGATAAGCAAATAAATTTATAAAACTATTCATAAACTTCTATTCTTTTTTTTTATCTGAATTTTCTTTTCTTGTATTTATAATTTTTCTGACCAATGATAAAGATTTGATGATAGAAGTTTATCTTAAAAATGAGTTGAATTTTCTAGTTATACTGGAATGCATTCAAAGTCTGTTTA
This sequence comes from Epiperipatus broadwayi, assembly GCA_028023455.1. Taxonomy (NCBI): domain Eukaryota; kingdom Metazoa; phylum Onychophora; class Udeonychophora; order Euonychophora; family Peripatidae; genus Epiperipatus; species Epiperipatus broadwayi. The sequence continues at coordinate 2,929,173 of JAQFVV010012412.1, forward strand.
TATACTTATACATAAAAAACAAAACAAAAAACAGTCTAGCAATGTTTTTAGAGTTATATTCATTTCTGACAACTTATAAATTTATATATTCTTTGGTTATGAGTATAATCTCATAGCAATTATTAATCATGTAAAGTTTTTCTTTAATTTAATCATTATATTCATAAAGAACTTTTAAATATTTACTTCAATAAAATTATTCAGATTCTGCTAAGAACTCATTTCTGTTCAACTAATCTATTGCTTCCTGCATTAGTATTTGTTTTCACATTAATATGTGATTGTTTGAAACAATTTAAAAAGACAACTTCAGTACTTGAAGATAACAACTTTCTCAGTTAACTTCTTGTATACAAGACATTCAATATTTATCTTTTAATTTCAATCTAAATGAACTATAAAAAAATCTTATTATATCTAATTGAATAAATATCATTTCACCAACAATTTCAACTAGATAAGCTAATTCTAACATTTTATCATGAACTGCAGTAACCTATGTCTCTGAGGATGTTTCCGTCTATTCTTTATATGAGTTTTTCAAGCAGTAAAATATGCCATTAAGCAATAAATAATACTTTTTTAACAACTGATTTTTTTTTCTAGCTATTGTACTGTAAGAATCTGGATTTATAATTTTTAAATAAGGAATTGAAACAAACATAATTGTTTCTTACCATTGACATTGACATAAAATTCTTTAAAACAGATATTTGAATTTCTTGTAACTGAGAAGCTTTTAAATCACTAATTATTTATAATTTAAAAAAAAAAAGTGAGATATTGTTATAGCAGGTCGCAATTATTATAGAAAAAAATATTACAACGGACTACATATGTTATCATAAATATGAAGATTTAAAAATTAGGCTATTGGAATAATATTCTACAGCTGTGCAAAAGAGTTAAAAATTCTATTACGAATATGTATTATTTATATGATTTTTATTGACTTCGTTACACTGAATCAAATCAGATTACAGTAGTAGTGAACACAAAATCTTTATAAAAAATGATACAAATATTTTAATCACTAAAAGAATTTCTCCAATCTCTTTGATCTCCTATCCAAATTCACATTATAACTAATACTAGTCTGTCTTATGACATTGGAAATCCTAATCCTTATTAGATCTAAAGTGTAGAAAATTCTTTATTTTGTTAAAATCATTGAATAGTGCAGAGATAACAATATTAAAATTTCTGGCATTCTCAATATGAACATGAGAGTAAAATAAGAACCCCTTTAATAACTTTGATTATTTCAAACCCTATTGTAATTACAAAGGTACATTAAGATATTTTTGCATGATAAAAATCTATTTAAACATTTTCAATTCAATATAAAATTTCTCCATTACCATAAGATTAATCTTTCTCATTAAATTTGCTTTTAAGCATATCAGTTTTTCCTGATAAATCTTTCACATAATTCAATTGACACACAACAAACTTAAAGAGATGACTAACTCATTTAATTAACGTAAATGCAATCCATATATATATATATATACTGAAAGCAGGAATAAGGATGATCCATGTCCTATCTTCTTGATAATTTAAAATGGTAATAGTACACATTTAAAAAATTTCAAGTAACTTTCATATTAAAAAATAGTTCACTATTACAATTTAATGGGATCTATTACTAAAAATGTGAAAGATAGTAAGAATCAAAATAGGGATGCTAATAAAAGCTCTTTTAAAAATTGATTTAAAGATAATGATGTTAAGTGGACCGGTATATGCCTCATAAATTGTAATTGGGAATACCATAAATAAAAATGAGTTAGTTTTTTTTTCTGCCTCATAATAATATCCTAGCAAATATTTTTAAAATTATATCTTCTATAAATGATGAAATATGCAATTTATAGATGTGTGTTCTTCTTGAATTTTGTGCCATTCTTAATTAAAAGAAAACAATCCATCTGTTCTGTTTCAAAATAATAAGTCAGTTGTTCCAGAGCTTATGCAAGTTTTGACATTCCCACTGAACACTAGAATAATATACTTTTTCAGATTGGCTATTTGGGTATGCATTTCACTGGCTGAATCATTTTCACCAACTTTAAAAATCTCTATCATAAATTGATTCAATCATTTATTTTTACTGAACATTTACTTTTAAAATAATTCTATATATCCAGAATCATAAATAAGCCTTTCCTTTTTGATCTACAAGACTTTTTAAGCCATAGATATGAAAGATAATTCTGCGACTATTTCAGATAATCTGTTTCTTATTTTCTATTATTAAGATCTTCTGCAGCCACATTAAACAATTTATCAGATTCCTCATACAATGTGTGCATGAATATTCTGATCACACCCAAAAAAATTATCTAAGTTTATTTTTTAACATTTTTGTTTCTATCCAATAACAAAATATGAATTAACATATAATCAGATTTTTTCCCCCTTTATAAAAGTAGAAATCTGAAGAATGCTAATACAGTAATGCTTGGTAACAAATCAATATTTATCTTGTAACATAAGCTGTTTTATCATAGTACAAAGTTTATCAAATTTCACATTATTTTTACTCAGAATTTAACAGATAGTACAACTGAAAAAGATATTTCCCTTCCCTCTAGAAAGCCAACACTGATATTGAGGAGAAAGTGGCCAGTAAAAAAAAAGTATAGAAACAATGACATTTTTAGATATTACTTCACTTCATTGAAGAAAATGATGTAATAAATGAAAGATCAGTGATGAAAATAAAGTCATCTCAAGGCTAAAAGTACCAATGTCATGGGAGTAAAATGTGAATTCTGAGCTCTCAAAAAAATAATTGAATTCAAATAAAAACTTCTAAATACAAATTTCTATTCAGGATTTAAATATGAATCAATAAAACAGTAAGTACTTTCTTCTTATATTTCAGACTAGCCCTTCTAACATGATTCAATTCCAAATATTGGATGGCAATCAAGATATCCAATTTCAGATAGTAAAATCTTTTTGTAATCATTAAAGATAATGTCAAATCCTCTTAACTCTAAAAAGCTTTGTTGAAAGAAAAAATATTTTAAAATATCTAAGTAATGGTTTTGAAGAATTGTAGCTTGGACAATTATTTGAGCAGTGTCTAATATTCTAGTAAATCTATAGTGATCAAATCAAATCTCCAAAGAAATTAGCACTTGCTGATGGCAGCCTGTTAAAATATCTTAGAACATATAAAATTTAATATACATGTACCTTAAATGATCATATACTGTATATATATATAAAGAGAGAGATTGTGTCTCATAGTACACAATACAGTAAATATATAACCATGAGTGTTCATGTGTGTTGGCATATATATTTAAAACTTAATAAAAAAAATGAATATAGACAAAATTTACATAAATAAATAAAGATTATATTAGCTAATTAGATAATAAAAATATTATTTAAAATGAATATGAAAAAGTTTCCCAGATGTAAATAAATTACTATTTGACTTATTTTTGATTTTGACAAAAATCTAAAGTTTTAATGTAGCAAAAAGAAAACTATTTTTGTATAAAACAAAAGTATTTATTTTAAAGGATATGTACAGTAATTATAAAAATTGTTTTCAATACATCTATATTTAAAAGAATAAAAAACAATTTTTAATTAAGAAATAATTTTTGAACCTATTTCTGTTTTGATATAAAAACAACCCAGTTACCTTTATTAATACAATTATAATCTTGGTTTTATTAAATAAAAAGGGAAAATACTTATTTAAAATCTTTCTGCTGATAAATTTTTGTACATTTCTTAGTATAAGTATTGGGATAAGTTTAACTGAAAATACAGACTTCAAGTAGAAAAGCAATCACTTGCAATTTCCATGTTAATCAAGTAAGGGTAATGAGAAATATGCATGGGATTCTCTGTGATGTTCCATAGCTCAATATGTATAGCAGACACTGCTTGCTGTATCTGAATTTAATAAATTATAGAATCTGAATTGAGAACAGAATATGCCATACAGTAAAGTTGGTAAAATTGTTTATACCAGATAATGATGTTTGAGATTCTAGTGATATACATTAAACTATTATTTGTATTTATGGAGACACAGATTAAGAAAATCTAATCTTGAGAGATTATTATATATAGAAGCACAGATTATTAAAAGATTCCATCTACATATATAATTTACATAAAAATTAATTCTTATGAAGAAAAATATTTTTGCATACATATAGAAGCTTAGACAAAAAAAGACTGGCAAATTCTCCAATAAATAAATATATAGTGTCATTACATTGTATAAAATAAATAGTATTTCCCTGAGATTTTAAAAAAGAAGACTCGTAAACAACAGGTACTTTTTGCTTACAATAAATTGGGTAAAACTGTCTTAAATTGGCAAATTAAGAAAATAATGACTTAACCATCTCAAGGGAAAACAAAATCTAAAATGTAGTATTTTTTTTATAGTTTTTTTTAAATTTAAGTTTTCAATTAAAAATTTTTTTTTGCTTAAGTATGCTTTAAAATAGTTTGAAAAATATAATAAAATTATCAAATATTTTTTTATTTTTACCTTAATTACAGATGAAAATTTAAATATTGACTTCAATCAATATGTTTATAAGAAAGAACTATCAAATTTGAAATAATTTACCTTATAAGTTATTCCAAATTAAGAACTAATAACTGAAATATTTTATCTTTATATTGTATGCATTTTGCTTCATGTTCTGATTATTCTTCATGTTACACATCCCTAGACATCTTCTACAAGTCTTCAAACTTTAATGATCAGGTTTCAAATTACGCCACCATCCAACTCTTCAGCCTTCCATACCACTGAAAATCCTATTTGAAGATTTGCTATCTTAATATAAAGGAAACACTGATTATATATATATGTGGGTGTGTGGGAGATGATGATCTGGACCAACTAATGAGTGCTGGTTCAGCATGAAATAAGTATATTGGAGGTCATTTATCTTTTTCACAATTTGTGTGGTCATGTGTATCAGTTGCATGAGATAGATTGGATAGTTGAAGAGAACTTGGAAGTCTGGGTGCAAATCCCCTATAATTAAATCAAAACTACAGGGATATAAAGTATACCTGTATTTAAATATATTATACACGAACAATCTAATGATTAATGTATAAATTAAAAAGATTTCATAAAATGACAATAACTATATATTATTACATTAGCTTTCTGTTTCTTATTCAGATATCGTCAGTAGTTTGTTATGTTAATATATTAAAGTTAATGATTCAGACAATAAAAATTATATAACTAGTTTTCATCTTTTATCTATTCTATTATTAAAGATATAACCAAAGTTATATCTTAAGAGAATTATAAGATAAAAATGCTAAATCAAAATAAAGACAAAAGCAAAATCTACTAATAATTCCAATTAAAAATATTCTTCTGAATGATATAGCTGCTATGCTCACCAATGTCTTTATCATTAAATATTTTGGGATAACCTCGATTTGGGTATTTTCCTCTTAATTGCCAAACATCGAAAAAGGGTTTCCAGTCAATATAGGGCAATAGATTGTCCAAATTTTCCACTTCTATTGTTTTTGTCCCAATAAAACTTGGAGAAACTACAATAAAGAAATATGTAATAAAAAACAACAACAATAACAAAAACAAATGAGAATTAATTTGCAGTATCATACAATATTTAAAAAGTTATTTTAAAAAAAAATATAGTTAAGAGAAAATTAATTAATCTCTGCAAAACATACATACACTAAGAACACATTTAAAGCATTAAAATATTAATCCTCATACAAATTCTATGCAAAGAATATCAAGTTTTTTGAATCTATTACATTCCTTATATCTAAGCACATTATAATTTTATGATTTACATAACATTGCTTTGAAAATCAAAAAAATATTAATAAATATACAATAAAAAAGATATTTTTGTATTAAACTATTTCCATTTAATTGCCCAAATGATGGAAGACGCTGGAATATCCAATAAGAAAAGGTGCTAACTGATAACAGTTATGGTTAATTTTAAATATATATATTGAATCAGGTAGGAGAAGATCGAATAGAAAAAAAAACGTAAAATTTTTACTCTTTAATAAAAATGGAAAATTGTGAAAAGCAAAATTGTAAGATAAATTGTTGACTTCTTTTATATAGAAAAATGACAATATTATAAAATTATTTATCATAAATTTGATCTACTCCAGCTGCAATTTAAATATTACAGCACCTGATCCCTCAGGCAGAGAAGCATAATACCCAAAGGATACTTGTAGCCAGACTGAGGTTATACAAGGTATAACCTACAGCCATATTTCTAGGTTACAGAACATTTCGACTGCTGAATTCAAACCCTGTCATTCAAAGTATTTTATTTGTTTTGAAGTAAACTTCAGGCGCCAGTTAATTACAAGAAGTAACTAACATACTCTGGGCGACAGCTACTAATTCAGTCCCTGATAAATCCCAAACTAGCTCAACAGAAACAAATAGAATAAACTCATATCTAACTTCTTTGCTAAATTGTTCTTAGTGGTATAATTAAAGAATTGACAGACACTTTATTCTAAATAAAATGTTTACTATAATTTGTAAAAATAAATTTATTTAAACGCACAAACTAATTTTATAAATTTTTAATTAAATAAACAATGATTTTATATATAACTACACACATTCTTAATAAAACATAATAGTAATGTAATATAAACACTATATGGATAGAGCGCACACAACCTTGGACTTACAGCTAATTATTTCATTGTTTGAAAGCTCTGTAACTATTTATTTGATTCTTTAGGAAACATATGAACCTGCACATACTATAGTTCATTATATGCTGGCTATAGAGTTCATTTATTATACTGACTCTGGAGATACTCAAAGATTGCAATGGCTACTTAAATTAATATCAGAAATGAGAATAAGAAAAAGTTATTACCTATAGAATTTTAAACGTTGTGGCTTCTTGCTCTTTGTTGCTGTGTGTGTAGTTTACCAACCGGTTGGATTTCAGGCTTCTGATGTGGTCCTGATGATTGTGGTTCCGGGCTACTTCTATTTCAGGCAGTTAGACATTCTTGATGGCTTCAAATTATTAGACGGGCATGGCTTCTATCGGGCAGACTGCTGAAGTTCTTGCGGATGAAGATTGGAGCTCATCGCATGTTCCGAAAACTGCTCAGCACGGCATTGTATTTTTTGAAATATACATCTAATAGGTGATTGAATCTAGATACGTGAATGATTGACTGATGAAATTTTCGACCGTATTTATGTGATGATCTTGTTGTTATCTTCAATTAATTTTTTAAAATCCACTAGTTATTTTCATTGTTCAAAATCTGTCCACTGCTTTTGTTGATCAAATTTTTGATAAGATGTATTTTAATTAGTCCTGTTGTTTATAGATTTTAATTAATTAATCAGTAGCCATTGCTAATCCCATTCCTATGCAGCTTATCTATTAAGCAATCTTTGAGTTTTAAAATTTAATTATGAGCTTTCTTTTATTTTAATATTTAGCTTTCATATTTTATTTTATTTCAAACTAGTAAAACTTATACTAATAAATGACATTTGCCCTTTGGCAATCTACATTTTTATGAAGAAAACTCTAAATTTTTATAGATTTTTTTTTTTTTCAAATGAGATATTTTAATTTCAGAATCTTTTTGTTATTTAAATATAAGATTTTATTTTAATAATTGTAAACAACAATTTTAAATATACCACCAATGTTCATTAGTGGTAAAATATATATAAACTTATCAGTTTAAGAAAACTCAATTCAATGATTTACATAATCAAATTGCAAGCTTTTTTTGCTTTTTTCAATTTGTGTTTGTTTTAGTATTAAAGTATTGATTGATAGTCATTATTAGTCATTTTGAGATTTGATTAAATAAAACAAAAAACAGATCTCCAAGTAGAGTCAAAACATTTTGACAATTTAATAACAAAATAAGAAAAAGATCTTAGGAGTTTCTGACTGATCTCTAAATTTCAGAAATGCCATTATTAATTATTTATTTAAAGAAGTTCATATGTATCTACATTTTCTACCAAACCAAAATGAAAAGATTTCTGTCAATGGATTCTTGAATATTCCACAAAATTATTAAGCCCAACAATCTTAATATAACAATACTTTTTTGTTCCAAATTTGCTATAAATTAAGATATTTGCATTATATAAAATTATACATTTCAATAGCCTTTAAAACTTAATAATATATAACCATTAGTACAATTACTGTTAGTTTACACTTAAATAACTAAATATTTGAATATTAAATATTTGGCAGGTTTATTGCTGGGAGTTAGAAGGTTGAATACTGGAAATGAACTCCAGACTATGCCATTCCATCATTGCACCAAACTGCACAGGACAATGTTTAAGAAAAACATATAAAAAGAATAAAAATTAACCAATATAATATACTGTTTCAAGAAACTTTATCTTTTGTGACTACAAACATTACTTTATAAGAGTATATAATAATACTATATAGAAGTTCAGAATACAAAAAAGATGTAAATCACCATGAAGAAACTAAATCTCTGAATCAAAATCATTATCTTATAGCATTTAAAAAAATTAGAATTATTCTGATGACATTGATCTTATGCTCATCAAATGATATATTTTTTTTTTTGCTGATGTGATTTGTTTTATACAGTATTAGTTGATTTAATTCTTTCATTTATAACTTATCTAAGACAGAACACAAGCAGTTGCTCTTAAAGACATACAGGAACATTTCTGGCTTTATTATAAACATTCATTAACAATGAAACTCTCTCTCTATATATATATATTATAATGGTTCAGGTTTTTTATCAGAAGAGGGGGGGATCTCACTATGGTCGGGCCCAGGGTCTTCGAGTAGGATGATGTGATGTACTAACCTATGATCGTATCTATCTCCAATGGGCTAGCTCTAAGTTTACACATTAAATTTAGATACAATTGGGCTGTTTATCCATACCTCACCCCTCTTTTAGATTCCATTATGCCTCAGTATTCAAATTCAGGGAGAAATTAACCTTTGGCTCTCTTCAGGGATGAATTTACACTAGATAGAAACTACTGCATTCAATTGATTTAAAAATCCACCCAAATATATTACTATATTATAATATAAAAATAAAATGTGTGTATGGAAGTTGATGAGTGAATGGATAAATGATTTTGATAAACTAGAGACCATTTTAATAAAAATCAAATTAACAACGTTTATTGAATAACAAAAATAAAAATCCAAAACTTTTAAACATGATAAAATAATATAATTGTATGTATCAAGAATGTATTTCTAACATATCAGTGATTAAATGTTTTCACTATTCCAACCCTTACCCATGGTAGAAGTACATAGCATGGCACTAATTATTTACAAAGCAAATAATAAAAAATCTTTTATTAAATTGACCACAAAGCTGACTAACTAATTCATAATATTATACAAGTATATCCATAATACCCTCGTCGTCCAATTCCATTTATTAATGTTCCATCTTCTTTGGGACCCCCATGTACAATTCCCTAAAGTTGATAGGAAAGAGCATTTGCACAGGAAGATTAATCATTTATACCAAAAGAATAAAGGTAAACAACTGCTAGTTAACAATAAAAAAAAATAACACAAACTCTGACCTGTAGTAGTGTATGTGCATAATATGGAATAGTATCGAAACTCTTATCTTATTTCATATCAGTGGTGATGATGATCAAATATCAAGTCACTATGGAGGGAAAGCTGACCTAAACTTTATTTAACATAAAAAAAATATTTTGTCTAACTAAATAATTTTCCTCCCTTCACTTTCTTACTTTCAAGTATGGAGATAAAATAAAACTAGAATTTTTACAAACAAATATAAATATATATAATAAAACAAAATTCATTAGTTCATTTTGATTGATGTCCATGAGTTTAGCAAGAATGTCTCCTATGGATACTGTCTATCTCTCTTCAAATTATCTTTCCTTGGTAAGTCATTTATCACCCATTAAAATTCCTCAACAATGCACTTGAAATGATGTTGTTTCCATTTTCTGCAGTTGCTTCTCTTCTGGATCCATTTAAAAAGTTAGTGTAGGTCATTTGATATTTCTTTAGGTATTATATAGGCAAGTAGATCAAATCACCATGCTTCTCTGGTAGGACTGTAGCAATCCAGTCCTATGGCAATATTAATTTAGCTGAAATACATTGCGTAGCAGTTTATATTTACTTTTTCTTAATTTACTATTTGGCATTTAACGGCTTATATAAGAAAAAAGTTATATGCCAGCGATTTTTTACTTCTCTTTTCTCCGTGTTCGAATAATAGTGCAGTTTTTATTTTTAAATATCAATTCAAAATCAGTTCAGTTCTTTTGTCAAACTGCATGAATTTATCAAACTTTTCTGTTTAAATGTCGGTTATAGTTTCTTATAATTTTATGCTACGAAGATTATACGGATAATCTGGAATATTCAAACAAGTTATCCATCTTCTCTTGGATTTGAACATTCGATCTTTTAAAGATTGGCTTTGAGCAGTTCTTGTATCATTTGAAAAATAACAAAGATAATGGAAATGAACTGGGTTTGCTTTTATACCCCGCTTAGCTTCCGGTGTTTAGTATACCAGCATTTCCATTTCTGTAGCTGTTTATTGGTGCATGTATTGTATTGATTGTAGTTAAAAATAAAATTACGTAGTAGAATTCTACTTTTATTTTCCATATTTGGTTGCCTAGTGATTGGCTTGACATTAGGTCATCATTATGTTTACTAAGCCTAAGTCTTTATTCGTGATGTATAACACATTAATAAATAACTTATTGTTGGTTTCTATATATATAGAAAGGATTTCTTTAACTGGATTTTTATTTCTCATTATGAATATATATATATATATATATGTTTAGATAGTGTATATTCAACTATCTGTTAGTTAAGCTTATGTTTTAACTGTTTGATCTGGTGATATGGATAAATAAAAGCTGGTTTCAATAGGATTGTAAGCTACCCTTACAATATATATATATGTATATTACTAAATAAAAGGTATGATAAGTTGTGATCATGTGTAATTATTTAAGACATTGCTTGTCAGATATAAAATGTTTATAGTAAGCCTACATCTGGCCAAGTAAAACTTATAATTCTCTTTATAACTTCAACAATAATCTGGTTTTATAATACAATTTAAGTATTCAAAATATAACAAGGTTTCATTCATGGGAAAAAATAATGTAGCAAACAGCATAAAAACTTATTTAATAATATACATCAGAAAGACACATGATTAAATGATTCATGGACTAATTACTTGTTTCAGGTTCATTCTTCCAATCAATTATCAACCTTTTATTCCTGGCCTCTTCTAAGCTTACATATCTACATTCCTAAATAAAAGAATAAATTAAAAACATGAAGAAAAAAAAAAAGGACATTAGTGAATTAATAAATTATATTTAATTAAAATTATTCACATCAATATATATTTTAGGGTTGATTTAATTTATATAATGTTAAGCTAATTTTAAAATTGAAAATGTAGCAAAATTTTTGAAAATATCTCATTATGGCATAACTTTATTTTTATATATGAAGGAAGCAAAATATATATAAAAAGGATACTATTAAAAAAATATTATTCCGAATTACAATAAAGATTTAAAATTTTACTAAAATTTATGAAGAAAAAGAAAATGAAATAACTGAAGAACTATTAAAAAATTAATAATTTTTTTAATCACTAAATATATTTAGTGACTAAAAATAAATGACAGAAATTATATAATATGTGTAATGTTTAAGAATTATAAATACCTATATTATTTCATTATAAATAAAAAATGAAAGAACAATATTGTGGAGAATGATGGTATATCAGATAGAATGACAAGATTAGTTATTCAAATTAATAGAAGAAAAAAATACAGATAATTAAGGTTATGCCCCAACAAGTTCTCATTGTGAATAAAAAAGCAAAGGATTTTATATTTTAATATTGTTATGGGAGATTTTAATGCTACTATATAGATAAATATTGAAAGATGAAATTACTATAGGTAAATTTGGTTATGGAGATAGAAATGGGAATATATGAGGAATTCATAGAAAATAAATTATTCATTATGAATTCTTATTTTTAAGAAAAATACTAGATAGAGATAAAAGCATCCAGTTGCAGCAGAATTTAATTATATTTTAAATACAGAAAATATATATTTCAAGATTGTTCTTAATAGATTCAACACAGGAAATGATCATTGAGATGTAAAATAAATGTTAAAGCAAAACTAGAGATAAAAACTATTAAGAAAAATATTATTAAAAGGTGATACTGCTAATCTTCAGAAATACTTCAATGAATTTAAATTAGAACATACAAATCATTTTAAAATATTAACAGACTTTAAAAATGGTTCAGACTTGACAAAACTCAATAAGAACATAATTATACTATATTAAAAACTCTAACAAAGATGGCTAGTTCAAAAAAGCAGCAATTTACCAATAAATTTTCTACAGAAATAAGACAATATATGAACAAAAAAGAACTTTTTTTTTTAAATGATCTATAAAGAAATGAATATATAGACTTTTGTAGAATAGTATGAAAAAGAGTTAATAATGATATAAAAAACAAATTGTGAATGGGCAAGGAAAATTATAGAAGAGAATAAAAGTTTCAAAAGTGTTGATATTAGAAGAATTGTTTCAGCAATAAAAAGAAAAAAATAGAGCTATTATTAAAAAGAGGGATGACAACATAAAATTATGAAAGAATTCTATAAAAAATTATATAATAATAAACAATAGGGAAATCCTCTAAACTGGCAAGCATTTTAAAGGTAGAGGTGAGACATGCAATTGAATCTATGAAATAGGGAAAAGATCCAAGAAATGTTGAAATTATTAATTGATATTTCTAAAAAAGGAGATGAAGAATTAAAAAAGATGTTGGCAAAGCTATATATCAAATGTGTCAATGATAAAGATGTAATAGATAATTGGAAAAATATAGTAGTAATATTGATATTTAAGAAAGGTAATAAAGAAAATATTATAAACCACAGACCATACAAAATCGTTACTAAAATGATTATAACTCATCTACAGAGAATGTTGGATTCTGACCAATTAAAAAAACAAACTGAATTTAAAAGTGGTTTTAGCACAGTGAATTTCAGTCTAATACTAAAAAAAGTTATAGAAAGGATCAATGCAAATGAGTTGTCATTATACTTTGAATATGTAGATTATAAAAAAGCATTTGATTCTAAGAATTTCTATGAATTACCATAGAAAGCTTTGGATCAAGATATAAAACCAGGATACTGTCATACTCTGAAGAATATTTATTATAATGCAACAGCAGTGATTAGATTACATGGTGATACTAAAAAGATTAACATTAAGAATGATATGCAACAGGATGGTTTCATATCTCCAAAACTTTTTTTATATTTTGCAGATGATGTATTTGTTTTTGCAAGTAATGCTTAAGAGTTTCAGGAAATGTTCCACACATTATTAGATGGAAGTAAGAAAGTAGGATTAAAGATAACGTTCATTAGATTTTTCCAGAAGAAAATAAAGATTGACAATCAGGAATTAGATGAAGTTGACAATTACTTGTTCAGATTATTAATAGAGATGAAAATATAATGAATGAAATTAATCATAGAAATACCTTATTAAAAGAAAATATGCCTGTATTGTTGTTTTTTTTTTTAAAAAAAGGTGGGAGTAATAAGTATGTTTTAACAATTTTTGTTTATAGATTTGAGATTTGGACACTTGACAGATGAGCAATAAAGATTTCAGATCACTGAATGAAGTATAAAGAAATGTATGGATAAGAAGATAAACATGTGGACCACTGAAAGAATTAAGATTGAAATGGAAGAGGGGTGGAATATTACTAGAAAAGATGACAATAATGGACAGTTGAAGCTTTAAACTGAGGTTCCAAGAGATTATAAAAGACCTAAAAAGAGATCACATGTGAGATGAATGACAAATAAGAATGTTTGCTGAAGTGATGAGAAAAAGTTATAGTTTAAAGAAACTAACTCAAACTTCATCCTGCTGTGGACTGATAATAGTGGAAAATGATGCATTTAAAGCAATTTATATAAAACTATATATATAATATGAATGGAACAATTATTTTACAAGGCATCTAAATATATGTATCCTGGTAACACTTTATTCCAACTACTGTTACTCATAATATTCTTAATAAATATATTAAACAAATTAGAGCCTATTAGTTCTATCATTATATGAAAGAGTTTAAATTATCAACATTTTATTCTGAACTTCATTCTAAAAAACTTATAAAGAAAATACCACTACCATCTTTAATATTATTTTTATTTGCTTGTTATAATAAATTATTTTACAATTATTTCTGGTTTGATATTAAGTTGTATTAGAGTAGTCTATATATGTAATATTTTCATTAAAAGAAGTTTTAGATTGAAAAATAAACAATCTATATTAAAATTATTGGCAATCTAATGTAAAGAGATTGTAATTTTGTTCATAACAATTATTTTATTAAATATATGTTTTGATTAGAGGAACATATTATTTGTTTGACTGACTTATTTTTTTTATATTGTCATTGTTCTTTTCCATGATAAGAAGACTCTTAAAGATAAATATCTTATGCCAAAGAATAAACATGAAAGCTTACATAAAACCAAATATTGGTTCTATTTTTACTTCTTTTAATAATAATCTCAACTTTCAATAAAAAAAAATTTAAGCATTTCAAAAATTAAACAAGTTCAGCTGTTATGAAAAATTCCAGTTACCTGAACAATTAATTCTTTTTAGGTATTTGAACTGCTTCTGGAATACATCTATCTTTGTTTTTTTAAAACAGGCAAAAACTCACATGCGATGTTTGGTTTTTTAAATAAAAAAAAACTATAATTACCTTTCATACATTCCTTTTTTAAATAATCAGATATTTTATATTTTTCTTACTTTAATTGATTCTATATGTTCAATACGCAACTCTTCATATTCTTCTGCTATATCTTCTACAAAATCATCAAAACTTTTGGTATCCATTAGAGAGGAACACTAAAAAAAAAAAATTTTCCTCTACATATACATATGTATTCTTATAATCAAAAAAAAAAAAGTTTGTATTTAACACATACATACACATAAATATGTTTGCAAATCTTTCTTTTGCTTTCTTTTTTTGAATATTATCTTCAGCATATATAATTATTATTATTATTTATTTTGTAAAAAATAACTGAATGATTAATTGTTCAGGAGATCATGTGATATTCAAGTCTCGGAAATGACGACTGAGCTTTGATTCAAAAATTTATGCTCATTTTTATAGCGTTTCTGGATAGAACAGAAGGTAATGGCAAATTACCAACAATGATGTGTGTTATCACTTGACCATAATATTCTACTGCTCAGTTATTTTCAACTAGTTTTCAGGCAGAAAATTTTACATTCACTTACTTATATAGTGTGCTGAATATGATTGTTTTTATATATCATCAATTTTTTTATTCTCATAATAACAGGATATTTGCTATAATTCACACTACATTATTTCTTAGTGACCCTATGTCTTTTAATGAATAATGCAAAAAAGTCTCCTGACTTATGTTTATGAATGAACATTAATCCTAAAATAAATCAGGTAAAAAATAATGAATGGTATTTGATTTCTAATGAAACACCATTATTTGACAATGCCCATAATAATTTTATATTTGAATAGTGATATATTATTTATTTAATGTTCCTAAACTTTTTGAATGTTAAATTAAATATGATATATTTAAAATCCTCAGGCAAAAATAATTTGTCTTGAAAAGAACCAAATAGTCATGTTGAAAAACTAGAAAAATGTTTTGGAAAACAAAGAATGATTACTATTTAAAAAAAATAGAGAGAAATTAATTTAAATATTTAAAGAATGGAAAGCCATATGTCACAAAAATGCAATATTTGTATTTATATTTTTTTTCCATAATGAATTTAAGTGATATTAACAATCAGATCATGAATGATTCATTTTACCCAGATCTTCAGAGTATAAAAAAAATGATTTAAAAAGTGATGACTGAATAAATGATTTGAAATAGAATCTAAAATTTGATACACAGTATGAAAGCACTGAACACAAATGCAAAAGCATATTAATTTAAAAATCATTTCTGATTCTATCATCTATATATCTTCATAATTCTGGCTACTGATCAGAATTGCTACTTTAATTAATTTCTGATAATTACTAAGAATTGTACAGTATACATATGAAATAAATTTTTATTGAAATACATTATAACTACTAATGATAAAATAATTTGTATTTTTGAAATCCTAATTTCAAAATGTTAAAGAGATGCAAAGCTATTCAGATAACAAATAACTAATGATAATAAGATAAAATGCAATATCCTAATAGCAGAAAAAAAAAATTAAATGATTAAATAAGTGTGAAAATCATGTTGATCATAAACACAAAAATGAAACCTAATATATTACAAGAAAAAATGGAAGATTATCATACACAATGACTTAAAAAAATTATTAAGAAAAAACCAGATGGAGTTTTGGTTATGAAAAACATGATTTGATGCTGATCTAAATGTCCCTTGATGTAGAATTTAAAATTTGGATAGAGTTTAGAAAGTTTTTCAGATTGTTAAGATTTTTCAGAGCCAATATTATGGAATGATCCATTATTGATCAATAAGAATTTAGCTAAACTTAGTAAAATTCCAATATGATCTGAGTTCAGATAAGAAAAATTATAATATGAAGTAGTATTTACCAGTGGTGAGAGAAGTATCATATACCTAAGATCATTATTTAGTTTCTGATTATTTTTATTTTACAGGTTACAGTCTGGTATATAAAGCATCAGATCTAATTTACAAATTTTGTCATGTATGAATTTATAAAATTAATCAATATGCAAAACAAAAAATATATACTAAAAATTAAATTATTATAAATGCTGGTAAGTGATAAAATCCATGTTACAATTTACAAGTAATTAACTTGTATGAGAAATAGATTTAAATGTATGGCACAATTACAGATTAATTAAAAAAAGATTCCACCAAATAAGTAGAAAAAATTTTGCATTAAAAAACAATTACAAAATATGCTAATATGTTAAAGATTTACACTAATTATTATGTAATAACTGAAACACACAGGCTTATATATACCTGTATATAGACACACGTATATATAAGCCTGTGTGTTTCAGTTATTACATAGTAGAGATGTCTGCTCATCCCTTGTAAATGTATTAAATGGATTGTGTTCTGTACATGAGGGATCAGATTGACCTTAGGTCAACATGTGTGTAATAAGAATCTCGGTCTCAGGGTGGTCTTTGAGCATTCCATCATCAGATTTTCAATTGGATGGATAATTGAAAAGTTGGAATGTGGATTAGATTGAAGCCTGTCCATTAAAGTATGAGGATTAGCTATCTTAATATATATCTAAGCACTTATAGCATATATGTGTAGAGATGATAATCTGGACCAACTGATGATTGCTGGTTTAGCATGAAATATGTATATTGGTGATTATTTATCTTTTCAACATATATGAGTTCAAGTGTATCAGTGTTATGAGATAGAGTGGAGAGTGGTGGGTTGTGTGAAAGTCTGTGCTCTACCCTATACATTACTAATTATTATGATGGAAAAATATTCAATCATTTTCTGTTATTCCAAATGCTAAACAGTAGTGAAGCAAAGAATGCCCATGGTGCTTTAATGATCTTTGGAGTTGACAAAATAAAGAAGAAACTCTTACATAAGTATGCAATAAAAGATTAATTTTAAATCCATACTTAATATTTTCAATAAAAAATTTCTGGTGAACCAATTTCTGAGTATCTCAATGTTTTTTAAAATGAAATTTGCAATATTTTAAAAATCAAAAGAGATAGTCTAAGGCCATCTATTAGTAATAACTTAAATGACATATGTGAGAATGAACTAATGCAAAATATAGACTATAATATATAATGTAAGTATGCAGTACCAATTAGAGGCTTATGAAAATTATGAAAGAAAAACAAACTATCAACTGAAGCAAAGAACAAAATGGATCAAGTCAAGCAAAATATTATCTATCTATATTAAAATATTAAATGATAGTAATGAACAGTATCTACAATCTTCTGCAGAAAAGCATTATGTACTATAAATATACAAATTGTTAGAACTAAGTACATTTTAAAGAAAACCAAATGGCATATACTCTTAATATTTTTAAAAACATTTAACTGAGTTTCTATACAATACGTCAAATCATATTAATGATTCATGACATGAAGAAAATGCTCCATTTTCATTTATCCAATTCTGAATAAGTCTTTTGCAAAGATCATATTCAAGAATGAGATTGGATCATGAATAATGACTTTTTGAAATGGGATATGATTAATTAAAAAAATTTTTAAATGTGATAAACCTAATGAAGTTATAATATATAACTATTTCCTCAGGACACCCTACCTTCATTAGATTTTATCATATTTTAATGATCTTTTTACTTAATGTCATTAAAAACTTCTTTCATTTCATTCTAGAGATGATTTGTTTAGTATATGTCAATGATATGGTCATTAATGAATCATTTCTTATTAAATTAATATTAGAAATTGATATAATAATCCTTTTTCTTTATTTTTTTTATTGTCAGATGAAAATATTTTTAGACTATATTATCAGTTTTAAACAAAAAAATGGATTAAGTAAAAACAATGTTTTCATCATAGCAAAGTCACAATCATCGTAGTTATTTTTTTCTCCTTGTTCTTGCATTAGTGCCATGAGATTGACTTGATGAAAAAAATTTTATGTCAGACTTTGATAATTGATTTCATTTCATCAAATCACTTTCTTTCTGAATATTAATATAGATTTTAAAAATAATCATGTAATTTTATTTGCTAATGTTTATTTTAATGTTGCTTTAAAACATTTGTATGAGATTAAATCAAGTATTGTAAAATGACTTACTTTCAGAACTGTGATTAAATGTATTTTAAAATTATAAAAAATATTTGATAGAAATTGTATATCCATTAAGTTACAGTTATTGTAACTGTAGAACTACTAATTCAGTTTGAATTTTATCCCTTCTGGGTGAGGGGGAAAAAAAAGATTGCCAATAACTTAAATAATTTGGCAATAGTAGAAATATTTCTAAAAGAAACAGCAGAATTATCCCAATTAAATTTTTTCTAAAAATTTATGTTCTTAAATGTTTAAAAAGTGTGTTGTTTTTTTAAAAAAAATCATTTTTCAAATAAATATTTTCATATTTTATCGAGTACATTCTGATGCCATGGACACTATAGAAACTAAAAACATTATTGCAAGGATTGTCTTTGAATTCTGCCTTCGATTAATTTTTTTTGCTCATCATATCTCATAATATTTCATATTTCACATCAAAAAAAATTATATTCAAAAAAATTCTATATACTTATAAACAATTCTTTTGAATTTGAACCTGTTTGATGGTTATCAATCTCAAGATGCAACTCAAATCACAAGTGTGTGTGCATATGAGGTAAGATCATAAGATTTTATAAAATAATAATATATAAATTTAAATGACTAAGAACTTATAAATGCTCAAATAAAATTAACACATTCATTGCAATGTTGTCCTTAATAGAAATATTTGTAGTGTAAGATGATAACTGTCTGAAAAGAACAAAATTCACATCTTATTAGAAGTGACAGATCTCTTTCTAATAAGTCATTGTTTTATGTCTCATGTTGTCATAGAAAATTCTGAATTAGGAAATAATATTAATAACATTTTTTTAAAAAATTATAGCAAAATAATCTTACAACTAATATTAAACAATTTATAATAAATATAAATACATATGATCTTTTCCTTGGTACAATCTTGGTTCACGAACCATTACCAATTTAGTATTGCACTCTAATAAAGTTGAAAAATATATACCTAAATACTAATTTAAATACTATCAGAAAAAAAAAAAGCACTTATCTGAAAAAGTACAAATTTTTATTCAATTATACTCCCAATATTTCTTTTTTTAAAAAAACTGTTCATAAATATTTATTAAATAGCTATATCATCAATCCCAACTAAAATTGGAAATAAATATCTTTGTTTTATTTAAGATTTCTCTTTCAGAATTTATTTAAAAATTTCACAATTTTAATACTTATTCTGTTTAATTGAATAAAAAAAATTGCTTTAACATTGTCTAATCAATGTCCTGAATTCTAAAATGATATCAATTTCTTCATTTCACATCTAGTGGTGAATACAACTGTTTTTTAAGTTTTTACAGCCAAAAGATGTAACGCTGAGAGATATTCTCATGAATCTTTCTTTATAATAAAATTATATAATTTTAGTTGTAATTGTTTGTGTGTATTTGATTACTTTGTGTGTGTTGCAGTCATATTAATTGTTATACTGCAGTTGAGTTTTGCCTGGTTCATTCATAATAGACTTCCTCCAGATATGCAATAAGAAGAATACTAATAAAGTTTGGATGTAGGTAAGCTTCTTTTAAACCACTTGTATGAACAGCCCTATCTTATTTGGTTTGAAATGTCGGGCTGACTTTTCATTTCAAGAAAAACTATCAGTTGTGCTTAAGTCCCAACAAGTTCACAATCTATGCTTATTTTACTTTCATTTGTATCTGTGTATGAGTTTATGAATATAAAAATCGTATTTTAATTTTTATTCATAAAATTTTTATTATAAATATTTTAAGATGTAATACCATGGATAGTATATCAGGGTGCACAGAAGGCAGTGTCTACAAATCCCTCCAGAGAGTATTCAGGAACTTCAAGAAATACACACAAATTCTATGAGAAAGGCAAAAGAATAACTGAGGAATCTAACATATATTTCCAAGGAGTGTAATGCAAGTCAGCTTTCATTTCATGTACCTTTTACTTTGCTTGTTAAATTGTTTTGCTTGCATGTTATGTTGCATCTGCAGGCATAATTTTATATTTAAAGAGTGAAACCTAAGAAAGAAATTGAAAAATTTCTGAAAAGAAAAATTGTTTTAAATACCAGAAGACAAATTAAATAGCAAATATATTACTGGCAGTATACATTTAGATAACATAATCAATGCTTTATTATTTGAATAAGTAGAAACATTAAACCAGCGTTTCAATAAATTTTAGCATTTAAATTTGATTTTAACTTCTTCTTTTTTAAAAATAAAGTTTTCATATCCAAAAAACTTCTGCAATTAAAACATTTATTTAGTGTTGCCAATTTGTATAATAATAAAATATTCCAAACATACTGACTTCTGCAATTAATTCTACTTTTAAATTTGAAAGCTCCGACATATTTTAAAATGTAAATATTGAAAAAATTATTAGCGATTTGATCCACTTGGCCAGCTGACTTGAACAGATATTTTAAATCTAGCAATCCATTCTGTTATTAAATACCACCATTTAGGTTTAGATTTGTAGAAAAATTTTTGGTAAATCTGTTTACTTATTAATTATTTTTAAAAATAAGCTTAACATACTTTGCATACATTTTATTCTTACGCCATTTTTTTTTTCCCCTCTCATCAGACAAGAATGCTATCAAGAACGCTCTCTTTAATCGCGCTTTTTTTTTTACATCTAAATGCATACGTGGTCACTATATTTTTATCTAATAATTAAAAATTAGTTAAACAAATGGCTTTTTAATTCAATGAAAATAATTTCTAAGACTAAATAAATAAGAATTATTATTATTTTCAATCACATTTTACTAAACTTAATGTGTTCTGTCAATTTCCAAAAAGTTAAAACATATTTTGATACAAATCAGTGGATGGAAAGAAGCAATTTAAATACATTAAAATAACACAGACAATAAGTAAGGCAAAATATTACTTATTCTCTCTAATAAATTATCTTGAATGCAAAAAAAATAATCTGTTCAAAATGCAAACCAAGCCAATCAAATCACCAAGAATAAGACAGAGAAATTTTTATACCAGTTATATCAATCTTTATATTTTATACTAAAATATAAGGTTACAATATATATTGTAACCTATGTAGTAGTATAGACAACAATAATCAATCAGAATTCTTCAACCAACCGAAAGCCAACATCTTAACGCATTAAGAATAATAATAATTCAGGCTAAGTTCAGAGTTCAAATGAACATATGCCTCAATAATAAGAGTAATAATAAGGTAAACTTTAATAAATAAGCATTATTAAGATAAATGCAATAACACAGTAAATTAAGAGAAGGAGACTTCTCATACTCTTTCTTTATAACACTTAATATTTAAAGCATATATTATAGAGGGTTAGATTACTTTAAATTTTCTTCTCACAACATATCCTCAAATACAGCTGCATCTTATAACTATAATAGTTATCTTATTATCATGATCAGATTTAACATCACATTTATCTTTTATTAAATAAAACATATCTTCTTATATTTTGCCATGTTAACTTGTTTTTAAATGAAAAAATTTTTATTTAAATAATCTTATGCATAAAATATATCTCAGGATTCAGATGATTAATAAGTCTTATGATTTATAATTTTGTTCTTTTCTTTAATTTTTGAAAATCTAACAAAAAATGAGATCCTAGTAATACAACAAAGCAATAAGATGTACTCTTACCCTTAAAATAATGTCTCATTATCTTAAAATTATAAATTTATAGTTTAAATTAACCATGATAAACTCTTAATTTTAAAATAAAGATAATCATGAGTAGATAAGGGATTTTATGGCTACTCAAAATATCATACTAATAGATTTGCTTATTATCTTCTAAAACAAAACCAAGCAATTTTATCATCATAAATTTATGATGAATAAAATCCAATGATCTTACACATAAATGAAATTGACTAAAGTGAACTTATATCAATTAAATAAATAATTGTAATTATTTTTAATTAAATAAAATAACCTTGTTCTTTGATGTTTTCTTAACATTAGAAATACAATTTAAATAAAGTAACTTTAAAATCAAATTCTTTGCATTCATGTACTTTCAATGCATAACAAGAAAATACAATAGTATGATAAACATTATAATGTTTAGATTTCTGAAAGCATGCAGATGATGATAAAGGACAAGAAAACCTAAGTTAATAATAAAAACAATAAAAATAATAATAAAAAATAAAACAAAATATAATATGGAAGAAAATTATATATTAGTTTTAAAAATAGATAAATAAATAATATTTAATAGTTAACAAAACATTCTATAGCTTTGATATTTTTAATAAGTTCTCTCATTTGACATACAATTATAAATTCTCTAAATGAATATACTTAACAGTCTAATTAAAATATAAACTTACCTATCCTTATAATGCAATGAATGCTAAAGAAGATGTATATTATTTGATGAAGCCACGTATACAATTTTAAATTTAATATTAAACATTTTATTGGATTTAACATCTTAAGATACTGGCTAGACACAGCTACAAGACCTACACAGTAAAACAAACAACACTAGGATAGACTAAATGCAATTGAAGGTAAGAGACATTCCTCAGTACTTACAAAAATATCAATTGCCAGGATAAAGTTATAGTATTACCCATGGCATTAGACAAAATATATCACAAGAAAATCTACCTTAAGGGATATAGAAGCAAAGGCAATAATATAATGATGTCATGAACTCAAGGAAAAGCATCTACATGAGGACAATAAATGAACTAAAACTTTATCACTAGTCAGAAAAATAATGAGAATGAACTATCAGATAAAAACAGCAATAATAGGGTGTTTGTCTCAATAAAGCATTATATGCTTAAATATAAGATAAACAAATAATAAATTCACTAGAAAAATATAACACAATATAAGGGAGATTAAACTACTAACACTTAAAATACAATGCCAAGATAAAATATTCACTAAGAGAGAGACTAATGTTAAATCTTTTTAAAATACCCTGACTAGATAAAATAATAAAAGACTAATGCAACAATCTCTTTAGAAATACGAAAACTATATGATATGTAAAACTGATAAAAATAACAAATATAAAATTGTGGCATAATAATTAACAATAAAAAATATGCATCAGCTTCTACCTCTTCGAGCATTTGCATACACATTCAAAATAGCTTCATAATAGGAACAAATATAATACTTTAAAATATATTATTACAATAGCAATAGTCTGTGAACTTATAATAATATACTTCATAAATAATTCATAAAGCATTATACAAAATAAAATGCATAGAAATAATACATAGCATTTACAATACCATAAATATTTAAAACTTGATAATTATATCTGTTACCAAAATAAAAAGAGAGTCCTTCATCTTGATATCCCTATTATACTGGATACAGTGATTGAAATAAAGTTCTGGAGTATCTTGCAGATTTTCCAAGATATTGTAAAATATCACATTAACTTTGCACATACACAATAATTTACAAAACACAAAAGCAAAATGTTTGAAGTCACTATCATGAATACATAGCCATTCAGATTGGATAAATACAATTTTATGAATACAATAACAAACATGACACACCTTAAATATTTTAAGTGGAATATCATATAATAAAATTAGTATTTCCTCTAAAGAGCACATATTTTATAATTTATTGATGATTAAAATTAATGAAGAGTAATTATTTCAAGTTCATTTTATAACAGACTTAGGAAATTAGAAGTAGTTTTAAATTAACATTATCTATCATTGACAATTATAATGAAGAGCAGGTTTCTAAAATGGTCATTGTATCTTTTTTATATAATCTATTATATCAATAAGTTTGAGCATATGAAGAGCAATAACTTCCATAAATACATTTTATAGCTCATTAATGGATATAATAAAGAGAAAATATTCTAGAAAAATGGAGGATAAGTTTGAAAATTAAATTTCACATTAACATTTTTGGAGCTTAGTATTAGATTATATAATAAATTTCCAGAAACCATGAATATATTCAATAAGTTTTTCAACATATTGAGAAATATATTTACTTCTTTAAATTTTAATGTAGTCATAATAAAGTCATTTTCATGATAAAATCATTTTCACATTGTTGTTACTGATAATATCTGTCACTGAAAGATGATGATAATTTCTTGAGAAAACTGGCCATTAATAAACAAATATTACTTCTTTAAAAAAACATTAATAATAAGGTATACTATTTAACCAAAGCAAAGCAAAACTCCATATAGTAGTGCCACCTGTGCTAAACAGAGTAATCAATGGATGCCAGAAGGCTTGTGCATAAAATCCCTATCTAATGCCTACTCATCCAATATCCCCAGACTAGTTTCTGGCTTGTGGCCTTCGTCAGTGAGGAGCTTTGGGTCTGAGAGCACTGCATCTAGATCTTAGGATCTAATGCAACCTTCTAGCAACCACCTTTTATCTCTACTTAACTACAAAACTATGAGCATGAAATTGAAAACACAAAAGATATTTTCAATCTAAGCTCAATAGCTTATATAGTCATATGGGTCTGAACTCAGTTCAGCGCCCAGACGTTTTGATGTCTTTGGCTTTTTAACAATCATAGCCACCACTACTCTATTAGGCAGGATTGGTGTAAACCACCAAGCATCACTTGATCACATCTCCAATACTAGCACATAATTGTTTATAAACAAAGCAAAGTAAAACTGCATATAGTAGTGCCACCTGTGCTAAACAGAGTAATTAATGGATGCCAGAAGGCTTGTGCATAAAATCCTTATCTAATGCCTACTCATCCAATATCCCCAGATAGTTTCTGTCTTGTGGCCTTCGTCAGTGAGAAGCTTTGGATCTGAGAGCACTGCATCTAGATCTTAGGATCTAATGCAACCCTCTAGCATCCATTGATTACTCTGTTTAGCACAGGTGGCACTACTGTATGGAGTTTTGCTTTGCTTTGTTTATAAACAATTATGTGCTAGTATTGGAGATGTGATCATGTGATGCTTGCTGGTTTAACACCAATCCTGCCTAATAGGGTAGTGATGGCTATGGTTGTTAAAGAGCCAAAGACACCAAAATGTATGGGTGCTGAACTGAGTTCAGACCCATATGACTATATAAGCTATTGAGCTTAGATTGAAAATATTTTTTGTGTTTTCAATTTCATGCTCATAGTTTTGTAGTTAAGTAGAGATAAAAGGTGGTTGCTAGAAGGTTGCATTAGATCCTAAGATCTAGTTGCAGTGCTCTCAGATCCAAAGCTCCTCACTGACGAAGGCCACAAGCCAGAAACTAGTCTGGGGATATTGGATGAGTAGGCATTAGATAGGGATTTTATGCACAAGCCTTCTGGCATCCATTGATTACTCTGTTTAGCACAGGTGGCACTCCTATATGGAGTTTTGCTATGCTTTGTTTAGAAACAATTATGTGCTAGTATTGGAGATGTGATCATGTGATGCTTGCTGGTTTAACACCAATCCTGCCTAATAGGGTAGTGGTGGCTATGGTTGTTAAAGAGCCAAAGACACCAAAATATATGGGTGATGAACTGAGTTCAGACCCATATGACTATATAAGCTATTGAGCTTAGATAGAAAATATTTTTTGTGTTTTTCAATTTCATGCTCATAGTTTTGTAGTTAAGTAGAGATAAAAGGTGGTTGCTAGAGGGTTGCATTAGATCCTAAGATCTAGTTGCAGTGCTCTCAGATCCAAAGCTCCTCACTGACAAAGGCCACAAGCCAGAAACTAGTCTGGGGATATTGGATGAGTAGGCATTAGATAGGGATTTTATGAACAAGCCTTCTGGCATCCATTGATTACTCTGTTTAGCACAGGTGGCACTACTATATGGAGTTTTGCTTTGCTTTGTTTATAAACAATTATGTGCTAGTATTGGAGATGTGATGCTTGCATACTATTTAACTTAAAGTCATTCATTAGTAATATGCTCTTTAATATATTCACAAATGCAAAGGTGAAGTTTTATCTTTATTTTGATATAAATTACTGCTAAGGTGCAGATATTATATTATAGCACATAAAAACTAACACATAAAAAATTTGTAATAATTTAATTATTTCCTTATCAAGAAATATACTCATTTTAAGATATGGCATTTATAAAATACTTTATTGTTCTAACAGGTTCTACAATTTTGGTTTAAAAAGTCTTTTTAATTTTTTTAAATGAAATTATTCCAAAAGAAAATGCTCTTGTACCACAATAAAGATTTAACATATTTCGAATGTAAGAGTTGTATGAAAAGTTCTTAAAAAAAAAATTAAAACTTTCTTAGATAATTTAGATTTCTTCATGTATATTAGAAATTACTCTTTCTATAATAAAGTCTACATACAAAATAGAAGCAGAATTAATGAAGTTTTTACATAGCATAAATAATAATAATACCTTTTATCAAATTCCATTGAAGTAATTGATTCTTGGAAAAATAATTTAATTTCTAATGCACTTGCTGTTGAGCTTCCCACACTGCAATTTCTTGTTAAACAATTTCTGAGCACTGAGAAGTTTTAAAGGTTGTAGATGAGCCTGGATAATTATTATCTTAACAATGCATGTTTTAAACTTTTACTTACAAAAATAAATTTAATTAAAAGCAATTAAAACTTGATAAGTTGAAGATAAGTTAAATTAAGAGTTAAGTGAATGTTAAAAATGTAAGTAAAAGTAAGTAATCAAAGTATATGTGTGTGCGTCACCTTTTTATAGGGCAAATCATGTGGTCAATTTTGACAAATTAATTACACCCAATTGACCTTACTATTCAGTAATTAAAACAGGCAAAACTCTCCATACAGTATTGCTACTCAGTGCAAGCCAGAGTAACCAATGGATGCCAGAAGGCTTGTGCATAAAATCCCCATCTAGTGCCTACTCATCCAATATCCCCAGACTAGTTTCTGGCTTGTGGTCTAGCCTCAGTGAGGAGCAGCCTTGGATCTGAGAGCACTGCATCTAGATTTTAACATCTAACGCAACCCTCCAGCAGCCACCTTTTATCTCTACTTAACTACAAAACTATGAGTCTTAAATTAAAAACACAATAATATTTTCAATCCAAGCTCATTAGCTTATATAGTCATATAGGTCTGAACTCAGTTCAGTATCTATACATTTTGGTATCTTTGGTTCTTTAATAACCATAGCCACCACTATCCTATTAGGCAGGATTGGTTTTAAGCCAATACTGTATGGAGAGTTTTGCCTATTTTAATAACAGTTATAAGCAAGCATAAGAAAGGGTGATCATGTGATGTTTATTCAGTAACAATTGGAAGAGTACTAAAAATAGATTTAATTTGCACAATTCTATAACTTTCTAAGACACTGTCTAGACTGAAAATATAAACAATCAACTAATTAATAATTACATCACCCTTAAATAATTTTTTAACAAGTTATTTAACAAATTAAATATATTACAATAAATAAAAGATTACAATCTTTAAACATAATAAAATTTACATTGTTTAATAAAATATTTTAAACATTTTTTTTTTATTGGTAAGATCCCAGAATATATTACTTATTTATTTTTAAAATAAAAATAATTTTAAACATTAGCAATTGACAAATAACTTCAGAGATTAATTTCCAACAAGGAAGTTTTAATGATTAATAAGTTTTACATGCAAGTAAACATACATACCCTTATTACATTCTTTATTTAAAATTGCTAGCTTACCTATAGGAAATAATTAACTATAGGAATTAATTATTGATTTTAAAAATTACATATCTTTTTAATCAGCAAAATTTTAAGATTATCTATTTAAACTATTTTTCATTGCAGTTAAGACTAAATAATACACTTTTTTAATATGTAACTTAAATATTTAAAATCTAGTCTTAAAATTTGAACTGATTTTTAAAGTTCTGCTCTAATATTTAAATTTAATAAACTATAACAACTGAATTCAACTTTAATACTTTAAAATTAAAGAAGAGTTACATATGAGATGTAAACATTATAAAATTACCCTTACAGATTACCTTTAAGTTATGAATATTATAATAGTCATTCTAAAAGTTGGCTAATCAGTTATACAAACATTTAATTATTGTTTAGCAACAAAGTTTATCTATTGAAAAAAGTATTGAATTTTTCTTTTTTTTAAATACTATGTCATCACAAAACTTGAGATTCAGCTTAAATGCATAATCAAAGGGTCACAATATATATATATGGCTATTAATATGCATTCTAATCAAGTCAAATCTCTTTAGTTAAACCAAGTTATCCATCTTTCTCGATAATCACATACTACACATATCATAGTTTGTATCTACATGAATGAGATAGCTTACAAATGCTGCATTTTTTAAGCAATGCTTATATCAAATAACAATATCCAATAAATACACAAATGATCTTAAATCAGTCTTTATTAAGTTTCATTGCTTATTCTCCCCACTAATTTCAGCCATATTATTAAAATAAAAATATTAATAATAGTTTTTAGAGACGTAAGATTATGTGAATATAAAGTAATCAACAAAAGAAATTCTCATCCAAGGTTATAAAAAATAATACATATATTTGAACATTAATAAAGTTTATATATAGTAATTAACTGATAACCCAAATAGATGTAATAGCAATTTTACCACCACAACTGATTTTGAAGCATCAAGGACATGAATTACTGGCTGGCTATAACAAGGTGCAATCTTGACTGCTGTATGAAGTCTGTAAAAAAAAAAAATTTGATAAAGTGGAAATATGGAGAGATATGCAACTTAATATAATAATCAAGGCTTATTATTTTATTACATAAGACAGAAAATTACACACATCCAAAGCATCTAATTAACAGCATTAATTACATGGATTTTGTGGCAGTTATTTATCACAAACATTATTATTCTTTAATAGTATTTATTCTGTAATGCTTATTACTTATAAAATAATTTATGAAAAAGGCAGATGAATGAATGAAGTTAGTGTGCAATTAGTCTCATGAAAAAGACATTCAAACATCGATAGTATATTGCTGTTTTAGTAAACAACTTTAATATAAACTATGTTCATAAAAATAACTATTGCTATTATAAAATGTTTATCATAATAACAATTTTTTTCTTCTTCTAAACAGTATTATTTAAAAGACCAATAGGAAATAGTCTCAATAATAAAGACAAAAGTCAGAATCTAATCTAAGATGGGGAATTTTAATATGCTACAATCTGGTAATTACTATGCACTTAAGCTTATTATAGATGGCACTAGAATTAAGAGTTGCCATTATTTTATCATATGTTATGTTAGCTAACAAATTACTTCAACTGATTGTTTTAAAATAAAATATATATAGTTTGTAATAATGATACTACAAATCTCTGTAATATCATTAAATAAATTCTATCACATCAACAATTGACTTTACTTATAACAAAAAAGGGACAAAAGTACTACTAATCAGAAAAAAAAATACTTCTTGAAAATGGATTATTCCAAACAAGACTTTCTTAGATTATTTTTAAAATTTGCATTAGTAGCAATAATACATTTTATTGTTCTACTTCAGATTAATTTACTTTAAGTTTAAGTAATCAATGAATACTAGATGAAAGCCAACCACATTCTTAAATTAAATTGGATATTAAATTTTTATCAGCTAAAAGCTACGGAATTGCATATACACATTTGAAAACGAACTTAAATTTTTTATTTTATACCATTAAAAACAAACTAATGATCTAAGATGAAACAATCTAAGATTTCTTAACCCAAGTAAAATACTAATGTATAGATATGACATCAGGCCAACAGCTATATATTTTACTAATCTCAATTATTTGCTTATCACAGATATTTTTACTTTTACGAAAGTATGACATATATCAAACAAAGCACTACATATCTCTCAATTTTCAGCATCAATATTAGAAGCATTGATTACTCAAAGCTTATGATAGATCACTCTGGAATAAAATGAATTATTATTTTTAATTAGAAGTTGAAGCAACTAAATCATGTAAAGCTTGTTTAGAAAATACCATTTTTTCTAAAGACATAATTCGCTAACCCAGAATCAACTTATGAAGCTATAAAATCAAATTGTTTTGTATTTGATTCATTAACATGGATAATATAAAAGTGATTGTATTTATGCAAATTAATATTCCTCACTGATAACCACCAGTTAGCGAGAAATTAGTCTATGAAATTAGTTTGCACTATGATCTAGTTCTCATTAATTAATCAGAAACGCAATAAAAACTGGAATAAAGTAATAGAGTCATTAACTATTTTTAACTATTACCAAATATTAAACAAAATGTTAAAAAAGCATTTTCATTTAACATCACTAAAATTGAATTCATTGGAAACAAATAAAAAAAAGATTCAAGATATTTTAGTGCAAAAATATATAAAAAAGTTGCTGTTTGTTTCACTTTTTAAATTCACTACAATATATAAACAAGTTTAAAATTTTCAAAATTATATAATTAAGTTTTAAGATGCAAATTTACCATTAAACAGGTAAGCATTTATATCAAAAAAACACACACATTAATAATTCTATTATCCACAAAATTATTATTCTGTAAAAATTTTAATAAGTAATTTCTTTGTAATTTTTCATTCATAATGATAAGAGTAAAGGGTGAAATAAATATTATCTAAAAATAAAAAATTTTAAAAAAATTATTGTATTATTTAACCAAATAATACTTTTTTCATTATGATTTTTTTAATAAATATATGAAATAAACAAGGAACAGCTCTCTATCTTAGTATCATCTTTGCAAGCATGAATAATCAGTGTGATTACCAATTAATCAGTACACCGATTAGTTAAGCTTAAATTAGATGGTACTAGGGTAAAGAGTTGCCTTTATTTATTTCATATGTAATAAGCTAAAGAATTAAGTGATGTTATGTATCTATCAATATTCCTAGCTAGAATAAAAAAGTTTCCTAAAGTTATAAATGAATTAAACTTACTAAAATATAAAGTTGTTTACTTGGAATCAGATTTAGATAACAATACAAGTCAATATGGGTTATAATCAAAACCTTAGGATTTTTTTAATTTGATAGTAAAAATGAATTTGAAAATGGTTTCCAGATGCAAAACTGCATTGGTTTTAATTTTGAAACCCAAGTCCTCTTAGAAAAAGGCAAGTCAAAAACTGGCCTGGGGATTAAAATGCATATAATCACTGATTACTCAAGCTTACAATAGATGACCCTAGGGTAGAGAATTGCTTTTGCATATTTTATATTGCAGTAAGTTATAGAGTCATATACAAATTTTTATAAATGCAGCTTAATGATGTGAGCTCATTAAGGTTTTACAATCTAGCTCTAAAAATAAGATGCTAGAATAAATTGTGTTTGAAATGAAATGGAAAATTTTGTTGATGATAATCAAATGTCATAGCTTAGTCATATTACTCTATTGCCTGCTTTTGGGAAAAGAACTTTTCAAAGACATATAGATCTTACATACATACATATATATATAAGTAGAGAAAGAAAACTAACATAAAAAGAGAGAATCTAATATTTTTTAAATGTATATATTTACTTTGATGTTGTTGCCCCACCAATTAAGAGAGGTACTTTGAATCCAACTTTTTCCATTTCTTTGGCAACATGTATCATTTCTTCTAAAGATGGAGTTATAAGGCCTGACAGTCCAATAATATCTATTAAAAAAATCAACTTTTTTAAGAATTCAGAAATTTTATAATTAGAGGTATCTAATCCACTATAAAATATTTCTATCATAATTCAAAATACATTTCAGTATTTATAGTCAAATTAGTTCTGAGTCTATTAAATAAAAGATAGCACTTACTAATTAAAATATTACCTGCATTTTCTACGATAGCTGTTTGAAGAATTTTTTCACATGGAGTCATTACACCCAAATCTAAAACTCTAATAAAAAATTATTATATAGCAACAGATAAATAAGACTAATAATTTAGAATAATAAAATAATATTTCATATGAATGCATACACACATACATAATAATGTGGTCAGCTGCTAAGAAGATCATGTAACATCTGAACATAAACATAATAGACTGAACATAATAGTTACATTCAGTTGACCAAATGGAGATTTTCTTTTTTGCTCCTCTCAATTAGAAATCAATCCAGAATTTTTTGAATCTTGACTCAGCCACACTCACTACTGCACTAAACCAATGAGGGCAAAAGTTTCATTTTATAAATAAACAAAATAAGGTGAGAAGATTCAATATTTTTTTTTTATTTAATAAAGTCTTATTTAACAATTTAATTTTCTTACAAAAACTAAAGCATATATACACATAGATAGATATAAAATCTGTTTAATTCAAAATCACAAAAACTGAAAATCAAAAACAATAATGACAAACAATTGAATTAAAACTAAATAAAAAACAAAACATAATAATTATTTTTACTGTTTTATTTTATTTTTATTTAAAGTGAATATTTTAAATAAATTTTTCTTTACTGGATTCATTCCATTTTTAAATGTTCTTATAAATGCTTTAGTTTCAAGAATTTATCAATAATTAATACTGATAGTGAAAAATATCTAAGATTAGTTGATATTTTTCTTACCTTAACAATTGCAAATGGTTATTTTGTTCGTATAAAAGAATGTGCATGTTCTTGTTATTCAGAACACAAATAACAAAATTTTTGCACTTCCTACACACAATGTCATTTCATAAATAAAAAATGATATTTCAAATTGAAGTCATAGATGGGCAAAATTTCTTCTTTCTTTGCCAATCACCAAAAAAATAATATAATTATTGAATATGCTTTATTATTCATATTTATCTTTCATCTGATGACACTATTTTCTCATTAAAATCATAATATCTTGTCCAATTTTATACTCTTCTGACGCTTTAAGTGAATAAACATCACATGATCACCATTTCTTATGCTTACTTATAATTCTTATTAAAAGAGACAAAACTCTCTATACGCATTGCCACTCAGTGCAAGCCAGAGTAATCAATGGATGCCAGGGGCTTGTGCATAAAATCCCCATCTAGTGCCTACTCATTCCAAAATCCGCAGACTAGTTTCTGGCTTGTCACCTTCATCAGTGAGGAACCTTGAATCTGAGAGCCCTGCACCTAGATTTTAGGATCTAATGCACCCTTCCAGCAGCCACCTTTTATCTCTACTTAACTACAAAACTGAGTCTTAAATTCAAAACACTATTAATATTTTCAATCCAAGCTCATTAGTTTATATAGTCATATAGGTCTGAACTCAGTTCAGTACCTATACATTTTGGTGTCTTTAAAAACCATAGCCACCACTATCCTATTAGGAAGGATTGGTTTTAAGCCAATAAACATCACATGATCACCATTTCTTATGCTTGCTTATAACTGTTATTAAACAGGCAAAACTCTCTTACATATTGCCATTCAAAAATAAGAAATGGTGATCACGTGATGTTTATTGGCTTAAAACCAATCCTGCCTAATAGGATGGTTATCAAAGAACCAAAGACACCAAAATGTATAGATACTGAACTGAGTTCAGACCTATATGACTATATAAGCTAAAGAGCTTGGATTGAAAATTCATTATAGTGTTTTGAAGACTCATAGTTTTGTAGTTAAGTAGGGTTGCATTAGATCCTAAGATCTAGGTGCAGTGCTCTCAGATCCAAGGCTCCTCACTAACGAAGGCCACAAGCCAGAAACTAGTCTGGGTATATAGCAGGCACTAGATGGGGTTTTTATGCACAAGCCTTCTGGCATCCATTAATTACTCTGGCTTGCACTGAGTGGCAATATGTATAGAGAGCTTTGCCTGTTTTTTCTGATGCTTTAACTAGCAAGCAGTCATCTTCAAGATTTCCTTTCTATTTTTGAGTCTTTTTATTTATTTAAATCTTTATATTTGTTTGATACGAACAATAGAAAAAAGGTCCTAAAAAAGATTGCTAATCAATTGAAACTTTGTGATGAAAATCAAAAAAAAGCATTAAAAAAATGTAAAAATGATTATATGTTTTACATTAAAATGTAATATCATCTGAAGCAATTAAAAAAAAAAAAGTGCTCATTCTAATAATAAAAATTAAATGATTTAAAAAAAAAAAAAAAATCAAAACAAACACACCTTTCTAAGATTTAAATCCATAACATAAGTTACTCATTAACTGAGCTACTGTTATTCTACATAAAAGATGCATAAATAATATCTAAAATTATAACATGAAAATTATTTAATATATTTACCTGAAGTTATTACAACTGAGAACAACACCAACAATATTTTTGCCAATATCATGAACATCACCTTTTACTGTTGCTAAAACAATTGTCCCAGCATATCTCGCCTAAATATATATATATTTAATTACAAATAAATTTTATTCATGCAATTAGAAACAATCAACATAAGATGTGATTATGTGGAAGAAAAAATTTACATATTTTAATGGCATTGTTAAAAAACATTTTATTTATATACTTCTTATAAAATAGATTGAAATGAAATAACTATATACTCTCTTGGCTATTGATATATAATTCAAAGCATTTAATTTATCTATAAATAAAATTCTAGAACATGGTGAAAACATTTAACATAAATTATTTTAATTGATATTCATTATAATTAAATAAAAAATTTTAGTTTTAGTGATATACATTACTAATTTTCTATCAGATGTTAATTATTAAATGAAATAAATCCATAATATTTGGAATGCAGGATTAAGATAAGTAAAACTTACTTTATCAAGTAAAAACTAATATATCAAAGATTTTATAAATATTAAATATATTTCAGTTTGTAATGAGATATTTGATGCATAAACAACCAAGCCACTATTTCAAAATAAAATAAAGCAATAAAATTTATCTTGTCTCAACAAATTACTTTTTCAAGCAAAAAAAATAAGTTTACAATATTCAAAATAATCTATTTAAAATAATGAAAAAGAATGTAAAATACTGTGAAAAAAAAACATATTTTTTTTAACTACTCTCTTAAATGACTTTTCATATCTCTAAGGAATCCATACTGATTGGCATTGTTTTACAACAATTTAAATATTAATAAAATGCTCATAAGTTAAAAGTTTTTTTTGATAATATAAAAAGTCTTCATTTTTAATATGCTTAAGAGAGAAAAATTATAAAACTTATATAAGATTTCAATTAATAATTTTAAATCATTAAACAAAAATATTTAAATACAAAAAAAATGAAAATTCATAAATATCATTAAATGTCTTAATTCAATTGGCCATATTAAGATGCAGTTTGGTGTGGTTTATTCTCAAAACATGATTTATTTATATTTTAAAAAATGATCTACTTACATCATTAATATTCAAACCAGATATTAAATATTAAATTTGGACAGAATTAATATAGATAATATAGAACTAGAATTGACTAAGTTCCATTTACTTCATTCTAGTCTTTAATTTTCCAATATAAAGGTGATAAACTTGTTTGATTACTTCACAGTTAAATGAGGTTTGATTCAAATTAGATCATAATTAAAACTCTAATGGCCAACATATCATTAATAATATACTACATACACAAATTTATAACAACAGTTTAGGGAATTATGTTTTGCTTGTCTTGAAAGCCATTCCATTCCTCAGGTACTACAATCTGTGAATGACTGAATGAAAACAGGACAAAATATATATGAGTACAGCAGTTTGATCATAATGTATTGCTTGTACCAATAACGTACCATTAAGCAGTAATTACATTGGCTTAACCAAACATATTGTCTCATTTTTATTTTCTTCATACTTGTAAAGATAAAAAAAGAACCGTTATAATGGATTAGAATTCAGAGTACTTTTTCATATGAATATTTTTTCAAATTATGTAAAAGATAAAAATTTTTTTAAATGTTTCTTAGTAATTCACATTTTTTGATATATACAACATGTCAATTAATGTTGTGTGAGAATTATTATCATAGAGAAATGTATTATTTTTACTATTCTCAATAAATTATATGTTATGTAGTAACTTCTAATAAGTTTTCTAATGGTAGATACTTGGATTTATAAAATCAATAGAAATGATACAGCCCTGTTCAATAAATAATATAAAAAAGATAAAATATCACAAAGTAAATAACAAAAAAAAAAACAACAACTACATATTCTAAAACTTTATTCAAAATTTGCATCTCAAAATTAAAATAAATTCTTATTTTCCATCTTAATATGCAATCTTAAACTACCTACTGTTGTCAAAAAAATAAAAATAAATAAGAAACAGATACTAGAAATAAATAAAAAATAGTTTATTAATAGAAACATTTTTTTAGTCATAATTTATATTCTATCTTAGAAAAAATATTAATAAGTTGGATACAATATTCAATTTAATAATTGACTTAATCAAAATGTATTATCAATAAATAAATGATTTAATTCCAGAATGGCATTATATGACAAAAGTTAACAATGTAAAAAAAAAAACTTCAAGCAAAAAACCAAGATTTGATATTATTGTTATCGAGATGTCAATATTTAAAATTTTTAAATCACTTACTTTATTATTATTAAAAATCACATATTAATCCTAAAATAAAAATTACTACCATAAATAAACAACTAATAAATAATAATAATAATAAAAAATAAAAAAATATAGGATTTATCTCTCTAAGGATTTAATAATAGAAAATACTTACATTTATACTGCTTCCACTACCATTCTTATGCAAATCTTTTTCTTCTTCCATAAATGGAATAAGATGTCCAACTGCCTTTTTCATAACACGAGCAGATTTAATTACTTGAGGAAGAAACATCTTTCCTGCACCAAATAGATCACCAACTTTGCTCATTCCCTATATGTGTACAGAAAACTCAGCAAAATTTAACTAATATTTATTTTTATTATTTCAAAAAAGTAAATAAAACTAATTCATATTTTTAATAAATAAAATTATTGTAGCTTGTAGAAGGATTTGAATCATTTTCAGAGACTTAGAATGATTCATGAATTGTAGAAATCTGAAAAAAAATATTTATTTAATTCTGATAGAAGGTCCTAAGAAGTGGTTATTGCAATCACCTGTTGTCTCAACCTGAAGTTCAAATCTGGATTAAACTTGAAAATTGTTACAGATGAAATAAATAAATGTAAGATTTTTTTCTGATAATCATCTACAGATAATCCTACTAATTACCCAACTGTTAGTCAGTTAAATGAATATTTAGTTATTCTTAACTGGAAAGCAAAGATACCAACTGAATCTAAGTTAGTCAGATGAGTGTTGAAGATGCTGACTATAAAACAAAAATATAACTGTGATATGATGCTGTATAATAATTCTATAGGGTAATTATTATTCAGTATTGGATAATCTCTAGTCTAATGAATGACTAATAAAAATTATTAATGTGATATGATACTGTCTTTTTAATTGCATGATCAATTATTTGAAAGAACAAGTAAAAGAACTGATCCAAAGCCTTTTGATTCTTGACTCTTTCATCATTGTATTAAATTTGTGCAAAAAAAAATGCTGTTTTTATTAATAGTTTAGTGAAATTTATATCATATTCCTATATCAAATGAGCCCATGGTTTATTTTTACTTCATAATTACAATAGTAAATAAACCTTCAGAAATAATTTTAGAAATAAAGTGAGTGATTTATTTCATATCTATTTTTATATTCAGTATATTCTCTGGTCGGAATACAGACTTTTATACTTATTTCTCACATATTAGTTAGCAATGTTTTTATGCCCAATATCATGCAGCATAAGTGTAAAAAGTAAATATACAGTATCATTTTTAAAATTATAGTTACATAGAAAGAGAAAAATAGTATGAGAATAATTCATGACTGTTTATTAATAACACCAGACAATCTGATAAAAATAAATGAAAAGATTAATCTTCTAATAATTTAAAAGTTTCACATTAGAATCCAAAAAAAATACAAACAACTTGCACCTTGAAAAATTGCCAATGAACAAATTAATTTCCAGCTTTGGATGTGGATTAAAAAAAAACGAATTAATAAACTATAAGAGGATAATTGGTACAAGCAGTACCAAAAAAACTGTTGAAGCTCATAATCAACCACAAAAAAATTTAATAAAACTTAGAGAGATTTTCAAATTCTAAATAATAATAGACTAGTTAGAAATGTATGGGATTCAAGATGAATTAATGATATTAAAATTAAAGTAGGTCTTCAAAAATAAATATATTTTTTAGAAAATAATGTCATAGAAGTCCAGATATGAACAGATAAGAGTAACACTTCATCTATTAAAATAAAAGCATAAAGAGAGGGAGGGGAGATAACAGAAGCAGAAAAGTATATAATTAACACTTTTACTCATAACTTCATATATTTTACTCATGGTTTGATTTAAATAAAGATTAAATGATTCTTTTTTTTTCAAATATCATTCCCAAATTTTTATTTGTGTCATATATACATTTGAAATACAAAATGTTAAAGTAATTTTTTAAAGAAAATATTTATAACCATATTGACAAACATATATTTAAACACTGTATTTATATACATAAAAAGATATTAATATATAATTTTTTGAATACTTAACACAACAAAACATTGTACTGGATTTTTTAAAAACATATGTTTGGATATAACTATATTTCTAGAAAATATCAATAATACATATTGTTATATTTTAAATATTTAAAAAAAATATGCTAAAGGCATCTAAAATGCATTTCAACTTAGCCAATTTTTTTAGCTAGACAATATAGCTCAGCAATGCCATATATTGAAATTTTGCATTTTTTGATGACTATTGCACACACTTTCTTAATGTCATATTTGTATCAAGAAGTTATTCAAACAACAATCTTTTAATAAATACAAAAATAATTACTAATTATTTTTTATTAAATTAGAAATTATTATATCTATTTTAATCATAAAAATGTATACATGTAACATTGTTACAACAACATGTTGTGATCTTATATTTCTAGAAATTGTAATTAAAACACATTATAAAATTACAAATATATATTTGAAGGCATTAAAAGAAATATGCTAATAGTTTCTAAGATATATTTCAACCTCATCAGATCTCTTTTGTTAGGCTTGATCTTGGCTAGATGTATATATATGGAATATATAGATTTGTTTATAGTTAAAATATTATTTCAAAAACTTCAATAAACTTTTTCTTAGAAATGTAATTCAAAAAATAAATTATGACTACTCAATGTCGGAAAACATGGTAAGCATACCATGCTATTATGATTAAATAAAGCTTTTCTCTAGATACTTTGTATGTATTGATTTTTTGAATTAAAAAATTCTTTTGTAAAATAGATTCATTTTAAACATAGATGAAACACTTTAATGTCAATAACAAAAAAAAAAAAAAAACATTAAAAGCTTTTTATGGTCATTATATTTTTAAAAAATTGTTTGGAATACTGATTTAAAAAATTTCAATATAACTAAAAAGAGCATAGTATTCAAATTTTGAATAATATGAAACTATAACTCAGTCCATTAAATTTAACTCAAGAGTATTTGACTGTCATCTTTAATATATTGTTGACATATAAAATGAAAATTGTTATTCCATATCAGAAATTTTAGCTGAAAAAATAAGAGGTATTATGATCCATATAATTCAACAAACTCTAAAGAATGATGACTTTATACACATTGACGATTATTAATTTCTTTCAGTAAAGAAATTAATAATCTTCTTAGCTTGGATGTCAAAAATATTGGGTAAAATTCCTCTGACATCAATGTATTATTAATTGCTACAATAGATTGATTATCTGAATTAGGAAAACAGATTTTTTTCAGAGAATTTATGCTGGTGATTTTTTAAAATAAAGTGATTTTTCTCTTAATAATTAAAATGTGATCAATACATACAAGGCAACAATTTTTCTCTTTCTGCAAAATTTGTATATTTCTTAAATAATGTAAATCTGATTTTTAAGTACTTTTATTTCAATTAAAATTACAAGAGGGTAATTCAAATTTTCACAACTGCTAGACTTTTTCTTTTAGCATCAATTTCAATTTACTTCAATATTTTTTATTTACTCTTGAATACTCTCACAATTAAAAAAAAGCATAAAAGAATACAGAAATCAAAATATATATTTTAAAATAAAAAAAAACAAAACTCAATTCAAAAAGTATGAGCAAATTAATGTCTATTTGATGTTGAATATC
This sequence comes from Epiperipatus broadwayi, assembly GCA_028023455.1. Taxonomy (NCBI): domain Eukaryota; kingdom Metazoa; phylum Onychophora; class Udeonychophora; order Euonychophora; family Peripatidae; genus Epiperipatus; species Epiperipatus broadwayi. Next base: position 2,970,360 of record JAQFVV010012412.1, read on the forward strand.
ATGTTTTTCTAGAAAATTTCAATTAAAACTTTAATTGTTTATTTTTCAAAATATATTTCCATTAACTATATATTATTTATGTAAATTTTATTAAAAAGCTAGTACAAATTTTAGCATAAGTAAGTTTAAAAATAAAAAAGTTATATAATGCTAAAGTTAGATATGTACGCTAAATATATAATATTAAAGTTAGAATAAAAAGTGAGTATGTTAAAAATAAAAAATATATTAGAATTAAAAGTGAATATAAAAAATAATAAATAATTAGAATATAAAATTATAAAATATATTATATATAAATGGAAAAAAAAAAATTAATTATTAAGAATAATATAAATGTAAAAACGATTGATGTGATTAAGGATATTTATATAAGTATGTATATAAGGGAGTATAAAAAAACACGTATATAGGATATATAGGTATGTTGATTAAAAGTAAGAATTTATAATATGAAATATATGTAATAAGTAGAAATTATGTGTTCATGTAAAAATATTGATGTATTTTTATTTGTTTATTATAGATCTGAAGAAGATTGCTGGGGCAATCAAAACCGTTATGATAGTAATAATGCATTGTAAAAAAGTGAAAAAAGAAAAATGATTGATATTAATATTAAAAAAAAGATTTAAATGCTAAATGTAATCCTGGCAGAAACATTATTCCAAAGAAAATAAAAATAAAATGAAAAAAGTATTTGGAGTATTTTTATTTTTAAAATTGCTGATGTAAAACGTTAATATAATATTTTAACTTTTTATCAAATAGAAATTAAAATTTATTATTGTTGTTTAATTCATTCTGGTCAGTTAAATCTTGAAAATTTTTAAGATCATAAATAAGCTTAAGATTTTACTTTTAAGTAAACAGTCACTATCAATATAAACAGTCATTTAGTATTGTCAATGAGAATCAATCCAGAAGAGTTCAATGCAAAGAATGTAAAAATAAAAACTACAATTGTAAAATATTTCATAATTAAGTTCATGGTTTTATTGGGGTTTTTTTTCTGCATCAATATGAAAATAAAAAAATATATAGAACATATTAAAAATATATAATTATATCTATTATTATTCAATATCTGCTTAATTTTCCAGAAGCTTGCAGCAGTTTAAAAGTATCAAAAGTATATAATTGAACTACTGATATATTTCAAATTGACAAAACTAATAATCCAAAAAGGCCAAAGAATCAAGTAGTCCAGATTATCAAATTTCTGTTTGTATATGTAGAACAGCTAAACATAAATCCTAGATTATCTTTTTAGTTATGCAAGACTAAAGAGATTCAACAAATAAAGTTTTTAAGTTTTATCTAACAAATAAATCATAATGCTTAATCTGGAAAATTTTAAGCAATAGCTAAAATATATTTTTGACATTTAAATAAAAATTCACAAAACCATAATTCCTCCAAAAAATTGATCTTGACAATTAAAATAAATCAATTACACTTTCAGACACCGGATGGTCTTCAAAAATCTCTAATATGTTTGTGTCATCTGTGGTTTTATAATATCATAGAGCAATGAACTCAAGAACAAAAGTTGTCCAGTCTGAAGCTCAACCTGTTATTTCTGATGTTTGAACATCCCATGAGCTTTTAAACAACTAATTATTCTTTTATTGTTGTTAAGTTTTCAACATAAAAAAGAGTATAACATTATAAAAAATTCTTGGTACTTACATATTAGATCTGCTGCCTGTATTTGCAATGGCAGAATGCCGTATTAAAAACTCACAACTATGGCATTCTGCCATCACAAACACAAGCAGCAGGTCTAATATGTAAGTACCAAATTTTTTCATTCTAAAAAATCTATCTATAAATAAATATTATTTTAATTCAGATATGCAACACTCAAAAAAAATCTCACAGTAATGCCAATAACTACAACAAACAAAACTGACTTACAATAACAATCAGTAATAATAATGATTAAAAAAATTTCTGAGTCACTTAATGTTTTTTCTCTATAAACAAATAATTAAATGACTAGTGATGATTATTTATAATGATATTAATAAGTGCAAAGAAGATTGGAAATGATTATTATTTTCAAGTAGAAAAAAATTACCTTCATCAGTGGGCCTTCTATAACATTCAGTGGCCTGGGATAATTTTCTTTACATTGACGTGCTTCCTCTGTATCTTCAATGATAAACTCATCAATACCCTATATTACAATTTATATATATATATAGTATCTTGAATAATAAAAATACATTAAAGTAAATTTTACCTTTATCAATGCAAATTCTAAACGTTCTTCAACATTATAATGTCTCCAATAATTTGTTTCAATGGACGTTTTCTTGGTATCACTATGGCTCTATTATATATACATATAAATTCATTTACTTAAAAATATATTACAAAACCATATTTAAATTTTTAATGCTGCAAAAAAAGTTTAAAAAAAATATAAAATAAAGTATTTAATGTAAATATTTAATGCAATATTTTATATTACTTAATTATATAAAATTTACAATAATTTATTTCAATTATAAAAGTCTATTAGTATATCAAAATGATTACTTGTACATCAATATATTTACAATTACAAGTTAACAAATCCTAATTTTATCTTATTCATTATTAAGTTATTCTTACTTACATTTAAGGTAATTTATGTGGAAGAATGCATGAACAATTAATTTTAAATTAAAAATTATCTGTAAAAGATTATCACTTCTAACTTTGTGATTTGAATAATTTTAAGTTATGACTATTAGATTGATAACAGGCTAATTTGTAATAAAAACCAGTAATAATTAATAAACCATTAATAAGTAATAAATCTTTAACATAAAATATTATCTAAAAAATATATGTTGATAGTAACTAAACCAGATTTTAACTATATTGATATATAATTTTACTTCAAGGAAAAATATTGTGTACTTGATAACTCTTTTTTTAGAAAATGTTTATTTTTCAATAACAAAATTAAATTATTTTTTTATTAATTGTTACAATAAAAATATTTAATAATTAAAAAACCCAATTATATTTAATATTTATAATACTTCAAAGAGCAATTCTCTAAACTTATTCTAAAGCCATCTATGTAACTAATAAATCTCAGTGGTATAATGCTATACCATCCCACATCCCCAAACAAATCCCTGGATTCTGCAATCATCAATGAGAATTTAGGATTCAAAACTATGCATCTGGAAGTCATTTAATAGTTTGAAAATCAAATCTCCTAAAATTTTGAATCCAAACCAATTTATTCACATTGTTATGTAGATTGGATACCAGCTCAGTTTCTGTATATTTTTGAGATATTAATGTGAACTGTGGCCTCTTCTACTCTTTGGTTAGAAAGGTGAATATCAAAAACAATATTACATGACTTCCTTTCTCATATGCTTCCAAAGATAATTCTCTTTATCTTACTCAAGAGTCAGCTACTATAAGCTAGAATAATTAATAGACACCAAATTATAACTTCAAGTAATTGGCTCTAGGATAGGATAATGAGAGCTATCCTTGGAAACATACAAAAAAGTTATATGATATTTACAATACATGATGACTTAAAATTTATCATAAATTAAATATAATATCCTTAAAAATATATCTATATCGATGTTATAATCAATTATATCAATGTTATTACCAAAATATACATTTATCTTGAAAATTAACTAATACTAACAATGTTCTAAAAAAATGCAGGGATAAAAAAATACTTTAATATAATAATCACATATTCCATAATCTTTTATATAATAAAAATCCTACTCCAAAATTAAAAAAACTCATGGCAGTCATATAAAATTTTGATAAAACATTCACAATTTATTAGTAGGTACATGCCAGATTATTTCCATTATCTGGTTGAATTATTAAATATTTTTAGAAAAATTACATAATGAAAATAGTCCAACATAGACTAAAAATAAAATATCATCATCATCAACTTTCTGCCAAAAATTCACAATTTATATCTGTTAATAACAATTTTATTTCACCTTCATTTTGTAATTAATAATACGCTGATGCGTCGCCGTGAAACTTTTTTATGTAATAATTTGTAGGCTTTTTTTATATATTCTAATTTGCAGACTTAGCGCTTTCAGAGCCCTTGTTGCTCCATATTCATAGTCTTTTAAGATTGTTAGTTATATGCAAATGTATGCAGATTGCCTCCTGTTAAATAAAATATTCAGAAGTTGTACATCTAAATCTATGATTATTTGCTAATAATATTTTATGCAATTATTGTATAGATTTTATTTTATTTCAGTTATTCTCATTCAAACTGAAAGAATTTACAACATTCTAAATATCTCCATGTAAGTAAGATGGTTAATCCGATTAATTTTTTTTAAAAAAAAACAAGTATTTTATTATATATCGAATTTAGCAATATCAAAAATAAAAGTAAACCAACAATTTATAATTATAACATAATTTTTAAATTGCTATCAACTAATGACTTCAGTGTTCATGGGTGGAAATGATTTCCCATTTTACAAAATTTTCATTTAATGCTAAGTGCAAACAAAATGCACTCAACATTATAAAATTTATTGAATAGTAAATAAATTGAGTCCATAACACTATATTATTTAAATATTATACATTAGTTTAAAAAATAAGCATATCAAATATCATAACACTTATTCCAAGATCAAAATTCGAAATAATCCTAATAAGCTATAATTGTATCTAAAATTTAATTTGAACAATATTATCTTGATTAGATAATCACTGTAATAGGTATTTCAATGATTAAATCCAAAACAAAGTTAGTTCTTTCTGTTAGAAAAGTTAGATTCATTAAGATTATCATATATATATATCTGTAACCTTACTTATTTCCATAAATACAATTTGATAATCATGAATTAATGAATCAGAGGGGCAAACAAACCAACTGATATAATCATTTTAAAAGATCAATCTTATTATTTGTTATGCAGATTAACATTAATCCAGGTATTATCATAGTAATAAACACCAATTACTTATATCTAATGACAACTAAATATCAGAGTAATATTTTTAGTCAACTTAAAATATTTAATGTATAATCAATAAAGAAAACATTGTGACTTTCTGATAAGTAATTTTAATAATGTATTAAATCCATATTGATATGAAACTAAATATTTTAAATTAAAATGATGACCTTGTTTAATTTTTTTTACTTAGCTAATGTGCACACTCATAAGTAAATCCTCAATTTTAAATACCTTTTCTATTAAAAAAATATTCATAAAAAATCATTTAATGTGTATACACTCACATGTATTGGAATATATATAGATGATTTTACAGGTCTGCATGCATATATATTGCAAGCTAAGTAAGAGTTTAAAACCAACATAATAGATAAGATGAAATATAAAATTAAGTTTAGTAATGTAGCCTATTCTCATTAACCCTTTCCATTTTCTATTAATCATAAACTTAAAGGAATAATGTGTTTAGAGATAAAATATTGATAAGCGTTACCGGTTTAGAAATTGATTAATTAAAAGATAAGGAACAAGTAAAATTAATTAATTCTAAAACATTCCACATTTCGGGAAAATATGAGATAAGGAAAATTGAAGTCTTATTACACACTCGCCTAGCTGGAACTGATTGTTGCTGACAGAAGATACAGAAATAGTCCAAGTGCACAGAGGAATCCACTGAACTCCACCAATGAAGATACAAAGTGAACCTAAGATTATACAGGCCACCTCAACTTTATTATAATTTATGTATGCCTCATGAGGCCATGTATTTCGTAAGTAATATTATTGATATGTAAATATATTAAGCGTGTTGGTAAAATCTTACTATTAGTAATTTGTGGCAATAAAGTCAGTATTCCGAATTACTTTTATTTCTGTTGGTCTGACCACCTTTACCCCTGATTGTAGTATTCGTGGTGGCTATAAACAGCAGAAAACTGTTGCAGTCGACAAGATGTATCGTAATAGAATTGTGTATTTGGAAATCATGGGGGAAAATTTTTCTACTTATTTGTTCGATTAAGAGTTAAGATGATGACTGGGCTGCAAGTAATAATAAACAAATTTAATGTTAATAGTCCTGTTGATTGGTCAATTTATCTCACAAGAATTGAGAATTTTTTTTTTTATTACTGGGACTATCAGTGACCCTTTTAAAGTTGTCACATTATTATATTATGCCAGGCAACAAGTAATAGAAATCACAAATCAGTTAAGCAATTACAAAGAACCAGAGAAATTACCATACGAAGTAGTAGTTGGAAAATTAAATAATTATTTTAGTGCAAAGACCTCTAAGCATGTAGTGTGGCTATGTTTTAGGAACAGATGGCAAAATAAAGGGGTAAGCATATGAGACTATGATCAATCATTGAGAGAACTTGCTAAAAGCTGTAGTTATGGTGATGCAATAGAGCAGGGGTCCCCAACCCTATGCCCGCAGGCACCATGGTGCCCGCAGACCATTTTATGTATGCCCGCCGTTATCCAAACACAACTAAAAATTATTTATCTGATACAAATAAATTTAATTTTTAAAATTTCTATACATTATTGTATTATATTGTAATCAAATTGTAGGGCATACTATACTTTTACAGCATAAAAATATAAACGTTAATTATATGTTAAAATTTTATTTTTGAAATAAATATTTTTTTGTACATTATGTGTATTATTAACAATATCCAACTATAAAATTAACATTTAAAAAATAAATGGTGCCCGCCCCATAACACTGAAAAAATAAATAGTGCTCACCACCTGGCTGGTATTATAGAATGTGCTCTTAAGTGCAAAAAGGTTGGGGACCCCTGCAATAGAGGATGTTCTACTGGAATAATTACTTTGGGGGATGTCCAATGATAGGTTGAGACAGCAGTTACTGGCCTCAAGAGACTTTTCATATGATGAAGCAATCAAAATAGGAGTAGCTCATGAGATAGTGCTTGACCAATCAAGGGTATTTCGAAATTTTACCAATAATAATGAATGTAGTGCATTTATACAAAAAACTGAAAATAAATATCAGTCTGTTAAGATTAAGTCTGGCATGTAAGTGTAGATTTAACAAAGAGCTTTGTAAAGTCTGTGACAAAGTAGGACATTTAGAGAAAGCTTGTAGGTCTAATAGGAAAAAAGAGCGTAGCATATCACCCACTTTTCCAAAGGGAAACAAGCAGAAATGTGAGATTTATAATACCCAGGTTGCTCACTGAAAACAATTCACGATGTCAGTGAAATTATTAAATACAAAAAATGGAAATGAAAATTGACAGTGGATTAGGCATATCAATGATGACAGTCAAAGACTGAGAAATGATAACAAAAAATTGCATGAACCCCTCTATATTAATGAGAACTAGTTTGAAAACGAAAGATGCTAGTGGTAATATTATGAGAATATTAGAAAAGGTAGAAGCATAGAAATTTAAAAAAAGATCCATAGGTTACCACTGTATATAGTACAAGGTGGTCTAAACCCTATTACAGGTAAGAAATGGTTTGATGCTCTGGGAATAAAAATATGTACTATTAAAAAGATCCTATTAAATCAGCTCCACAAGAAACTGTCCAATCATTAACTTCATAGACAAGTGGAATAAAGTAGTAATAGACAGCAAGAATAACGAGTTGGACAAAAGCGGAACATGGTTATAACTCGTTAATAGAATGGATCAGCAAGGGCTGGCCTAGAAGTCGGCCCGAGATACTGCATAAAGCAATATGGGACATAAGAGAAAAGCTGTCTATAAATAAGGTATGCATATTAATGGACGATAAAGTATTAATACCTAGTAGTGGCTGACATTAAGTTCTGCAGCTTATTCATCAAGGTCATCCTGGCATTGTACAGGCTAAAGCACTTGCGCAAAGTTATGCTTGGTGGCCCAGAATTAATTCTGAGATAGAACAATTCATGAAAACCTGTGAGAATTGCCAAGTGAACGCAAACATTCCAAGAAAAAAGAAACAACTTCGTGTAGATTCCAAAGAACCAAGAAGGAATCGAGTTATCGGTTAGATTATGTGAGATTTCAAATATTATAATTTGTGAAGTGGAGAAAGTGCTATATACATATATAGTTAGAACTTAAAGAATTTAGAGATAAAACATTGATAAACATTACCGGATTAGAAAATGATTAATTTAAAGATAAGGAACAAGTATAATTAATTAGTTCTAAAACATTCCACATTATGGTGAAATATATAAAAATTCGAGATGAAGAAAATCGAGATCTTATTACACACTCGCATCGCTGGAGCTGATTGTTGCTAACAGAAGATACAGAATGGCCAAATATATGGAAAGACCCAGTGAACTCCACCACTGAAGGTATGAAAGTGGACCTAGGACTATATAGGCCACCTTGGTTTTATTATAATTTATGTATGCCTCGTGAAGCAATATCCCTGATATGTAAATATATTAAGCAGGTTGATAAAATCTTACTATTAGTAACTTGCAAAGTTAGTATTTAGTTATAAAATCTTGTTTCCAAATTACTTTTATTTCTATTAGTTTGACTACCTTTATCCCGATTGTTGTATTCGTGGTGGCTGTACACAGCAATGTGTTAAAAAAATCTTTACCCACTTAATCAATACCTGTGTGTGTACATTTAAATGATATACTGTGTTTAAGGATATTTATTTAATTCAAAATTTATTATAAAAAAATAATGGGTTTATTAGATATTATTAGATTATTTTATATTTTATTATATAAATCAGAATAAGGAAAAAAAATATTTAAAAATTATAAAAGATTGTTTGTTTTTACAACTGATTAAATATATATATATATATGTAACAGAGGACAAATTTTTTCCAATTAGTTCTGCACAATTGCTGAAAAACTGTGAGAAAATAAAAAATTATTAATTACAAAAAGATTACTATTATTGGCAGACAAAAACTAGTAAAGCTTAGCTGAAATGTCTTCAGTTCTTAAAATTTAAAGCCACTAAATTTTGAATCACAAATTATACAAGTTTAACATCAAATGAATACTAAGAAAAACATAAGCAAATAAATAAATCAAATATTATGAACAGATAACGAAATGTTTATGTGAAATATTATGTTAAAAAAAATATTTCTTTATATATACAAAGGTTTTAAGATTTTAAATGTCATAGAAAAAGTATGCAAATAAATAAGTACTATAAGTTTTTGAAAATATTATTTGATGAAACATTTCTTTATTTAGTTCATTTTTCTTTAAAGTATACAAATGAATTAGAATAAAAAAGTTTTTGTAAAAAAAAAAAAAAACTAATAAAAACAATAAAAATTCAAGGATTATAATACTCCTGCAAATTATTTTCAATTTTAATGCTGTTACAATAACTTTCTTTGTGATAATATGAATAATAATATTATTAAATAAAATAAATTATTAAATTAATTCATTTATATTCATTATAATATATATTTAAATACCTAATAAATAATATATATATATATATGTGTGATTCATAATTCATTAAATAATCATTTGTAAATGAAAATGGTCATTCTGGTACTAAGAAAAAAACCCAAAAACATTAAAAATAAATTTTGCAATAGCTATACAAACTAATCCATGCCACATAAATGTGTTCACACATAAGACATGCAAAATCCTTTAGCCTATTTACTTGACATTTTGTAATGCTATTTTTTAACTTCAACCTCTTACTAAATTATAGTAGTTCCCCACTTTACTCTATTCTGTCATACCTTGCCAATGAAAGCATTGCATTTCATTAAAACAATTTTGAGATAATCTTTATGATAGTAATGGGATCTGCATCTCCCACAAAAATAAGATTATGTTTACCATGACTACTTCAATGAAAAATGTGTTTTTACAATAGAAGAAAAAATGACATCACACCCAAGAAGTAAAAAACATGTTTAATGGTCTTAGGATTTGCTTTATTTCCTGAACGAAAATTTCTAATATATTTTATAATTAAATCACTAAACATCATATGATCACTATTTCTTCTGCTTGCTCAAGCTGTTAAAACAGGCAAAACTCTCCATACAGTAGTGCCACTAAGATCTAGGTGCAGTGCTTTCAGATCCAGGGCTCCTCACTGATGAAAGCCACAAACTAGAAACTAGTCTGGGGATGTTGGATGAGTAGGCACTAGATAAGGATTTTATGCACAAACTTTCTTGCATTCATTAATTACTCTGGCTTGCACTGAGTGGCACTACTGTATGCAGAGTTTTGCCTATTTTATAATTACACGCTTGAGGCAGTCAATTTTGCTATCCAAGCCAAACCTTAAGAACTACATCTTTAATTAATTTCCTGTACTCATAATATAATGATAGTATATCTACCTTTCATGCCTATGATCTGGTGTTCAAATCCAGACCAAATGCATTCCTTTCAACAGACTTGGAAATTTTCTTTTAGGAAGCTCATCAACTAAAATAATTAACATCAAATTCTATGCTTAATTAGAGGGTAAAACAGGTATGAGAAAAAAATTCAAATCATCATATGGCAATTGACGAACATATTGAGTACTCCCTTTTTCTTCACTGTTTCCTTTGAGAAACTGTTGGAAAAGTTTGCAATGCTAGTTATTATACAAGACCCTTTTTGTGTAATTTAAAATGGTCTACTGAACAAAGTAATAAATAATAATAGAAAAAGCTATATATTAAAGTATATATATATATTTAATAGAAGAAAAAAATATATACATGCAAAAATTAAACAAAATAAATAAAAAAAACTTTAAAAAAATCATAACATATTTAATCATTCTTTGGGCTTTAGTTATAGCAAATAACTTGAGTTTATTTACAATTTGTTGTCTTAGATATAGCCTGTTTTATAAAAATCATTGCTAGATCACTTAATTGATCTAGGGATGTTATTGTTTAACAAATAATCTTTTAAAATTTTCAGTATAAAAAAAGTACCCTTAGACTACTCTTACACTTATAGATAATTAAAAACATTATTTGGGCCCAACAACATTATACAAGTGAATATGTTGATAAATTCTCAATTTCAAATTAGCATGAGTTTCACCATAGTATCTGCCATTACAAAACTGGCAGTACAAAGAATACAAGAGTTGAACTTTATTACTGTACTGATTTTATTTTTAGAGTTATTAATGAGCCTATTCAACAAGGAATTAATGCTTTCTTTCTTCGAATTTCTCTTTGAATATAATGATGAACATAAGCATTGATTAAATAAACACAGATAATATAACCCAAACCAAATTTTAATATCATTAGCTTTCACTAATATATCTATCAATTTCAAAATAAAAGCTAGCAGATCAGACCTCACATTGAATCCAATACTACAGTCTCTTTTCATCTGATAATTTATCTTCCTCAAATAACATATAGCCATATATCTATCTAACTAACTAAACTTCCTTCCAGAAAATAAATTTCACTAAGAACAGCTATCCCAATTTTAATAGCCCCTTAGTTATAAATATTGGCCTCCATAAAAACCACACAAATTAATAAACAGCAGTGGACTTACATTTATCAGCATAAATTATTTTCTGCTTTACTATTATTAGTAAGTACTTATGTATTATCCTGTTTACCAAGCTTGGCATGTATTTTTTCTTAATTATACAGTTTCAGGGACATAAAAATGTTTGTTTATGTTTTTTTTTTTCAATTTTATTTTACCAAATATGTGTTCATTTATTAAGTTTAAAAAAATTAATAAATCGATTATAAATTCTATTAAGAAGATTTTATAAATATATTGTAACATGTAAATGACAACATGCTCCAAACATTATCTGTTTCTTTACATTCAGGACTTTATGTTTGTCATTCCCATTTTGGCAAAATAATGAATGTTTGATATCTTCCTTTGACAAAACAACATGCAGTGGAGTATTTCCAAAGGTATGGGATCCTGCCCTCCCAAAAGTCTGCATTAATAGGCATGATATGACACTTCACATTTCTTATATATATTTTATTTTTATATTAATAAGTTGAAGTCTCCATTAGTAGACATGATATGATGCTTTACATTTCTTATATTTTTTTAATTTTTATATTAAAAAGTTGACTTAATATAAAAGATAATAAATAAAGTGTAAATATTATAATTAATTTTTGCAGAAATTTTTCTTTTTTTAAAGTAACAAAAAAAAAAATGTAAATATTAAATATGACCACTTCTTATCAGCTATTTTGTTTTAAATATTTAGTGTAACCCCCTGAACATGTATGATTTTAAAAAATGCCTTCCAAGCTTGGTAGTCAGAATAATACATACGTACCCAATATGAAAATTAATTTTATAATTATTTTTATTACTTTAATGAGGTATTCATCAGTGACATAGCCAGACTATGCAAGACAAGTCAATCTTCATTTAGATTCTTTCCACTTTCATGATAGTCAAAATAGTTTTTAAATAAGGATGCCTAAGCTTACAATTTTTCTGAATTGAAACTCCTAACTCAAATCCAATTCCAAAAAAGTCATTTTTTGATTATGCAAAGTCGTGTAAAAATTAAAACAAAGGATTCTTAGTCTATTAAATCTGCTCTTGTTAGTTTTCTGAGTACTGAGAACCTGTGAACAAAAAAAAAAAAGATTAGTCAGAATTTCTGAGATAATAATTAAAGGATGGAAATGTGATTGCCCACACATTCACACAATTAATGGAGGAAGATGACCAATGACATGACAACTGAGTTCTATACCAGTTTAAATTGCTGAAGACAGATTATGGTAAAAAAAAAAAAAAAGCCAGAAAAAAATTATTTGCAATTAAACCTCATATCTGAGAGTCATTTCACTAGCCCTCATTTTTGAATCCTATTGGCAGCCTGAATGGATCATCTGAAATACATATTCTACTTTTTAACTATTCTATTGCACTTGTCCTTCATTTAGAATGTTTAAGAAGAAATATTTAATCATCTATTTTACAATTAAGAGAAATTATTAAAAAAAAGCCTTCATGATGTAATATTACTTATATATAAATATTTTTTTTTTTTTAAAAAAAGCTACTTCAAAATAAATGTCTCAGAAAATATGCTTTAAACCTTTAAGTTTCTATATTTGTGCTATCAGTAATCTGTATAGATTTTGAAGTGATCTGCTGTTTCTTAGAATACATATTCTAGCAAATTAGAAGTTATATTCGAAAGCGTCATTAACATGATTCTAGAGTGTAAGGAAATTAAATCAAAAATCAGCACTGCCCAGGGTTAAAATTTTTCGTGATTATTCCATTGACTAGGAAAATAATTGTTAAAATAATTTCTAATATTGTTGTTCTTAGTGGATAATCTTAATTGTAAATTAGGGATGACTTGAATGTAAGAATTTTCTATGTAAATCAGTCCATAAAATTTTTTGAAACATTTAAACTGCAAGCTACTTGCTGAATTGATAATTGTCAATTCTCTTCAAATGCTTGTTTAATAGATTCAATTGTTTCATCAGATCTTTTTAATCATTCAGATCTATTCTTTTCAAATACAGACCCAGGTCTTCTAAATCTATTCATTAATTTATGAATGGTCTTGATTCTAAGTTTTCGTATGGGAAATTTCTCTCAAATTTATATAAATATTATGCAAAAGTGAATATAAAATTATGACCATTATATTTATAAATAAAATATTTTTATTAATAACTACTTGAATGGTATTTTTTCAGGCAACTGCGAATCACATATCCTGTACTGATATCCATAGTGAATCGAAAACTTTCTATTTATTGTCAATTATTCTGATAATGATAATGTATTTCTCCACATGGTTCACGTACATCTGCCACTCTCCCAGATTTTTTTATATCAAACCAAAGTCATTGTTATGTTATTCTGCATATTTCTTGAATTACCCTAATCACTAATTTCTATTGATAATCTTTCAGGTTGAAAGGCAATAATCTTCACACTTGTCCAATTTTGACTGTGCTACATAATATTTTACAGGTATATCATTTGACTGCTCCACATAATGAAATATACACAGCTTTAAGTCCTTACAGGTTCTTCATTTGATTGTGCTATATAATATATCCAGGATCACACTATAATTTGGAAGCTGACTAATTATATAATTTGTTTAAAAAAACAAATACTAAAAGTTTAATAATAAATTCAAGAGTTTATTTATTCTCAATAACATTAGTAAATCAAGTGGCTAATTGCTAGATGAACAAAGGATCAATCAACATCATGTAACAATTCATATCTCCATAGATAATATAAAAATTTCTTTACAACTATAGTTCTGTAAGAACCTTACTTCTCACACACACCTTTTGAGAAAAGAGTCTAATTAGATTATAATTAGAGCTCTTCCTTACTGCTAATACTGGTTTACTTGAAATTTAGAGTTTTCCTAATCTGCTTTCAGCTCTTGCTTTTTGCTTTCCTTCTTCACATTACTATTTCTCTAGATACTAACGACTGAACTGAACTGACAGAACACCATTTGAAGTTCTGCAGGCATTTTTATCAATTTTGCTAATTTCCATAATGTTAAACTTTATTGACATGCAAATTAGCCTGTTGTTTTTTGCAGAAAACTAATTTTTTTTTTCTGCCTATCATTATTATTTCTGGAGTGCACTAATACTGCATATACTGACCAGTCTACACACACATACAACTTTATTAATAAAGATATATATATATACATCCAGTCAGTATACAACAATAACAAAGCATCAAATTATACATTTCTCTTTTTTTTAAAAAAAAAAATAAAAAGCTAAATAACAACTATTGCTGGGCTTAAAGAATAAATTTTAATCTCTAAGTAATAAAAATATTGAAGCATTTTGAATACAAAACTTGTTGAAAATATTAACATTATATGTATATGCATAAAGGGCAGAAATAATATTTTCAAAGTAAATACATAAAAGTTCAGTGTCATCACTAGGTTATGACTCTTACTACTTACTTTTTATAGGCATACAGGCATGTGGTATTCCTTTACTAATTGAAATTTTATTAAGAGACTCTGAAAAACATTAGTTTCTTCTTACATATCTACTAAATTCCTATTAAATTTTTTAGAAATTGCAGTTATCGCAATTCCATTTTATTTTTATCATAAATATTTTATTCTGCTTGCTCAAAAGTATCAGCTTTAATTTTCTGTTAAATTGTTATAATTAGAATGACATATTAAATTTATTCATACTAGTTTTTGGTTATTCCCATTTCAACTAGCTGTCTTTATTATATACACAACTGAGATTGTTAATATTGTTTTCAATATTAATAGTAGCCATTTTGCTGATTTCAGCATTTTTAATAGGAATAAGTATCTGATACTCCAAATAATAATTTTCTTCTTATTTGCTATTTTAATTTGCAAATGATTCAAATATATAAATTAACTGAATTTTATCTCAACCTAATACTCCAATTATCCCATTTATGAAGCACTAAGAAGTGCCTATGTGTCAATATTAATTATTATACACCAATTACCTGAGCATACTCTAGTAATTTCTCTGTTCCTCGATCATCTTTATTCCATAAGAGATTTTCACAAAGTTGTAATAATTCTGGATCTATATCATCATATAAAGGAAGGTTTCCAGCATTCACTATTCCCATATCCATACCAGCCTAATGTTAAAATAAAAATATCATACTTATAATAGAAAATATATGTATATATACGTACATACCTATACATATTAAAATCACAAAATAAAATTATGGTACATTTTCAAATAAAAACTTTTTATATTTCCAATATGCTGTATTTTCATGATATATAAATGCTATAACTATTTAATTTTAAAAAAAAAAAAATGCAATCTGTCAAACAAAACATTCCACAATTTTCTCTATTTACTTACATTGTTTGCACTAGAAATAAAAAATCACTCTAAACAGTTCACAGACACCTAGATGATATTATTATATTCAAATTTCCAATTTTCCCCAGAAATTAATCTGAGGATTTCAATTTAACATTAACATCTAAGTCACTAATTACACAAACTTACAATAGATGGCTCTAGAATGCAGTGAATTACCACTCTTAATTTAAATTAAACTTATATGTATAAAATTATTCTACTGTTTTTTTTATTATAATGAACTGCTCTTCTCAAAAACTGTGATGTAACATAAAATAGCTTCTCATTAAGATACATCTGATTTTATCTAAAAATCACATACTTAATAACCATCTTAATCAAGTTAAATATTATCTACATTATTATTTCAGGCCATGACTTTTACATTGAAAGATTTATTTCGAATCCTTTTCATTATAAATTAGTCATAAATTTTATAAACATGAAAATATGAAAAAGGCAATAACTACAAAACTAGATATAAATAAGGTCAGGATCACAATTTAGAGTTATATTTATTTATTAATGTAGAATTTCCCAAATATATTATATTAAAATGTAATATGAGGCAAAAATATTTCAAAAAAATTTCTGAAGGAAAGTGAGAAAGATTATTTTCCATTATAGCACTTTAAAGCATCAAAAAAAAAAAAATACTATTGAAAATAAGTTTAACTTGTATTACACATTAAATATTTATAACACACAACTTCTGAATTATAAGCTATGACAATATAAGGCTCTCAGGATCAATTTTGGAGGAATCCTCTTCATCAATTATGCCAAACCCTTATGTATCATTAACCACAATTCATAATAGATTGAAATTTTCATTATCAGCAGCAGCAGTTAAAAGAATATGACAGTTACAATTCCACACAAAGACAAAACAAAAATAATAATACACTAGAGCTTAGTAGTAACTATATAAAACAATCTATGAATAAAAAATATATCCACATATAGAATACGATTATCCATTATCCTATTTATTTGATATGCTATTGTTTAATTTCTTCTGCAAAAAACTTCTTTGTAAAATATTTCTACAATGTGTCTAAGTAGTTTTTCAATATATTTTATTTTTTGCCATATCTTCCCAATAAAAACACAAATCTTTGCAATATAATTTTTAAAATTTTATAGGACATCCTTAAAGCAATTTTTCTAATGATTTTATGTTACATTGATAGGAATATCCAAGTTTCACCTTTCATACAATAAAATAAGCAAAAATAAGTTCTGTATACAACTAATTTAATGGCAATAGTTATTTCACTGTGAGGAAATATCTTTTAACTTGTTAAATGTAGCAACAACATATTAAAGTCTGTGTTACATTTCAACAACCAAATCCATTTTTCTATTTAAAAACTATCAAGATATTTAAATTAGCTCACATTCTCAAGCTCATAACCATTCAAACCAAAAGTTGTTAAAATTTTTCTTCCATCATTAATTGATAAAGAACTTGAGTTTTTGAACATTAATCACTAAACCAAAGTTGCTATATATTGTATTCAAAGCATTAAGTATTTTTTCTGTAGATTATCTTTTGAATTGACAAAAATAATACGATTATCAGTATATTGTAAATCCAGAATCCAAAAAGAAGAAATTATTGTTCTCACTTTTAAATAATTCATAACAAAAATTTCACCATCAAACCTGTATATCTTGATTCCCAATTCATTAAACTGTTTATAATAGTTTCAAAGATCAGTCATAAAAATTGAAAATAATATTGGAACACGTACATATACTTGTTTAACCTAATTTCTATTTCAAATGTCTCAAATTTTCCACTCTAAGAATAACACTGCCTTTCATTCTATTAAATAGTAGCTGTATAATACAAAAAAAGTTGGGTGAACAACCATCTAATTTTAAACACTGTCATAGATCTAACATATTAATTGAATCAATTAATTAAATCTAATGCATTGATCAAATCAATAAAAGCAATATAATGTTTCTTACATTTATCTGGCAACAAAAATCATTTCTAAGTGCTTCATGATTCTCTAAAACTATACTGAGTTTCAGATAAGCATTTGCCAATAACAAGAAACAACCAATTCAATAAAATTCTTGAAAGTGCCTTTGCTATAATGGCTTGTAATAGTATTACATAACAATTATTTGCAACCTTGTCTATTCTCTTTATTTTTAAAAACTGGAATTACAGAAGCATTCTTAAGATCAAATAATGCAATCAATACATTCCATAAAAATTCCAATATTTTTGAAGCTAATACATCATTACTGTATTTTATAATTTTTCAAGGTATCTCCTAAGTTTTTCTATTTTTCATTTCAAAAAATTAACTTTATTCATAGAAAAGGTACAATACAGGAGATACAATAAAATTTGAATACAGTTAGGAACTTGCATTTGATGTTCCATCGTTTTGTGATAAACATTAATAACAATTCTGTAGAATGTATAAAGAGAGAGGTATACAAACAAATTTTTGACTTCACTAAGTTAGATATCTTTGTCCAAATCTAAAAGAATAGGTAAAAAAATAAATATATCATTAAAAAACAGCATCTTATTTCTTGTATTATTATTCTACAGATGATCAAAATGTTCTTTCCAACTGTTTACAATATCATTGTTATCACTTAAATAAATGTCACTTTTGGATTTAATAAGATCATGACATTGTTTTTCACATCCATTTGTTGTTTGCAATGCATCAAAAAAAAAAAAAAAAGGATGTAATGTGATTACAATCAACAAATATCTATCTTCTTAGCACTGTTAATCTACCAATCATTTTTTAAGTCTTTTTGTCAGACTTGAACTTCTGCTTTACATTTATTATGAAGTTCCACATTTAATTAGTTATTCTGTCAAGCAGAAAATGCTATATATTTTCTTTTAATCAAGTCACCAATATGACCATTGTCCAAAAACAAAACATGATTTTTTTAAAAAAAAAAAACACCTTCAAATAGATTTGTATCCATGACACATTCTTTAACAGAGTTCCAAGCTTCAGTATCATGACAACCATGAAAATCCCAAATTAACAATTTTAGAATATAACAGCTGTTGAAATTTAGCAGAAAGAACAAATATCAATTTTCTTCTGAATATGATTGGAATAATATCTAATTTTTAATGCAATTATTTTTTTAATCCAATAATCAGTTCTTATAAGTGCTTGCATAATATAACCTCCTAAATTAATTCCTAACTTAAATATAACCTATTAACACGACAGTGATTTGAATATGGGTGCACCTATGTTTCTTTAAAGTTTTTCTGTCTATACAAAGTATTTGTAATAACCAATCCAAATAAGATCAGATCATTTGAGTTTATAACACTAAGACCACTATTTCCAATAACTTTTGGCCAAAGTATGTTATTTGTACTAACATATGTGTTAAAACTCTTTAAAAATAAAAATTTGATCTTTTAATGGTATCACTATAATAATGCTATCCTGCAAGAAATAAAAGTTTTCTTTCTCTGAATCTAATGTTGGAACATATACACTAATAAAATGAGCACAGATGCCATTATGCAAATCACGTTTTAACTTAGTAATTTTTCACCAATCTCTGGAGGAATTCCAAGGATAAAAGATAATAAATTAGATTTTACAACAAATCCAACACTATGCAAGTTCCTTTTATTAGTTAATCTACCCTTTCAAAAAACTTTAGCCATCTATCTATTTTATTAGATTTTTTTGTTCTGGAAGATGATTTTCACTAAGAACAATTATATTGATATTAGATCTGGGAAACTCCTTAATTAACAATGTGTCTTCCATTCAGGTCTTGAAGGGTTTGTATTAAATAATATTCATAAAGTCAATGTATCTATATTTAGAAAAAAAAATAGATTTCTATTTATTTTTAGTACTACCATTGCTTCTTTCTTAATCACTACTATTAATAATATTATTTTTATTGCATTAATGAATAATCTGCCAAGCATTATAACTTAATCATACAGTATAAGACAGTATATATTTATTTACATTTTTATGATGGGCAGAAAAATGCCCAAATAGGACTGTTTAAACATTTAATCTTTTCCCAACTAAAACTCCTGTCTCAAATCCAATTCCAATGCAATTTATTAGTACAGTAATTGTATTGCCGCAAAAAAAAAAAAAAAAACAACAACTAAGGAACTAATATCTTATTAACTGTTTCTAAAACTTTCTTCATTCTTGAGAGATTGAGTTAAAAAAATAATAATAATAATAAAGAGAACTGGAATCAGAATTGCTATGAATGTAGTTAAAGTTGAAAATGTGATTACATAAACATCCAATTCTTTTATCATAATTAGTACAGAGACATAACTGATGCATGAGAGATGCATGATGACTGGGCCCTGCAATTTTAGTGATTAAAGAGTAAGAAAAAGAGGGAGTTAGAAAAGTGTCTGTATTGGAAATAGCATCCAGCCTTATATCTTACAAAATAGCAGGAGATTTTTTTGGGTGTTTACAGTTAATCTTTATATGTGAAGATAGTTTCAAAATAAACTATTGAAATAAAAAGCATTCATATAATTATATTCTATTCAGGTAGGAATTATAATTCTGTTTTTTATCATGAGTATATATTAAGATATTAATATATTAGGATATTTCATCTTTCATACTTTTGAATAATTAAATTAATTTATAACACTTTAGTTTATTATAATTTATAGTTAGGATGTAAGGGCTTGGCACAGCTGATAAAAAGATGCTTTTTAAATTGGTCTTATGAATTTTGCAGTGTTATAATTTATAATTTAGAAGTTACATTATCTATAATAAATATCTTCTATCTTCCAATATTTTCTTTCATAATGAGATTAATTTTAAAGGATGCTTTGATCTTTTATTATAACTTAAAAATTGTTCTAACAATTTTTTTTTATATAAAAAAAAAAAACAACAACTAAACTATTATAAACAATAATTATTATTTTAAAATGTCATATTTGATATTTTTGTTATATCACTATTTATGTACAATAATATTGCTATTTTTTTATAATGGCACAACTTTAAAATGTTTACATTGTATATGGTTGCATGTTGAAAATGTTTTCATCATTCCAGTACATGACCAGAGCATCTTATTGAAAACGTTTTGATAATGATTTGGGAGAAGCAATCATCTATTCCCTGGTATATAATGTTAAATGAATTAATTGTATTAGACAACCAGGATTAGTAGCTAATATAATTTCAAGCATGTATTGATAAGAAAAGATTATTTAACCTAATGCACATAAAAAAAAATTATTCCAATTAGTGATGAAATATTATCAGAATAAAAAAAAAAATCTCGAGTTTTTAAATACTGAAATGAATTCTTAATAAATAATTTTTGTTAATGACTTAAATAAAAAAATTATGAATTTACTTTTATCAGATTAGTTTATTACATTGAGAAATATCTTGATTTTTAAAATAAAATACAACTATTTCTGTTTTTCTTATGATCAGTTCATTTTAGTATTTTGAAAACAATCATAGGTTATGTGGCAAATCTGTAGTTTTTTTTTTTTTCAATATAATATCTCCTTTATTAATAAAAGCAATTATGCAAACTAGATTGTAAATTTAGAATAATCTGCATGGCTTTCAATAAATTGTAGATTTCATTTAATTATCAAACAATACAGAAGCAAACTAAACCAAAAATTACTACTAACAAATATATATATTTTTCAATAAAATTAAAAAAATCAATGCTGATCAAATATAAGTTATTAATTATTGGCAGATATTCGGATATACAAAATTACAATCTCTATTACCACATGTATAATGGTGGCAACTATCTCTTCACTTCAATAATAAACAAGATAGAGAATATCAAAAGAACCTAAATAGCATTTTAACTACATTTCTATGACAAGTTTCAGGCTAGTTGGCCTTCTTTCTGAGGCTAAATTAATCCAATGGACAGTAAAAATTGTATGGTAATGAATTATCAGTGGAAAGTCTACTGAAAGCAAGTGGTCAAAAAGTCTGACTGCATTATCATATAATGACTGCTAATACCTAGTTGCTTCAGCTATTTATAATATTGTCAAAAATATTACTTTATAATAAAAATGAAATAGCTTCTATTTATAGATAAATTTTTCAATATACAGGCAGTCCTTGACTTTTGACTTAATTGGTTCCTGAAATATGTACAAAAGTTGAAATGTACAAAAGTAGAGTAA
Source organism: Epiperipatus broadwayi (assembly GCA_028023455.1). Taxonomy (NCBI): domain Eukaryota; kingdom Metazoa; phylum Onychophora; class Udeonychophora; order Euonychophora; family Peripatidae; genus Epiperipatus; species Epiperipatus broadwayi. The sequence goes on from JAQFVV010012412.1 coordinate 2,992,404, forward strand.
TGTAAAAAAAAAAAAAACATCAAAAAGATTTATTTTTTATTGAGGTGTATTAGAATATATATAAATAACATAATTATCAAGAGATAGTTGAATTGTACTCTTCTTTTCTTTTCTTAATAAAAGGTTCCATAATACACTGTTTCTTTTTCTATTGCCCTTCATACAAATTAGTGAATTGTATGAAAATAGAATGTATGAAAGGAGAGGACTGCCTGCATATATAAATATCAATCATTTAATGTCTAAAGAAATTAAAATGAATAAAATTATAATTAGCACACTATCATTATCACAAACAATACCTGATATTAAATAAAATGTTTTAATAAACCAATAAGTGAAAAAAACTACTTAAGATATTTTATTCAGGTTTAAAAGATCACATAAAAAATTTAAGTAGCAACTGTAGTCATTATAAATCATTACCGATTTATAACCCCTTTTGAATTGGAAAGATAATAATGCCAATTAAAAAAAAAGCAGATTCAAGTTTTATTTATGGAATAAATATCTTCAGCAAGTCCATAAAAATTATTATAAATGCTTAAAAAACAGCTCTTTAAAGTAATAATTCAATTTATGGTTAGGATAAAGAAAGAAAAAATCAATGTTCTCCTACTGTGCATTTTAATGAATTATATAATATTGCTGTTCTATATAAAAATGTATAGCTACAGTAATCATTACAATAATTCGCTTGAAGTAACGCTTGAGGTAAAGTTTCAGTGTTAAAAAAAGGCCATGATCAAAAATCAATTTAAAAATCTTCATGGAATAGTAGATTATCTGCCTGCCATATCCATGACAAAAGATTTAAATCTAGACTGAGTAAACTATGAGAATTTTTGAGATCACAAGCAAAGTCAATCCAACTAGCCATCCAGTTATGTATCAGTAAATGGATATTTGGCTATTATTAGCTAGATAATAATATCAACATTCTGATTGCAAAATTATGATTACATAATGCTGTCTTTATTTCTTTATGGAGCTGTCATATCTCCATAAGTAATGAGCTCTTGGATTTTTATTTATGAACTATGATAAGCACAGGATTTATATTAAATATTTTTAAAATAATTTCTCATTTTTAGCTTAAGGTTGTAATGCCAGTTCTAGTTTCTAATTAATATTCAAATTACAACTGTAAAAATCAATTTTTTAATCTATATTTGATAGTAATTAATATCTATGTACTTTCAATTGATATGTGATATAATATAAAAATAATTTTTAAAAAAAAAAATGCCTTGAACAAGCCAAAAATAGCTGTGATAAAAATGACTGTTTATTGAGAAAAGTTTCCTCCTGGATTAATTACCACTTTAAAAAAAACAAAACAGAATCTATCTATTAAAATGAATCTGCACTTTGGTATTTGAACACCTCTTAATCTTACAATTGCTTGAACCATACAATAAAGAAAAAAATAAATATCTCAAAATATTTTGCACTTAATTAATAAAGAGATGTAAATGAAAAAAAAATTGTTTTTTACCTTAACAGCATGGTAAAGAAAAACACTATGCATGGCTTCCCTTATAGAGTCTTTCCCACGAAATGAAAAAGAAAAGTTTGATACACCACCACTTATTCGGCAATATTTTAGTGAGCTCTGAAAAATATTTTAACAATATTTATTAAATGTATCATTGTAAATATATCAGAATACACCAATAGATTTCTAATCTAATCAATATTTTTTATTTATGAGTGCTGGAGTAAGAACAATGACATAGTTTACCTTAATAATTGTAGTCGCTTCAATGAAATTGATGCCATAGCTATTATGTTCTTCCATTCCTGTGGCAATTGTCAAAATATTAGGATCAAAAATGATGTCATTTGGATTAAAACCAACTTGTTCTATGAGAATTTTGTATGACCTTGAGCAAATTTCCACCTTATGGTTAATTTCTGTTGCCTATAAATAAACATATTTCCTTGTAGAAGAAACATCATTGGGAAAGGAGGGATTATTAAAACATAAAAATTGACTTATATGCTAAATTATCGAGTAATGTGGCAAATATTCATAAAGGAAAGTTAAATAATGATAAGAGGTAAAATTTCAAAAACTAAAGTATGTTTGGAGTTTATTTGGAATGATAGTGTATAAGTAAAACTTTATAAATACTAATGCAAAACTGAACCAAAATATTTTGTATATATATTCTAACCGTGCCCGCCGTCGACCTCATACCTCTACTTACAAATAAATAAATTACTATATTTAACGTCACCGGGTTCTAGCTCTAATAATTAAATATTAAATTAAAAAATGTTCTACTAGCTCAAATTTCTTAAAATTAACTTAGGTTCTGTTTTAAAGTAAATTAACATAAAGATTTAATGTATTCATGAGACGAGAAGTGGAAATACGAGTTGGCAAGGTAGATCACATTGAGCCAATATCCCACAGGATACCACCTCAATGGCATAAGAACACTATCCCCCCTTTATACTATTATTTCAAATAATAACTACATAGTATTCTTATGACTTTCGCAACGTCTACTTACTAAGACTCATTTAATAACTATAATATTAATTCTGTTATCTTTAATAATAATAATCATTATCTAGCTCAATAAATTATAATCTCAGGTTCTTAATCTTTATTTATACTTCAACAAAATGCGGTAGCACATATGGTAAGGGATTTTATGCCATATCTACTACACTGCAATTAATAACAATAATGATTACAATCTTTCTTACTTAATCAAATTGGTATAAATTTCTTTTATTGCAAATTTATTACCATAATAAATCAATCAATATCAATATCATCTTTTGTCTTTAAACAATAAAATAAACTAAGAAGTGGTAGTGTTTAGATAATCTGATAAATAAAGTAAGTGGCAGTTAATAGCATATAATTTATCAAAATATTAGGATAGTGGATTTATGACCAATAACTTAATGCAATTTTATAATTACTTAATTATAAGAACATCAATAATAATTGAGATTAAACATATTTTTAGTTATCTTTTGTGCAAAATGTACTTCAGTGGTTGTGAAAACATTCTGTGAATTTGTACCATGATGTAGTGAAAACAATACCCAGACACAAGTTTTAATAAAACAAATTTAAATTTAAGTAAAAATAAAACAAATCTATTTACATCTTATTTACAACGGATATCCTTCTTTCCTTACACATGACAAATGTTAATTCTACAATTTTGTACTTCTTTATAGTTAATCCAATCATTATACATTTTAAAAATTATTTTAATTATTTTCTTTAGGTTTATCACACTATTTATTTGAACTACTTATGGGTAACAACATTTTTTACCTTTTAAATATACTAAATTTACAATATTCTAAATTATTTTTGTGGATCAATATTTTATAACGTCACACTTTATAATCAATATGGTCTTAAAAAAGAAAATTTACATTTCTTGTTACTTTAAACAAATTGCACAGCATATTATTAAATATTATGATTAACTTTAATGTTTGTTCTCCCATGCTCATATAAATTATAATGCGTTTTTGCATAAGCCATACTCCTGTATATTATAATGTGTTTAAATATCACCTTATTACAATTTCAAATATATGATAATAATTATCGAGTGTTATAGTATTTTTAAATATGCAATATTTATATTTTTAAATTATAATTAATACTAAAAAGAGCATGAAAATATATTTTAATATTTTGTATATTCTCATTTGATATACTTTTACAAAAAATTATAGTTTATTTCTAAATTAAAATGATTCTATAACTTCTTCCATTATTTAGGACATCTGTATCTTTCTTTCAATGGTTATAATCTATTCTTAGTTAACTCTTAACTATTCTTATTCCAAGTAAAATCGTAACATACATTCTAAAATATCTATTGTTTTCCCCTCAATAAAACCTATCATATACGATGTAGTAGCACGAAATACAGATTAAGATAGCGAAAGATGTATAGGATATTGGGAAGAAAGATGGATAACTTGTCTTCAATAATACTCTAAGAATGCATGGAACAGTGTGAACAGGTTCGACATTTATTGTCTATTAACCCTTAAGATAAGAAAATGATGTGGCAGCTATTTATTCAGCTTTACCAACCATCAAGTACAACTCACGCGAAATATAAGATAGCACTGTCCAAGACAACATGTGTATCAGTCGTAGGGCTATGTTAACTACGCTGATTATCACCTATAAAACGAAATGTGGATCAGCCATAGGGCTATGTTAACTATGCTGATTCTCTCACAAAACTACTTATTTCCATTCCCTGTATCATCCTAGATTTTCATACATCATCTTGGTTTCCAAATCACCCCTGTACTCCCAAATCACTACCCAAAATATCTCTCTAGATTTTCACTATATCAAACATCGATAAATACAAACAACTTTTAAAAAAACAACAAACAAGATTCGCGAATATGAAAATCATTTCTCTATTCCTTAAGAATAATTTATCTTGCTTTATAACACTGTATGTTCATTACCTACATTTTTGTTAAAACAATATTCAAACATCCCAATAGGAAAAATCAATAGAAAATGTAATATAATCATCGATTATATTAAATTATTATTTATCAACAAATAAAATGACTATCGTATGCATATTTTCAAAATCTAATCACATCTCAAAATGTTTCAATGTGTTGTTTAAAAATGCGTGTTACAATAATAATAATAATAAAACTTTTAAACTACATTCATTCTATTCTCCGCTGATCTAAATAAATAGAACATACATTATATCATTAAATAATTATAAATGTTACCAAAAAAAAAATGGTTATCTTCGGATCAGGTTTTGCAGTAGGCTTCTTTCCCTTCGAGCATCACAAATATACACTTTCACACACATACAATTTTATTAAAAAACATTCAAAATCAAACATATTTCATATAATATTATATATACCAAAATTAATGTATTTTGTTTCCCTATCGTTTTCTGAAACCTAATGCTTATAATAATAATAAAAAAAATAATTCAAACCATAATTAAATATTTTTCTGACGGTAAATCTTGTTTAGTCCCATAATATTACTCTTCTTCTTTTATCTGAATGTTCTCCATTATGACTCTCAAAGTTTTAAAATAACTTGGTTCATTTAATAAATTTGTTTAGACGATCTTTAATTTTAGCTTTTAGCATCAGATTATTAAAATATATTTTAGTTAGATATCCCTCGAAGTTTTTTTTTTTTAATGTTCTGGCAAATATTCCCTCGGCGCGTCGATGCATCTTTCTCCTTTTTAATTAGACTACGAATATTTAATACTTTAGGTACCAATTGCGTTTTATGGATCCAATATTTTTTATATTCCTCTTCCGTATTTTTCTTTATACAAATATTTCTCTTTAGCAAGCTTTATTTCATTCATTCTTAATTTTATGTACATTATTTTTTGATCTTTAACTATTTTTTTTTTTTTTTTCTAGAGTATACTTCTTTTTCGGGTCATCTTAAAGAAAGCAATTCCAATAATTTTAATTTTAGAATTATATTTGTCCATTTATTCTTAGATGAATCATGATTTTTATATTTTATTCCCTTTCTGAACTTTGCGCACAATGTCTTTTCATCTATATTACACGCGTAAAAGCAGTTTCCTTTGGATACACTATATAAGCGGTATCAATGAACAATATAAACAATTTTGAAGTGTTATAAACTTTAAAACTGGATTTAAAGAATCTATCCATATTTTTTATACTGAAAATTCCGACTGTACTTCTATAGAATTCACTGGCAGGTTCGATTAAGTTAGTGATACATAATTTATGAAAACTTTAAAAATATTTATTTTAAGACTCTCTCTATGATTTTAAAATTGTCAGTTAATTTGTTCTAATGATATTATTAGAATTATATTGAAAAATTGAATAAATTGGAGAAAAGAAATTATTAGAGAGCTCAAAATTTTTACCTCTTCACTCGAGTCTGTCAATTCTTGTTCTCCTCGATTATACAATTAATTGGCGCGATTTTGGGAGTCTGCCAAGCTCTATTACTATTGGTCAATCCTACTTGGATTTATAAATAATTTTCTAAAGTTTTAAACTGATAATGTAACACCTAAACACTATCTAATTATTATTTAAAACTAATTATTATATTTAAATCAATTTAAACACTTTTAAAATAATTTTCAAAACAATATTTAATAAAATTATTCACTACTTATTTTTATTATGATGTTTAATAAATTCCATCCATTTCTACTATAATATTATTTAAATACTTTAAAATATTGGTATTATTGAAACAAGTGCTTGTATAAAAATATTCCAGACAATTACGTAATCGTTTCCGGTGTTTTGTCTATTTTTGTTTGTCTTAATAAATTTACTGCACTTATATTATATAAAATTTTTATATAAAATTTTGAAGAAATAATTTAGAAAAAATATAGAAATAAATACAATTCTCAACATCATAATATTTACTATTCAAATACATTACACTAATTTTTATTATTTAATATAGTTTATAAATTTAAATACTATATAATATTAATTTATTCTAAGTTTTAAAGTTATTAAAATTGACTTATTAAATACATTTTTATTACTGATAGCTGTGTTATTTTAATATGGCCAGCTTTTACAACCATATGAGCAATTCTTTAATCTTTATTTAACTAATTTTTTAAATGATTTTACGTATCAGGTATTTGCTTTAGCTTTAAATTGAACTTTACAGACTCTATAAATTTAATATATTCAATACATCAATAAATATATTCTCAAATTTAAAAATTTTTTTTAGTAATTGACCATTATAACTATTTCTTGACCTATAGAAAAGGGTACAATATATATAAATAAATAAAAAACTATCACATTAATTTCACATATGGTTTTTATTACCAAAATGAAATGTATCAATATTTACAATAAGGGTATTTCAATGTGTTGACCATTTACTATTTCACAGCTTCTAAGATATAATGGTTTGAACTCAAATGGTCATGGTATAATGTGAATTTGTTATCTACATATAAAATAATAATTCTTATGTCAATCTCGTCAATGATTTTATCTAATGAGCAGATCAGTAAAATATGATATTCTTATTGTATACTGTTATAAAATTATAAACTTGCAATAGATAATAATAGATGTATTTTTTTAAATATATAAACTCATTCTTACCATAGAGATAACAAACAAAAAACCAGAAAATCTTTATCTTCTTCATTCTTTTCATTGTTACATTTCTCCTACTCTTCACAATTTTTCCTTAATATCTTACAACATATTACAATCCAAGATGTTCAATGCTCCTCTTTCCAATTCACTTTGCAATCTAAATTCTTATCTCATTTTTGCCTTTTTTCATTGGTATCCAAAATTCCTGACTTCGCATTCAAAAAGCTATTTATTTTTATATTTTATATATTTTTTATTCTTATATAATTTAAAATTATTATTTTTAATTCATATTCTTTTTCCATAAATCTATTTCTTTTTCTCTAACTAGTCTATCTTCTTTCCCTATCACTCTCAAAATTAAGCACTTATAATACATTTCTTACATAAATGCATAGAAATAAATTACCTATTAATTTTACTTATTATAACATAATCTCATTAAAAATTATTTTTAGTAATTTATCTTCATTCAAATATAATAGCTTTCCAAACATTTTCAATTTATTTTAAATTTTCCCCATTAACCCATTTCTTCTTGAATAGTCTCATATGTTGCCAACAATTCAATGTCCTATAAAAATCTATCTACCTTTTTTTTTTTAACTCTATCTAAAAAAAGCTGAGAGACACCTGACCAAAACAAAACATCTTATTTCCAAATGTTCAAGTGGGTATTATCATTTCTTTTAAATTTATTCTATTTAATTGATGTTTATTATATGAAAAGTATAACACATTTTTAATTATTTTTGTTTTTGGCTCAGATCTAATTCGCAATTATTTATATAACCCCCCCTCCCCCAAATTAATAGATTATCTAAATATTTATGCACTTCCACTTCTTCAAAACAGATATCTGCTATTTTCCATTCTTTTACTCTTTTCATTAATTACTATTATAGGAGATATTTTTTCTTATTGAATTTAGTTTTTATATTTCATATATGATATGATAAATTTTAATGAAAAATAAAAACATTATTATATAAAAATAAAGCAGCAGAAACTTTTTTTATTATTAAATAAATCATAAAATAAAATAAAAATGTAATTTTTAAAAATTATTTTTACCTGTCCAAATTCATCAAATGCCATTACAACAACTGCTGCTCCATATTTTTTAATTGTTCTTGCCTTATCAATGAAATCTTGCTCACCTTCTTTTAAACTTATGCTATTCACTATACATTTCCCCTGACAACATTTTAAGCCAGATTCAATAACTTTGAAGTTTGATGAATCAATGCACATTGGGACCTAGAACAAAAACAAAAAAATAGTACTAGTGAATCTTAACATACATATATATATAAATGCAAAGTAATAAATCCGCTATAAAAGCAAAACTTGAAGGGGTGTTTTTTTTATATTCATCATTATTTTTTAATATTTTGGATGTAATATTTTTTCCTCCCATCTCAACAATTATATGATAAATTTCATTATTACAGATCTAATTTTTTTCGTAATTTTTAGCATTTTTTTTATTTTTATGTTTTTATGTACTATAATAATAAAGATAAACAAGGGTAAATACAAGCATTTCAATCTTTGTATAAGACCTATTATAATTAGCTATTATTTTGTAAAACTTTGTGACTAGGTTTTCCAGTAACTTATCATTATTTTGCAAAACAAAAATATGCAATTAGTTTGTAATTTAAGATATTAAGAAATTAAGTCATGGAAGTGTTCCTTAATTAACTTTTTTAATTAGATTTTTTTCTAAATGAATTTGACAAATAATATATATCTGTTTATTAATTAGCCAAAATAATTAACTGGAACCAGTTGTTATTAAAATCTTACAATGTTTAAAAGAATTTATACTAAACTTTTTTCTTATTAGACATCTCAGCTGCTAGATTCTTGTTCTGCATAAGTCTTCCAACATTAATAAATTGTACTATGATAAATTCGATATCAAGAATTTTATCATGTAAGAAAATTATATGCATTATTATCAACTGAATATCTAACTATCCTATTATCAAAATCATTTACAATTTAACCTAAATGCTAATAAAAATGATAAGATATAATAATAAATGATACATATTTCAATTCTGTGAAATTTAAATGGATTATCTTTAATTTGAATTTTTTTTAAAAAAAATAGTCATTTTATTACATCACATAACAGCATAAATTATATACTGTACACGATTTTATTTAACTTTTTTAGTTACATTAATTTAACAGTTTACTCAATAAATAATATGAAGTTCACATTTACATAATTTCAATTATAGAATAGAATAAATATAACATCAAAGGTAACTCAGAAAAAAGTCAAACTATATTTTAGAGTTTTGATAGAATGGCACACAAACTAATCTCAAAAAAACTGCAAATGCAAAGTAATTTCTAGCTAATAATAGAATGGGGATATTCATCTTTTCAAAAATCTCTGAAAGATCAATAATTACTCCAACAAGCAAATTACTTATAGAATTCTTTCTGCTTCAGAATCTATCCACAATCATGTGTAGGATATAAAAGATAGTTATAGTAAAACTTCTGCTTTCATCCACTTTGTACATATAAGACTATATTATTGTAGTGATTTTTCAGAAACAATCACAATTTTTGCTGAATTATATAGAATATGTAGTTAATCAGTCATAACTTCACATTGGTTACATGCATAATTGAAACATGAGAAAAACTTTTGACTAGTTGTCTTTTTCCTAATACAATCAGACAACCATGTAGAACTACACATAATAAAAAATATCCTCAACAATATCAGACTTAACACTGAGAATCAAAACATATAATTATGAAAATAAGATATTGTTAAGTGAAATGTTTTAATGGTTAAAATTAATACTTAAGGAAAGATTTTTTTTTGCATAAAAAAAAAATATAATTTTATACATAAGTTTTTACTGATCCTTCCAGACTACATATCTCTTCCTTAGCAAACAACTGTTTCTCTTTAGAATATTACATTATGGCAAAAAAGTATATCATAAAAAATGCTAACCTATCCAAATTTAAGAAAATGTATAAGAAAACAAATTATTCTGTATTGTCCCTATATTACATCTTAAAGAAATACCAAATGGATGTTTAAAAATCTGACAGCAATAAGAATTTGTTATGTAAAAATTGTTTACAAAATTTTCGATGAATTATAACACTCAATCTTCAGAAAATGTTATTTTTATCAAATTTGGTTTAAGTCTCTTATATTATAATAAAATAAAAATTACACATTCTGTCTTTTGTATGTGTCAGATAGCCTGTAATTAAAACTCTGAAATTAGATTAATCACCATATAGTATAAAAGTTAAAAGACCCATCTGATCAAATTTCAGTTGAATTACATTAATGTAGATATGCATGATAGTAAATCAAACAATCAAGGACTTTGATTACAATACTCCTAAATTGACAGTTACAACTAACAATATCAGTTGCAATCAAAAAAAAAATGCAAACTTTTTACCATGTTTGTGAATATATAATGTTAAGTATGTGGATTAATTAAGTAACTATTACTTCAAATGAAGAATTATATATATATAAAAGCAGTGATATAGAAAAAAGTAATTTCCATTTCAATATAATAAAAAAATTAGAAAAAATATTATATTAGAATTTGTTATTTTTCCACTTTAATGAACACAAAGAGATAGCAAAAATGAATAGGGAAAGAAATAACATCAGAATGTCAATTTGAAATCTTTGTAAACTAAATTCTTTTAAAACAATTTCCAACTGAAATATGTAAAATAATAAAAGATCCATTTCTAATCTCATATATTGTTGTAAAATCTCATTTTTATGAATCAATGCAAAAGCAAGCCAATAATATACTTCACACAGAAATAGTGAACTCCACCAAGAAAGTGAAAACAAAGTCTCTGGCCAAAGACAAAAATAAAAAAAAAGATTAAATACTTCAGATATAATTAAAACGATTATTTATAAAATAGATGAAAATATATACATTATTTATGATTCAGTCACATTACTTAGATATTTTAAAAAAAAACTCCTCTAAGGGATGCATAAACTTAGTAATTCACAAAACATTTTAAACAAAAATCCCATGAAATACTATTCACAAAAGTAAATTTTTTGACTATGATAAATGATTTATTTGAAAAAAAAAAAAAAAACTTTAGAAATTACTATCTACAATACTACATTCTATAATCGAATATATTCTGAATCAGAGCATAGCATATCAGTTCACTTTTGGAATAAAATCACTAAAAAAAAAACCCCTATGAATTTAAACAATTAAACTTATAATTTATATCTGAATTAGGTAAATGTTCAATTCCAGTTATCTAAAAAAATAAAATTAGATGGTTATTCAGCACAGCGGGATAAATATGTCTCAAACCAATTGTCACTTTAATTCAAAATGTAAGTTGTTCATTATTCAAACAGTTAACTTAAAGATTTATTTAAAATGACAATGCTTTTGACATTTGGAACTGCTACTTATCCATCAAACCAAACAAAAGAAGTTCAAATAATTAAAATTAAAAAATTAGTAATAATTTACTGAATTAATTAATTTCAAGAATTACTGATAAAAATTTATTTGGAAAATACCACAATCCAAAATTAATTAACTGATTAAACAACAAATTAGAGAGAAGTGGGTTATTATGTACACTAATAGTTTTTTTATAATAAGATTTGAAATTAACTGGAGATTATTAAAATTGATTATCTCCTGTAAACATTACTCATAATTAAAAGATATTGCTGCCACCTTCAAGTGCAGAATTGACAAATAGTGATAAAATAAAATGATTATATAAAATATAATCTATTAATTGATCAAATAAAGAACATAAAAATTCATTCAATCTATGTCATTTGATGAGCTTCTGAATTATACTATTTAAAATTGCAAAGCATTTTGAATCTTATTAAATGTAAATAGAAGTCTTCAGTAAACTACAAAAAAAATCAAATAATTACAATAAAATAAAATAAAAAAAGATATTCAAAACAAATTTAATGTCAGTTAAGATTAAAAAATTAATAACAATATCAAGCCAAAAATACAAAGAAACAATTAAACAGTTCTAAAAAATGCTATAAATTTATTTCAATGACAAATTTGACTAATGAGAAATCTCCCCCCCCCTCCACAAAAAAAAATGAAATTTTTGCACCACATTTAATTTTGCAAATAAATAACATTATTATTCAAAATAATAGTTCTCTTTATTCTATCATTAAAAAAAAAAAAAACTAACTTATATTACAAACAAGAATCTTGTAATAAATATTTATTTTTCAAATATATTTAACTCAAATTTCCTTTGTTATTCTAATCTAAACTACTTGTAAAAAATTATATCACTAATCATTTATGGATGTCATCTGACAACAATCAATTAAAATGTGCCTGCATTCTTCAAGCATTATTTTATCTACAATAAAACTGCTGCTTTTCTAGAATTAATCAAACCATATGAAAGGTAAAACAAGTAAAAAAATATTACTGCCAACATTGAAAAATAATAAAAATTATAAGATATATTTTAAATATTCTATTAATTTTATTGTAAGAATGTTTTTATATTTTTATTATAATTTTAACTAGTTTAAAGTATATTTAAATCAATTTTTCCAAATCATTCAAACTTTTCAGTTATCTTATATTTTGTTGCCAAGTTACCAAACACACCCTGACTCCCTATGTGCTACGAGATTCCAAATTTAGATTAGTACTTGCCAAACAATCTTTTTTTATTACAAAGGTAACAGAATAATTAATGTTATTTTTTTCTCTTAATATATAAAAGTTAATATAGCCAATAAGATTTCAGCTAAATTGTAGTGATTTCTTTCTAGCATTCTTTATTCAGTCACAATCAGAAGTTACAAACAATAAAAAATGACCTAAGAAAGAACAAAATTTATACAGTATTATCTAAACTAGATTTAATACAATTGAATTAATGATGGGATATTTTATATGATTTTGTTCTTGAAGTGTTTGATAAAAGAAAAAGAAATATTTCAGAAGTGAAATTACAACATATATTTTGTTTTTTGGAATGGCGGAATATAAAAATATAAAACGGATTATAGAAGACAAAGGATTACGTTTACAGAAATTGATAACAAGCCAGACCACAGAGAAATTAGGAGTACAATTTGATTGGTAGAAATGCAGAAGAACAGACGAATTGAAATAATGAGATAATTGAACCAATGAACAGATAAATCCGGAAAGGTGTGAACTTTTCAACACACAGCAAATAAAAAGACTTTTTCATGTATATATTGTAGTAGTAATTAGTTTTAAAAGTAGAGTGTACTGTAGAAGTTTGTGTTTAAATAAAGCATTATGGTATTATAAATAATAACACGGAGTAAAGATTTTGTTAATACACGGCAAAACTTGGCGCAGTCGCCGTGAAAAGTTGAACCTACGGACGGACAAGTTAAAATGTCTTTAGGACAAGGAAGCATCTCGGAGTTCGACGTCGGAAATGCGGGTGAATGGCCATTATACATCACTCAACTCGAAATTTTTTTTAAATTAAATAACATTACGGAGAATAATAAAAAAGTAGCAGCTCTTTTATGCCTCGCGGGATGAAAAGTAATTGAAGTGATACATAAACTAATGAATGGGCCAACAACGGATGAAACAGAATACGAAAATATTATAAACAAGTTATCCAATTATTTTAGCCCACAACCATCGAAGTTCATGGCTCGATTAACCTTGTGGAATAGAAGACAACAGAGAGGTGAAAACATAAGAGATTTCGATATAATTTTGAGACAATTAGTAAGAGATTGCCAATACGGAGAGTTCGCAGAACAAGCCCTACTGGATCAGTTGTTATGGGGAATGAATGAAGACCAGCTACGGCAAAATTTGTTAATGGAACCAGATTTGACCTACGACATAGCAATACGGAAAGGGATAGCGTACGAGCTCGTAATTGAACAAGCAATGTGTTTCAGAGGCAAGATAAATGATGAACAGTCATGGGAAATACATAAAACAGAAGGGAAAAAACAGAGCACAAATACGAAAGAATGGAATGACCGAGGAAAACAAATAAAGTGTTTCTGTTGTGGAAAACAAGGACACATATCGAAAAACTGCAAATGGCGTTCATATACCTGTTATAATTGTGGAAGGAAAGGACATCTAATATCAGTCTGCAGAAATCCAAAAACTCAAGATAAACAACATACGGAATATGAAGTAAAAAAAAATGTGTGCGCACAAATCCAAAAACAATACATGATAACACTGAATATATATGGAAAAGACATAGAAATGGAAATCGACAGTGGTTCGCAATATCACTCTTATCAGAAGAAAAATGGAACGATATTACCAAAGGTCATAAAAGATGCATAATACAGAAAACGAATATTAGAGTCAAAGACGTCAGCGGAAACACAGTAATAATAAAAGGAAAAACACAGATTCCAATTAGGTACAAAGAAGAAATATTAAACCTACCTATTTATATAGTAAAAGGAAGCATAGCCCCGATAATAGGAAGAGAATGGTTCGAACAACTAGGAATTACGGTAACAATCATAAAAAACATGTCCTTCGAACAGGAATACATTACAGCGTATCCGGAACTTTTTTCAGAACAAGTAGGAGTTTTCAAATCAGATCCAGTAGACATAGAATTAAGTAAAAACGCCCGACCAATTGTATGCAAACCCCGAAAGATTCCGTTTGCACAACATGAAAAAGTAAAACAAAAAATTCAGAAACTAGTAAGCGAAGGAGTTTTGACACCGGTAGAAGACGCTCAATGGGCCACACCGATTGTAATAGTGACAAAGCCAAATGGACAAGTTAGAATTTGTGGGGATTACCGAGTAACGGTAAACAAACTTTTATCCAAAGGGGCGTATCCAGTTCCAAACATTCGCGAGCTATTAGCCGGTTTAGCAAATGAAAATTTTTTCTTTGCAAAGTTAGATTTAAATGCCGCCTACCATCAAATTAAGGTAACGAATAGAACAGCTCAAATGTTAACACTAACCACGCCTTTTGGTCTTTTTCAATGCAATAGGCTACCGTTCGGAGTGACAACAGCACCTAATATTTTTCAGGCAAAACTCAGCACGTTATTACATGGAATACAGGGAGTGACGCCATACTATGATGATATTCTGATCACAGCCACAACAGAAAGTGAGTTACGTAAACGATTGACTAATGTATGTAATAAATTAAAAGATGCGGGGATCAAACTGAACAAAGAAAAATGCTTATGGAAAACGCAAGAACTAGAATTTTTAGGATACGTGATTTCTAACAATGGGAAAAGACCGATAAAAGAGAAAGTGCGAGCGGTAAAAAATGCGCAGAGACCCAAGAATGTCAAACAATTGCAAGCCTTTTTAGGGCTTATTAATTTTTTTGAAAATTTTTTAAAAAGCAAAGCAATGATAGCAAATCCATTATATCAGTTGTTAAGAAAAGGACAAAAATGGGAATGGACGCAAATACATGAAGAAGCGTTTGAAAAAACAAAAGAACTACTTTCTGCAGATACACTGTTGACACATTTTGATAACGCGTTAGAAGTAAGAATTACGACGGACGCGTATGAAATAGGTGTGGGAGCGGTTTTGGCACACCCAATGGAAAACGGCGAACGACCGATTGCATACGCATCAAGGACATTATCGAAGGCAGAACGAAATTATAGTCAGATAGACAAAGAGGCTTTGGCAATTATTTTTGCACTATGAAAATATCATCAGTTTGTTTTCGGTAGACCTTTTCAAATCATCACAGATCATAAACCTCTCCTAGCGATATTAGGGAATGACCGACAGGCTCCAGAACATATAAGCCCACGCATGTTAAGATGGCAGAACATACTGGCTGCATATGACTACGTGCTGATTTATAAACCAGGGAAGGAAATAGCTCATGCCGATGCTCTATCAAGATTGCCCGATATAGATGAAACAGGAAAGGAAGAATTAGAAATTAATTACATTGATGCAATGAAATCTAACAAATTAAATAGTAAAACTGTGGAAATGTGGACGAGAGAAGACAAGGGATATAAAAAATTAATAGAATGGATTAGAAATGAATGGCCAGAAACTAAACCAAGTTACGTAGCAAATGGGATTTGGTCAAATAGACAACAGTTATCAATATGTAAGGGATGTATTGTAATGGGCGATAGAGTGCTAATACCAACAGCGGGAAGACAAGCAGTACTAAAATTACTACATGAAGGACATCCAGGAATTGTGCGTGCTAAAGCTCTAGCTCGTAGTTACGTATGGTGGCCAAAAGTAAATGAAGACATCGAACACTATATAAAGAAATGCGCTTCATGCCAAACATATGCTGCAATGCCACAAAAGAACCTGACATCATGGCACCCAGCAAAGAAACATGGGAGAGAGTACACATAGATCACGCTGGACCAGTGGATGGGAAAATGTTGTTGATACTTGTAGATGCACAATCCAGATGGATAGAAGCACATAAAGTACGAGACACGACGGCGAATGAAGCAATCAAATGCCTTAAAAATATTTTTGCGATTCATGGATACCCGGAGGTATTGGTATCAGACAACGGTGCTGCATTCACTGGAACAGAAATGCAACAATTTTGTGAAGAACATGATATTCAACAAGTGTGGTCACCACCATATCATCCTCAATCAAACGGGCTAGCGGAAAATGCAGTACAACAAGTGAAACAAAATTTGAGGAAAACTGGAACAAAAAATATACAAGAAATGCTACAAATGTTCATGATGACGCAACACACAACACCATCAACAGCAACGGGTAAATCACCAGCAGAAATACTATGCGGACGGAAATTGAGAACAAAATTAACTGCATTATATCCAAAGGAGAGCAATATAATACAACATGATGAAATGGATAAAGAATTTAGGAATGAAGAACCAGTCTGGTTCAGAGACATATTAAGGAAGACATGGATTCAGGGAACAATTAAACAACGGATGTCAAACAAGATATATGAAATAAATGGTCCAAACGAAAGAATACATAGAAGACACATAAACCACATGCGAAAAAGAATGTCAGAGGAATGGGATTGGATACCAAGCGAGGATAAGAAGTTTGACACTAAGGAGAGTGGAATTAATAGTACAGGGAAAGAGGAAGAAGAGAGACAAATTGCGATAGCAACAAATTGTGAAGACAAACACGAACAATACAAGAATAAGTCACCCAGGCCTACAAGAAATAGACGATTACCCGAACGATTCAAAGACTATGTGTAATGGAAATATTTCGACTTCTGAAATGAGGGGAGGAAGTGAAGTGTTTGATAAAAGAAAAAGAAATATTTCAGAAGTGAAATTACAACATATATTTTGTTTTTTGGAATGGCGGAATATAAAAATATAAAACGGATTATAGAAGACAAAGGATTACGTTTAGAGAAATTGATAACAAGCCGGACCACAGAGAAATTAGGAGTACAATTTGATTGGTAGAAATGCAGAAGAACAGACGAATTGAAATAATGAGATAATTGAACCAATGAACAGATAAATCCGGAAAGGTGTGAACTTTTCAACACACAGCAAATAAAAAGACTTTTTCATGTATATATTGTAGTAGTAATTAGTTTTAAAAGTAGAGTGTACTGTAGAAGTTTGTGTTTAAATAAAGCATTATGGTATTATAAATAATAACACGGAGTAAAGATTTTGTTAATACACGGCAGTTCTAACTGCTGGCAATCAATAATTTAGCAAATGTGAATAATGATTAGTGAATAAAAAATGTATACTTTAAATTTATGTGATAAACTACTTATTTCTAAGATGTCAACTGTTTTACTAAGATTACCATATTAATTTCCAATTTATATTTTAGGAGTTTTAGTGCAATAAATACCAAGTAACCTAAAATAATTCAATAATTTAAGCAATAATTTAAATACAGGCTTTTGTTTGACATCTGTAATTGCATAGGATAAAACATAATTAGATATCCATCCAGTTAGATAATTAGTCTAAATCAGGGTTAAAAAAAAAAACAATCAATCACAAGTAAAAAGTTGTTTGTAAAACTATTTCAAACTGATGATAAGACATTTTATTAAAAGCATTTATAAATTAAAATAACATATAAAATCAACAATTTAATATATATATATATAGGATTACAATAATCCAGATATCATACAATTTAGTAAATATTTGTGAATTAATAAGAATAGCTTCCATGAATGATATATTTTATTTTTTCTTATTTCAGAGGCTCTATTTAATTTCATGATAAATACTGTAATTACTAAATGGAGAGGAGAGGGAATTACCAAATAAGGAACTCATTAAAAAATAATTAATTTTTTAAAAAAGGCATATTAATATTGAAAAAATATTATCTTAAAATTGCTAAGATTAAGTAGGGGGTAGATGAGGAGTGAGGAAAACAAATTATTACTGAAATCATTTTTGAATGCTAAGATAAAAATACTTAATAAGCTATTAAAATTAATGTGTTATAGTACTGTACTACTTAAATAAAACGTTTAATAAAGGAGTAAATAGTTATGATTTTAATTGCTACTTATACCCAATATAACAATAAGTATATATAGTCTAAACAGTTATACACATGTTATTAATAAAATAAATTAATCTGCAATATATAGAAAGTATTTATATATGTATATATAATATATACTTACAAAACTACAAATAGTAAAATTAATATATATTTTAATTTTCAACAAATTATGAGTGATTTCAAAAAGCAAGATATATTATAATGTATGAGGTAAATAATACATTTGTTAAAATATGGAAAATTAGCAAAACAGGTAAAGCTTCAAGAATTAGAGAATGCAGATTATTTTATCTTTATTAAAATGAGCCAAAATTTCAATTCTCAACAAAATACTGATATTCTATTACTGACAACATCAAAGGCACACAAGAAGTGATTCAATTCTAGTATTTTGTTAATATAAAAAAGAAAGAGGAGGTGTGGAGATTATTAAAATAATCGATGATACACACATAGGAGAAGAAAGATCAAAAGCCATACATGTGTGTGTGTAAAAAATCAGATATAATAATCTAACTTGGATTAAAGTTTATATCTGTGCTAGAGAAAAACTCTAGTTTGATAAATGATTAATGATAAATGTAGGGGTTGTGAGTGGAGCAAGTTTTTCTGGTGACCTTGGCCAACTGATAAGTGCTGGTTCAGCACGAAATGCATCTTGGGGGTCATTTGTCTTTTTATTGTATCTTTATTTATATAAAGAATTTTAAAAAAAGAGGAAGTATGGAGATTACTAAAAAGAAGTGATTCATTTAGTATATTCTTCAGATCATTACCATTTTTTATGAAGAACAATGTAAAATATATATATAACGTCCTTTATCTGAAAATTAGTCATAAAAAGTTTTAGATATATATGTGTAGCACTCTTCCCTTGAATATTTATTGTATATTAAACAGAATTAAAAATTAATCAGAATTAAAACTAAAGTGATTGAAATTTATTTTTTATATATACAAAATTAAAAAGCACATATAAATAATTAGTTTTAAAGTTTTTCAAATTAAGCAAAAAAAAAAAAAAGGACTTAAAATTTTAAATAGACTATTTTGTAATTTTTTAAAATACTTTAAAGACAAATAAAAATAATAATAAATACTCATATTAGTTCAGGATTTATCTTAGCTAATAATGTAATTCAAAAAGATAACCAACCAACTTTTCTTATACAGCTGTAAATTAAAAATATGTGTACTTAGACGCTATCATAAAAAAAAACTATTTATAACTGTGTAATTACTCAAGCTTAGTGCTTTTGAGGGCTACTTATGGCCTTATATTCATAGCATTGAAAAATACAAAAGATGGATGGGTGCATATATATATATATTGTAACGGGATGGGGGTCGGGTGAGAAGTGGTGGAAAGTAAATGAATCTGGGTGATGGCAAATAATCATCAACCCCAAGTAAATACAATATAAATATCACATGATCACATTTCCTATACTAGCACATTAATTGTTGATAAACAGAGCAAAACTCTCCATACAGTATTGCCACCTGTGCTAAACAGAGTAATCAATGGATGCCAGAAGGCTTGTGCATAAAATCCCTATCTAATGCCTACTCAAATGCAACCCTCTAGCAACCACCTTTTATCTCTACTTAACTACTAAACCATGAGAATGAAATTGAAAACACAAAAAATATTTTCAATCT
The DNA here is from genome assembly GCA_028023455.1 of Epiperipatus broadwayi. Taxonomy (NCBI): domain Eukaryota; kingdom Metazoa; phylum Onychophora; class Udeonychophora; order Euonychophora; family Peripatidae; genus Epiperipatus; species Epiperipatus broadwayi. The sequence continues at coordinate 3,012,778 of JAQFVV010012412.1, forward strand.
AAGCTCAATAGCTTAAATAGTCATATGAGTTCAGACCCATATGACTATTTAAGCTATTGAGCTTAGATTGAAAATATTTTTTGTGTTTTCAATTTCATTCTCATAGTTTAGTAGTTAAGTAGAGATAAAAGGTGTTTGCTAGAGGGTTGCATTAGATCCTAAGATCTAGATGCAGTGCTCTCAGATCCAAAGCTCCTCACTGACGAAGGCCACAAGCCAGAAACTAGTCTGGGGATATTGGATGAGTAGGCATTTAGATAGGGATTTTATGCACAAGCCTTCTGGCATCCATTGATTACTCTGTTTAGCACAGGTGGCAATACTGTATGGAGAGTTTTGCTCTGTTTACAATATAAATAATTTATAAAGTACATATGCAAAAGTATAAAATATTTTTTAAGAGGATGGGATTAGAAAATCTCTATGAGCATTGAGAGACCAGCCAGCTATTAAAAAGAACAACTAAAATATACATCAATTATCCATCAACCAGCATTATAAAAAAGTAAAAATAAGTATAATTCAAGAGAAATAACCATCCATCATCATTAATGATGGGAATAAATAAATCAATACAATAAATCAAAATAAAATCAACAGTCCATCTTGTGGCTGGATTTGAACCATAAAAAATATAAATCAACAGTCAACCTTGTGACTGGATTGGAAATGGGTCTTCTGTAGACCAGGATAACTATTGAGCCTTTCCAGCTTGGGCAATTATATAAACATAGCTTGGATGCACCAGCTTAGTGCCCATCCATTAAAAATACACAATAATCAGAAATCAAAACAATAATGCTGGGACATTTAAAACATGCTGATCATCAATGCTCAGGCCACTTGTACTGGACAACTATAAACTTAAATTTTTAATAAGACTAAAATAAAATAAAAAATAATAGTGCATGGGCTTTAAAGAGTATCATCTGTGGATGCCCCAAAGCACTAAATATACATCCCCATTTATCTGTGTCCAAAATCTGGCTCAGAGAACACAAGCTCTATTACTGTACGTGACCAAGAGATGATGGAATACATATTTAACAATTAAATATAAGTTTATTAATAACAAAAAAAATAAATAAATAAGGTCTTATAAGGGTTCTGATTTTGAAAAGTATACAATAATAAAAGTCATTACACTGTAATTTTATATTATTACAAAATTCAAATGATCACATTGAGATTTAAATAATTACTATTCAACATTTAAATTGTTACAATGATTTACATATATGTGCGCACAGATGCGCGATTTCTAATATACAATTAATATATTTCAATTGCTATAAAATAATTCTAAAAAAAAAATGATTAAATTTTATATGTGTTATACTTAACAAGCATTCATCTATATATGCACACATACATGTGTGTGCGGGTAATTTCCAAACATATTTGACTTAACCTACAATAATACATGATTAAGCTTTTAAATTATATTTTAAAAAATTCAGATCCTTAAGCTAGGTTTACTAAAACTATTACATAGAATAGCACAGATTATTTATAAATTTAATCTTGTCCAACAATAAATAATAATTTTTATATAAAATTTACATATTTAATCAATATTAAAAAAAATCACTTTATCAAATTCTATTACAGCTTTCTTTATTCTTTTTTTTTTTTTTAAAAAAAAGTATAGTCAATTTTTTTGAGAGATTAGAAAGCTTTTTATCAGGTTATCCCTTAATTAATTATAAATGTCTTTAATTTTAAAAATATAGATTTAAAATGTCTTTCCAAATGAATTGTTTAAAAACAACTCACTTTTGTATACGCATTTATCTGTGCTTCTCTTCGGATATGTAGACACAATAGCATACATATAACTACTATTTTATTCAGCTGGTGTTTCTCTTGGGCAAGTTGTTTTTTTTGGTCATTCCAGGTAATTGTCATCATCAGGTAAAAGTACATAATTCAGGTATGGTTGGCTTTTTTCCTTCTGTAGTCAGTTTCACTTATACTTGGATTTTGTAAGCTTCAGGTCAGTAAGCTGTTTTCCAGAACACGTCTAAGGCTATGAATTACACAGAATCTTGACCCATTTTCTTCCATGTAAATTCAAATTCCACCAGTGAATTGTATAGCAGCCATTTCCTTGCATTCTTACATCCTCATGGCAGTTCTCTTGATAATTATCTTAGCCATCTTTACAGCTAGCTTTACTATGGCCATTTACTGCTACAGTTACCAACTCTTCACAAAATATTTTAGCCAACTTTACAGCTAGCTGCTAACTCTTACAAAATTGAAAGTCAAACTAACTCTTTAAAATCACTATCCAGACTGGAGCTAATTTGTTATCAGCCCTTTTATAGACTCATCTAAGGTGATAACAGCAGCTTGATTAAAAACAGAGTTTTTATTTTTATCTCACTAATCCCTTTGAAAACATATACATGTTTTTACTTAGTGGATTTCTAATAGATAACAATTTTGTTTAATTAATTAAAAAATTCCAAAAACAAGTATGGTGTTTTTACATTTCAAAATTAGAATTACAAATAATATTTATCAGACCTTTTTAAAATATTTAATTTTACAATAAAATATTCTTTTAAACCCAGAGTTATTTAACCCTTTACTTATCATTATTTTATATTAGGAAATATAGAAAAATATCTACCAAAAATTTATTCTGTTCATTTCTACTTTTCCTTTATTTTACATATATATTTATGCACACACACTATATTAGTGTATGCTATGTAAGCCAACTGGTTACAATATATATGCAGTAAATTATATAAATATATGGCCCATTCCTATTCATGGCGTTAGGATTGTTGTTGGTTATATGCCAAATCACTTTGATCTTGTGCTTGGCTTTGTGATACTTGATACGTGCAATGTTCCCGACTAAGGGTTTGAAAGTGTGACCCATTGAATTTTGGTAATCAAGAAAGATAGACTTGTACTTAGGGTTTGTGGTCTTTTATAAAGGTATTCATGTTGAGAAATCCTTGAAGAGAGGCAGGAGCATGACTCTCTGTAATAGATAGTATTGCATCTTGCTTGGGGGCATGCAATTTTATTTACAATATGTGAAATTTGATTATTAGGGAATCTATCTTTAGAATTATTTATGAGTGTGTTGATTATGGGAGTAGTGTAATAGCTTACTTGAAGGGTTTGTGAGCAGATTTTACTTAAATGTTTGGCTACACATGGCATGTATGGGAGCAATATCCATGGTTTATCATACTTGGGTGAGTTTGATCTTATTTTTTTACAAAATCTGTTGACTCTCCTTACGAAATTTTTATATTTGAAGACTATCCTGCTTAGTTTTTTTTAGATATTGCTTGATGTTAGTTTTATGAGTGGCTTCGTACTTGCATAAATGGTGGTTTCTGTACAGGAAAGATGATAAACCTGGTATATTTGTGAGCCTTGGGAGAGGTGGATTTGGGGTGCATGTGACCTCATAGCCAATAATATATTTTTTTCATTTTCCACTTATATTTCTTGCTTTGTACTGAAATATATATTATTATTTGATTTTCTTTAACAATTCTAAATAAAATAAAACTTTGTTGGCTTTATCTTTATCTTATTTTTGTCTTACTTCTTGTCTACATTTTGTTTAGTTTTTCTTAATGTTTTAATAATATCAAAAGCCATTATTATTCTAAATTTGCTTTACTGATCTTTCCTGTTTCTAAAAATAAATGCTTATTTCCTCTTTCTCAGCATTCTTATATTCACCTCAAAAAACATTCCCTTTCCAAATTCTATTCACTTTCTTTTCTATGGTTATTTTACATAAAATTCTGTATTTAACAATTTCTTCTACTCAATCCTCCAAAATATATTAAACAAATATCTTTTTTCTAAGGAGGATGGATTTTAATATTTGATTTTTCTCTCCCTCTCTCTCTGTCTTCAACTTTATTCATTTTTCTTTGTTTTTTATTTAAAAACTTTTATTTCATATTTAGCACACTCAATATCCATTAAATAATAGAATTTCAACTCTTTGTGAATCATTCTTAATTACAAAAAAAAAAAGACACATACAAAGAACACTTAATAACCAGGAAAAAGATATTAAACTTGTTCCATCGAATATAACACAAAAGTTCAATCTCAAAACTTTTTAGAAAAATTTTTTTAATAAATATTCATTAAAAAGTTTTTTTTTTTTTTTAAGTTCAAAAAAATTCATTTTTTATTTAAAAAAAACATGTTATTTGATTATATTATGAGGAAAGTCTCAGTAGCACAATTTTTTACATACATGATTATAGTAGTATTTAAAAAAATAGTTTAAAATCATTATTTCTTAAAAGTTTATAAGAATTAGTAGTTATTTTTAACATGCTAATTATTTTGTAAAATTAACCAATATTTTTTTAAAATGAGTTATTTTTAAAAAATATGTAATACAACTGGTCTCTTTTTGTGCGGATTTTTTAAATGCGATTTTGAAGTTATGCGATTCATGTTTCTTCTTAATATCTTTTTATGCGGTTTCTTTTATGCGATAAAGAAGTTTGGGATTTCTCCATTTTATATACATGTATTAAATTTAACATACTTTAAATGCCTATTGGAAAAAGGTTTGGCAATAAATTTAGATTCCGTAGAAGATTTAGAAAAAAATAATGAAACAGAAGTGAAACCTGTTCATTTCACAGCAAAAATGATTCGAGAAAGTTTTCAACTTTCTAATCAATTGGAAAATCATTTTCTTGTTAATAAAATCATTTTCTTGTTAACGACAGGAATTATGAACTAAATTCCAATGAGCTAAATAGTTGAATGTCTGTGTTATGTCTGTGTATGTTTATATTTTCTTTTATACACATATATACATAGAGAAACTTTTAGACAGAAAAAAGTTACAAGTAAAAATAAGTTTTTAAATATTTTTACTTGTAACTTTTTTCTGTCTAAAAGAAAATAATTACAAGTAAAAATATTTAAGAACTTTTAATTTCTCCTTAAAAAAAATATATCTTTAAAGGTTTTTAAATATTTTTAATTCTAACTTTTTTCTGTCTAAAATTTAACCATTAGTCATTATTAACACACTTGTGAAAGCGTGTTATAGTTGCACTTGTGGAAGTGCATTCTCTAACAGCGAGACATAGAAGTCTGGATATCACGAGCTTTATAAACAATTAGTTAAAATCATTGTCTCAAAGTTTAATCACCGATTACATTGTCGACAAAAAACCCATTAACAGAGCATGAGACTGAAGTTAGCGCTAATTGTATTTCCTCTTGTGACAAATCTGATGCCTTATCAGATCACAAATGAACTGCATATTGTCAAATAGTGATAATGATTAAAATATGTATGAAAAAATGTAAAATAAATTACACATAAAAACATATTGTTTTGAATAAAATTAAATAGTTAATAAAAAAAGTTTGTCTTGTATCAATTTTTTTCATATATTTAAAAATTTTTATTAGTCATACTTTATTTCCTTATTTTTTTTAATGCAAATTTTAAAGTAATTTTACCTTGTTGCTTTGGTTCTTTGCGATCTTCAAAAATTACAGAATGTATCCCACATTTTTCAAGGTAATTTAAGTCTATTTTTGTGCGATTTTTTTAATGCGGGTTTTTTGTGGAACCTATCTACCACATAAAAAGAGACCCAGGTGGACTGATATTAACTATTGCAAACTACTAAAAATGAATATGAAAATATAAACAAATACTTACTGACCTTGCAGATATCAGGTTCTGTAGAGATCAGATTTAGAAACTTGGCCATACATACAACTCCATCTAACATTCCTTCATCCATATTAATATCTAATATTTGAGCACCTGCTTCCACTTGTAACTTAGCTACTTGAAGAGCTTCCTTAAAAGAAATAAATAAATGAATATTTTTACTTTAATAAAATAATTATAATATCTTGCAATTACTAAATTTCAAAACTAAAATCATTAACTTTTTATAACTTGTGGGTACACTGATTTTAATGATTACTTATAAACCCATTTACCCTTAAACATTATTATATATATATATATATTGCAACCTTGCAAGGCATGTTGGCAATTGAATTTGAAGATTTTGCTGAGAATGTAATATATAAAAAAAGAAAAATATGTTAGGTGAATTTGTATATATACAAAATAATATATATATATTAAATCTTTTATTTGATTAAACTTAGAAAAAAAAATTTCCCTTGAGGCAATACACATTGCATTTTTTTTAATAAAGAAAAAGGTAGCAAATTTAAATAATAAAAGTGACTATTGATTTGAAATGTTGATAAAAGTTCTGCAGAGTGTGACATTGATAATTAAATATACCACGATAGTTACAAGAAAGGGAACTTTGAGAGCAAAAATCTAATGAAAGATAAAAGTTTAAAGAAGAAATTCAGCAGGTGTTCAATGTACACATGCATGATAAGTTTTCTGGGGGGTATAAAACAGATGAACATGAATAAAGAGGTATTTTTTCTTCGATACACCACAAGATACAGAATTAGCCTGTGATAGCTGTCAATATTCAGATGGGTGGCTAGAACACCTGTAAATCACCAGTCTTTTCTTTCCCTTGGACATCCATATAATGATTTAAAAGAGGTCATCACCTGCCTGAAATAGAAGCATTGCGTTAAAGCTAAAACTTAACACACAGATCATAGAGTAAAGGTCTCAGGATTATATTTGTTGACAAAGAACTATTCTATTGAACAATCTTATCGGTAAGAAATTAAACTTTGAACTCATAATAGTTAATACCTTTTAAGATATTACACATACCACATAAAAAAAAAAAAGAAATTAAATTAATTGATCCTAATGACCTATAAATATGATTAACGAATCCCAAAAAATTTCATAATTATAACATTACGTTTTTTTTAATTTATTGAATTAAAATAAATATGCTCTTAAAAAATACAAAACTACAATGTGTCTTTGTTTAAGCCTTTATAAAAATTGTATTCTCTCAGCAATCTTCTTTGAAAATTTCAACTGTTGATACCAACACACTTTATTGTATTTCAGGAATTATTCTGGATATCAAGATATATATAATATCCTTATATTAGTTCACCTAAAGTTTAGGTCATATAGGTTTAATACACATGGCTATTTGTTCCCTAGTATAAAAGGAGGGATTTGTATTACAGGGTAGGGTCATTCCATTGTCAATTGAATAGGGATGTCTATGCAGAATCCTGGTGCCCCATAAAAATAAATTTAAACTATTAAAGGTGACAATGTGAGTGAAAGTTAGCATCTATTTTAAATAGGTTAAACTATTCTTACTTACACTAAGACCTAGATAGATAATGTTAATCACCGTATATAGGTGCTGGTGGGGTTTTAAAAGAATGTATAAGTAATTCATTATAATTAGAGCCGTATCACCTAGAAATATACAATGCTTACGCTAAAGTTTAAATGGATATATGCATTAATGTAGATTAAGTGTGGGAATGGTAATTACCATGATGGATGTATTCTTAAACAGATGTACAAAGCTAATGCCGTTCATGTCTAATAAATATAGAGTAGGCAAAAAATGGTACCATGGTGCCCAATGTGTCTGGTGGCACTTTTTTCTCTTTATCAATTTTAATCCCTTCCCTGATAAAAATTCGGGTTGGCCGAGTGAGGTAAAACTCTAAACTTTGGATTGGTCAATTACAGAATCAGCAGTAAAATTACATTCATCTTTTAATATATTCGTTTTAATATTGTTTGTAAAAATTTATCAGATTATGAAAGTGAACGAAAGTTTTTTCAAAAATAAATTTCTATTTAGAATTATAAAAATATTTCATAGCGGAAAACCTAGAAAGAATATTCAAAGGACGTTCGTAATCTACTACAAAGGGTTGCTTACGTCATGGACTTGTTTTTGTAAAATAACTATATTTTCAGCATATTTTATCTAAATAATTTATAATATGTCAAAAAATACTTTAAAAATGCTCTAAAACTTTCATTTTCATTTTCAAAATCAAAACAAAGAAGTTGGAGCGATGAAAATTATTGACATGCGGTCTCTTTCGATTACTATGAGCAACAACCAATCAGTGACTAGGAAAGACTGCCTTCCTCCTTTGTTAAAACTTCAATTTGAATATTATTGATTTTTTACTTTAAAATAATTCAAGAGGGCAGCAACTTATGGTACTTTTTTAAGCTTTAAAATGACCAAAAATTCTTTACAGTAGCTTTAAAAATGACGGAATTCAAGTGACTTGAACCCGTGATCGTTTATAACTGGAGAGTCAAGGAAAGAATTAATGACAAGGCATTATATGTTCCCTTTTTGTTTTATTATATACGAACCCTCGTAAATCGGTTGGAACTTCTTATAATTGTATTTCTCGGGATGGCTTACAGGGTTAGTTCTTATCATGACCTTGTCACCTACTCTAAATCCATCCTTGTCTCTTCTGCCTTAATTCACTCATCTTCTTTAGTCTACTACACACTCATTCAGCATCCTTCTATCTATTGGACCTGCATCCAATAAAAGACTGGTCTTGAATGGGCATGGTACATCCTTCCAAAATGAAGTCAGATGGGTTCCAACTCTGTAGACTCATTTTTTGACCAGTTTATCATATTAAATATCCATGGATTTGCTTCACCACCTTCAGTGATTATCATGTATGTATACACAAAATAGATGCCCCAACTCCTTCATGACCCATTCACATGGATTGGATTGTGGGTTGCATATTAATATATGTGTTTTATTCCATGTCAGTCCATTTTTTCCATTCGTCAGATAAAAACAGTATCCCATGGCCAGACAAGATTTTGCCCGGAATTCCCACTGTTTCCAAAATGTCATTCCTCCAAAACCCATATGGCTTGCTTAGCATTTTCTTGAGTCACAGAATATACTGTCACCAATTTAGAAAATACATTGTAAGCCACGAAAAGGTATTTCCTGTTATTAAATGAGGGCAGAGGTCCATAAAAATCTATTGCTAGTAAATCATTCGGCTGCGTGTAAATAAGCTTCAGTGGCTCCACCTCAGATGCATTAAGTGATTTCATTTTTTTGAGCATATTTTATACTCATTTATATCATCTAAGATGCGTAAACTTCCTGACCAGAAGAACCAATGGCTCAACCATCCCTCAACTTTACTTTCCCCATAATGTCCATATTTTTGGTATATATGCTTAATCATATTTCTCCTCATTGCGACGGGAATAACGATCTGCCTTTGTTTATCCTTTTCATTTTTACGTTGTAACAGCCCCCCTTTCAGACAGTAGTGCTTCATATCTCTTCACATAGGGTTATTTCCCGTTTTGTCAGAAAGTTGGTGGCATAGATACTTCGTTATTTGTTTGCAATCACCATCCTCACTTTGCCACTCTTTTAACCTTTGAGGCTCATTTTCTGCCTCATTACTTTTGTCAATTTCCGTCACAACTTAAATGTTGCTCCTGTATTGCAGGGTATCAGCTTAATGTGTCTGTTACATTTTTTTTACCTTGACAGTATCTCACGCTATAATTGAACTCTTGAAGAAACAAATTCCACCTTATAAACCGGATATTCATAAGAAAGCTCTGGCTTAAGAATTCAAGGCTTTTTGTGATCAGAAATTACAACTACCTCAGATGCTAACAGAAATTGACAAAATTTTTTAAATGCCCACACAATCGCCGAGACCTTCTTCTCAATTACAGTGGTTTATTTCAGGACCCTTCAATAATCGACTAATAAAAAAAGCACACCGTGCTGATCCCCTTCTTGTATTTGAGACAACGTAGCCCCCAATACAAATCCATTGCTGTTGGTTCTGCACAAAAAACGGCTTAAGAAAGTCAGGATATGACAACATAACTCTTTCTAAAAACACTGCGTTCATGCTGTTCAGTCCACACCCATTGTCTTTCCTTTTTAAGCAATTGCAGCAATGATTCCATATATCAAGAAAATTTTTTTTTTGTAAAAGCAGTTATAGAAATTGGATAACCCGAGGAAATACTATACATGTTTTTTGTTTCGAGGTCTAGGAAAATCTTGGATTGCCTGAATTTTCTCAGGATTTGGTCAGATTCCCTTTTCACTAATTATGTGGCCTAAAATGTTACTTTTACTTAGTTAATTTTGATTCCCTTTTGTCTGCACTCACACAACTGCTGCTCTAAATGCATAAAATGCTCCTCTATACTATCTGATGCCAATACAACATCATCTACATACATAACTATTAAACTTTTGATACTGTCTGATAACACATGATCAAGACACTGTATCAGCCCCATCCTGCTATTTTTTAAACCAAAGGGAATCCAATTGAAGTTGTATGACCATCCATTATACCGAAAAGCAGTATATTTCCAATCGTTAGGGTGCAGCTTGTTTTCTAGTAACTGGCAGTCAAATCAAATATCAAAAATATCTTTTTATTGCATAAATTTTGCTAATAACTCTTTCATAGGAGGAGGGGCATTTGTATCAGGCATAGTTATCTTGTTTAATTGAAGAGCATCCAAACACAGCCGAATGGACCCTTCCTCTTTTTTTTACTGTTACAGTAGGGTTGTTGAAAGGGGATGAACATTTAGAGATGATTCCCTACTGAAGCATTTTCTCTATCTGTTCCTCCACCCTTATATAGGAGGTGATATGGTTGATCTCTCATGAGTTTTATTTGGTGTTCATACCCTTGAATAACTCCAAGGACTTCACAAAAATGGTCTTGTACTTGTTTAGCACTTTCTTCAGTTGCTTCCTCTGATCTTTGTCTATCAACTTTGATTCCTCCGTCTTTTCCCCTATTTCTATTTTTATTCCTGCACTTTGCACACAATATTCCCTAATATATCTATCCGCTTGGTCTGATGTGAATGTAATTGTTTCATTGTTCATTTTTACTGACTTAGCCAGTCTTATGCATAAAGTCTGTCCCTAGTATGACCTTATGGATCACCTTCCAAGATAAGCAGTATGTGGCTATATTCTTTCCCTGCTATGCACGTTTATCCATACTTGTTTTGATGCCAGTCTTGCTCTTTTACTATTAGCCATCATGAAGTATACTGTCTTTAATGGTCAAATTTTGACTTTAGAGTTAATATGGTTTATTCTATTAAGTAGTTCCTGGGACATCATTGACACCTGGCTTCCGGAATCAAATAAAGCATTGTTAATCACCTCTTCTATCACTACTTTCACTTTTGGACATCCTTGAGGTGCCATTATTGGCTTACTCTCCTTCCAGATACACAACAGGTTTGATACTTGCATATGACTATATTCCCCACTGTATTTTTTTCCCTTGTGTTTTTTGTCCTTCCTCCTCAATCTCTTTCACTATCTTTCCCATTCTGAATTCTTTTGAAAGTACAAAATTTCGCAGCACTCTTCTGTTCATTTATTTTCAAAAATTTTATTTTTCCTGTCTCTATTCTTCCTAATAAGTCTACTACTGTCCAGTGCTATAAGTATTTCAGCCATCTACTCGATTGTTTCCTGTTTTGTTCCAATTATCATTTTGCTCTACATCCTTAGGAAGGTTATATTTAACCATTCATATAATTTGTTGTTCAGAAAAAGGGTGTTATGATCGATCTTAATTATGCCCTTTTTCGGCAGAAAAATGTGACGAATGGTTTCCCAGACTGCCATTTGCCTTGCTCCACCTGGTGTTTAATAGTTTCCTGATATTCATCCCCCCAATAGTTCACCAGTAATAACTGTTTGTATTGCTCCAAATGTTGCTGATTTTGAGAATAATGAGTCCCACCAGAATTCAGCCTCACCCTGTATATGACTGCGAGCTATAGCAACCTTGGTTACTTCACTTAATTTATTCAGCGCAAAATAATGTTCCAGAGTACTAAGGTGTTCATTTGGAGCCTCCCCTACATACTCCGAAAATGTCTTTATTTTTAGCAACTGATTTACTGCATTGACTCCATCTATTTGTGTGCGAGTTCTTATGCTTTCCTATTCATTTTCTAACCTTTCTATTCTCTTTACTAGTTTTGCCACATTTCTTCTATCATTATCATGCCTTTCCTTATCCTCTTGTTGTACTGTCCTGTTTTTCAGCCTCCACTGTCTTATCTCTTTTATCAGTGCTTCCATACTCTCTCATTTTCAAAACCAAAAAAAAAAATTTTTCTTTCTACTTCAATATTTTTTCCTTAAACAAAGCATGCAAACGACTCCAATTCTTTCTGTCTCTACTTTGTCCTCTGTCTAAATATCTATCTCCTTAAATTCTCTCTTTCATTTAGACTTATTACAATTTGTTTGCTTTGGTCCATTCTCCTTTTTACTACACCACTTATCGTAATTATAATTACGTAATTTAGCGTTTCTTCAAAATCTTATTTTCCAACTTTTAATTAAAATGTAATTTATAATTGTTTGTCACTATGACAGACCCATGTTGGGAAAAGTCATTTGAACCAGGTGGGATAAAGATCACTATGATATAAATTAAAAATATATATAATCTTGATCTACTCCAGCTAAACTTTTAATATTACAGCACACCCATCTGATAAAATGGAGAAGTCAAATACAGAAAGTGAAGATCACCAATGGTACCTTTAACCAAATCAAAGCTATAAGAAATATAACCTGCAGCCACATTTCCAGCTAAAGAACTTCTCGGCTACTAAATTTACCCCCCCCCCCCCCGGCCATTCAAAGCATTTTTATTTATTTGGAAATAAAATCGCAGACCCTAGCTAATAATAAACTATAATTAACATGCCTGGATGTCAGGTAAACACATTTGGCACTTGTTTTAACCCTCTGCTAGCTCTTTTGTTTATTTATAAGACAGTAAATTATAATAAGTCACTTAAGGCCTGCTCTTAATTACAAATTATCTAGTGGTAATATACTTTATAGAAAAAACAATGAAACTATAATTAGCAAACAAATACTTTATTTAACAACTCTCTTAATTCAATAGTACTAAAAATATTATAAATCATTACACACACTTTTGCTGAAATATATAACAATAAAGGTTAAACAGTTAATATACTATAGACATAGTTATGCACACATATCATGACATTTAAATATATTCAAGGAAAGCTTTATTACATATTAACCAAATATATTATAAGATATTTAAAGTACATGCATATACTAGAGTTGACTTTATATGACAATTACAGAAAGCACTCAAAGATTGCTATGGCTATTAACGTTCAATACAGTCAAGATCAGTTCATGAATGGGAAATAAGCAAGTTCATCATTACCTAATATTTTGCACTTTATTTCAAGAATGCGGCTCCTCACTTCATCTGCAGAATTGGTTACCAACCAGTTGGATTTTGGGCTTCTTAGTAGTTTTAGTTATTGCTCTCACTTCCTTCATTTATTGGATAGACATTCATGATGGCTCAGATTATTACATGGGCATGATTTCTAACTGGAGAACTTCTGGTGCTTTGGAGGACCAGAATTGGAGACTGGCCTCATACCCCATTAGCTGCTTAGCACCGCATGATATTAATTGACTCACAAATCAAATATGACAAACAAAATCAGAAATCAGGCTCTGAATGGTGTTGAATAGATTTTAGTCCTTTTATACCATCCCCTCTCGTTGTCTCTTTTATCATTTCTAATTAATTTGTAAATTTTATTAATTATATTTCTATTGTTTGCTTAATATGCATACCTGCTTAGACTAATCTAGTTTCTGGATAAGATATGGCTCTGAATTATTTCCCATTGTTTTCATTTACCGCACTTTATAGTTGTTCCCATTCTTTTATTTATCGACCGAGCAATCTTTAAATAAATTTCAATTTATATGTTTTCCTTTTACATTTTAACTCAATTTCACCTTTATGCACACACATTTTATTTTTATTTTTTTTTAAGTAAAATTCATGAAAAGTGAGAACTCTAATTTTAAACTTTTATTTAGTTAAATTTCTCCCCCCTCTAATTGTTTTTGTTTTTTTAAAAAACTAGTACACTTATACTAATAAATTTGGCGATCTACGATTATAAGAAAAAACTCTTTAACTCTTTAGATTAAACTTTTTCTTAAACTCAATTAAATTATATTTTTATTAATTAAACCTTTAATTTCTTTTTAACAAACTCTGCTTTAATCACTCTTGACAAATAATTCTGTAGTGCTTTTATTTCTTTAAGTTTTGTTTTACAACTCTTTAAGTTCCTTATAGATTCTTTTTATTTAATTTTTTTTTTTTTTAATAGAAAAAAAAATTATGATTATGTAATGCTGTTCAATGGCGGTACAATATATATGAAATATCATAAAATATATTTCCCATTTTACAATTTAGATTCGTGGAAAAAAAAAAATTTGCAGGAACTCATTTAAAAACACTTTTTACCACAACTGTCTACAAATTTCTTCTGCTTTCAAATAAACAATAATTCCAAAATTTAATTATAACATGATCGTATTTCAATAAATATATATACAATTTTCTTTTGCATATTATTAAATATGAAAATTTTAAAATTAATAAAAATAGTATTAATAAAAGAGGGAAATAAATACCAAAGAATAAATCTAAATAGAAGAAAAAAATATATAAAGAAAAGATTTTAAAATGCGATAGAATGAATAACAAAAAAACAGTTGAGAATCTAAACTGACTGAATTTACAATAGTTTTCAACAAATTTGATTTTAAACAAACTTACATCATATTTGTTGGCTTTAATTAAATTTGCAAATTGTCTAGATCCAGCAACATTACAACGCTCTCCAATATTGACAAATAAAGTTTGAGGTCCAATTCTTGTTGCTTCAAGACCTGCATAATAAATCAAGTAATCTGTATTGTCATATAAATAAATGAGTTAAAAAATGAAAAAACAAGATTATATATATATATGTTACTTATCTACTTGTCTATACTGAACCAGGTGGGGTAGTAGATCTACATGAACTTTTAACTCGTTAAATATAATCTAAACTTATGAAAGAAAAATTATAAGACTTTTATACAAAAAAAATATGATACAATTATTTATTACTTCGATCTATACCAATGCAATTTAATTACTGCACCACCACAGTTCATTAGGCAGAGAAGCATAATACCCAGAGGGTACCCATGCCCAAGCCAGAGCTATATATAAAATATATATAACTGTGACCATGTTTGGAGGACATAGATCTTCTTGGCTGCAGAATTCAATGCCTATCATTCAAAGCACTGTTTTTATTTTGGAGTAAACTCCAGGCACCAGTTAGCTACAAGAACTAATGTGCCCTGAATGATGGCAAACTAATTCAGCGGCTAAGAAATCCCAACTAGCTCAATCAAAAGGATAATATAATACATTACTGCTTTAATTAGTGGTAAGAGAATTGACCAACAGACATTAAGTTTTAAAGACAATTTATTTTAACTAAATGATTACTATTATAATTTAAAATTACTTTTATAACTTCTTAATTAACCTAACAATTGTATTTTGTATAATGACCACACACACTCTTAATTCATACAATAAAATATAAGATATCACAAAGCATTAAAAAATACACAAAATTAATATAAGATATCATAAAGCATTAAATAAATACACACCATTTAAAAATATACACATCAATAATTCATTTTATGCATGCTATAGAGTTCATTGATTTTACTGACTCTGGAGGCTTCAAATTATTGCAATGGCTACTTTAATATCAGAAATGGAATAAGAAAATGTTTTTTTTTTATTACCTATAGGATTTTGGACATTGAATTCTTGCTGTTTGCTGCTTCACATAAGTCTTTCCAACCAGTTGGATTTGAGGTTTTGTAGAGGTTCCTATGATTGCTATTTCATGATACTATTATTCAAGACAGTTAGATATCACTGGTGGTTTCAAGTTATTAGGTAGGCATCACTTTTATCGGGAAGATTGCTGATATTCCGTCAGACTAAGGCTGGAGTCTGGCCGTATGCTTCCGATGACTGCTAACACTGCATTGTCATTGAAAAAAAAAAAACCACTCTCTGAATATGTGACATGACTGACTGAAGACTGATTGTAAAACTGATTGGATGATGAAAAACTGACTATTTATGTGATAACCTGTTGTAATTTTTTTAAAATTAGTTTCTATACCCGCCAGCTATATCCATTGTTAGAAATTCGTCCACTGTTTTGATTACATTTTTGAAAAGATTTTGATTATTTTAATTAGTAGCTATTGCTAATTCTGTTGTTTATGGATTTTTACTTAGTAACCATTGTTAATTCTGTTTTTAGGTAGCTTCTGAGTATTTGCAATATTTTTGAGAGACATTTTTAACTTATACACTTTCATTCATTTTTAAAAATCTAACTTTCATATTTCATTATATTAACATGTACACATTTTACTATACTTCTTTATTTTTAAAATCAACTCGGTATAAACAATCTTATTTATTTTAAAATAAATGGGAAGAGATTTTTTTTCTTTAAATTAAATGAAAAGAGGTATTTTTAATTTTATGTAAAAGATTTACTTTTTAAACAGCTATAGCTTTGACTTTTAATTACTTAAAATTCAACTACTTTTAACTTTTTTAAGTAAATTCTCTCCCCCGAATTATACTTAAATTAATTCATAAAACTTTACAAATGACGCACGGTTTAATTCTCCCCCAGGCTAACAGTATTTTTTTATTTTCAAAACTCTAACTTTTATAAATAACAATTCTCTCAAACTTATTCTGACTTAACAGATTATTTATTACAACGTTCATTTCTTTTTATAAAACTTATTTAAGTCATAATGATTTTATTTATTAGAATTTTAATTTTAAAATCTTTACATTACTTAAAATACAATTTTATTTTAATGATTGTAAACACAATCTTACGTGAAGCGCTATCATTAGCAGTACAATAATTTTTCTATATATATATATATTGTAATCCCTATCATCATACAAATAAATAAGTGTGAAAAAAAAAGAGAAAACAATATAATGTATATATATTTTATTGTCATCTACTTACCTACATGTTTAGTCTATCTACCTATATGTAATTAATGGAGTAAACCACTCTGCTTAGACTATGATCTATTAATAAAGAGTCAAAAATAGAATGATTCTAAAAAGATAGATCCACTTATTCTTTAAGTTTTTGATGTTTATAAGCTTACTCTGACCAACAGTAATGGAAATGTAAAGTGAATTCAATATAACAGCATGGATAAAAAACATATTAATAATTATTAAATTAATAGTCAACTAAATCTCACTTTTAATAGTTTTAATAATTAAGCAGAAGTTAATAACTAAATACATTAAATTGGCATGGCATATATGTAATTAATGAAATAAACCACTTTCCCCTCAGATTAGAATAAATAACACTTTCTATTCTTGACTCCATTATTAATAGTGTTATATCTTCACAACCCAAGAAAAGAGTTGTTTGCTCTATTAATTATGTATATTGTGAGCTATACTAATTTAATGTTTACTACATGTTGTATTTAAACTCAGTGCAATTATGGACACTAAAAAACATAAACTCCAATAATCCATTTAAACTAATTATTAACACACACATATATATATAGGTATTTACATAAAAGTATTAATATTTGCTGGCTATTAAAAACCACTTCACAGAACTTAGTCATTTTTGGACTCACACAACATTAGTTCCTCAGAATCTATAGAATCTGTATTGGTTCTGATACTACTTCCAACCTTCAGGTTTCCTGCTGTTACTAATGGTCTCTGTTCAATATTGTGGCAGCTCCATCTACTTCTTTGTGACATCTAAGTCAAATAAATATCATATGTGCATATAACTATCTATGACCTACAAATATGTTTGTGTACATGAATACATACATGTTTGATGTTTTTTTACACTGCTTAAATTTCTTCTGTTGCTTCTGTTTGCCAATTTAGTTGGGAGATCTACTTATGTTGCTACGCTTCTGCCACTTTAGTCTTAAGTTTTCCTATTATCTTGTTGTAGACTTATTGTGATTGTTTGTTCTCAGGTTTGTTGCTGATGCTGTACAGCTTCATGTCGCATTGTTGGTTTTACCCTTTTTAATTGACTATGCTGAGCTGTAGGTTTGTTGCTGATGCTGTACAGCTTCATGTCACATTGTTGGTTTTACCCTTTTTATTGACTATGCTGAGCTGTATTGGTCCATGCTTGATCTATTATGCTAACCTTTCCATTAGCTTATCTTTGGATGTTCTGTATGTATTCTGTACACTTTTATCTGACTATCCCAAATAGTTATTTGCCCAGTATTTAGAGTTTTCTAATGGATTTATCTAACACTCAACTCTGTGAAAACAATCCTTAGAGGGGTTTACTTATTTCTATTTTTCACCCATACCTTTTGTTTTCAAGATCTACATTCCAAATAATCAATACTTTTAAAAACAATACTGTTAATTAGCTTTTAACCATTTACATCTTTTGTTAACATATTCTTTATACTTTATATACATATATGTTTATTCTTAATTATATAAAACATACCTAAACTACGGTATATTATGTAACTATAAATAAATATACATATTATTAAAACAAACAATCCTTATCATATAAATGAATGAATATAAATTAAAAAATGATAAACAATATTTATATTTTATTGCCATCTAATTGCATACATATAAAAAACTATCTAAGTTAAATATATATAACACTAAAAAGTATCTTTATTTGTACATTTAGTTGATTTTTTGCCAAAGAATTTTAGAAACTTATTCTGATTATGTACCTATTGCAAAACATTTAATAATATTTTAAACTTAAAAATGCTGCTAAATAAATCATTGACAAGAAATGTTTAATTAAACAAAGTTTAAAAAATAAAAGCTTTTAATTACACTCATGTATATATTAATTAATTGAATAGACTTATGAATTACCTTATATGGAAATGAATTCCATTATGATAACAAACTTTAAATAGTACGTAAATTAATTAAATGAACTGATTAAAGCAAAAGTCAAATTACTCCAGAATATAAGAAAAGCAAAAGATGGGATCGATATAAAAAGCTAAAGAAAAAGGACAGTAGGCTTTTCTGTGGTTGCTGCTACCGTCACTGTGTCCATGGATTGAAGTGAAGATCATCATCAGAGGACTTCATTCCCAGGATCTCAGCTCCTGTAGGTTACTAAACTGACTAGTGCTTTTAACAGAACATCTCGGTCTTATTATTTTGAAATGTCTCAAGAAGTTCATTGAGGGTTGTATTATGAAGACTATAGACATTAGTGAAAATAAAGTGAATAATAGCTTACCTTAATTTTGCTATTCAGTAATTAATTATAATCATTATTTGCTATTCAGTAATTCACAGGTTAATTACTGAATAGCAAATATTGATTATAAAGTTAAGATAAGTTATTATTCACTTTACCTTCACTAATGTCAATAATCTTTATAACACAACCCTCGACAAGTCTCTTGAGGCATTTTGAAATAATAATAAGACCGAGACGGTCTGTTAAAAGCACTAGTCAGCTTAGTCAGCTACAGGAGCCGAGATCCTGGGAATGAAATCCTCTGATGATGATCTTCAATGCTCTTCAATTTGTGGACACAGTGACAGTAGCAGCAACCACAGAAAGAGCCCACACTCTTTTTTCTCTGGCCTTTTATATCGATCTCCTCTTTTGCTTTTCTTATCTTTTCTGGGGTAATGTGACTGTTTTAATCGATTCGCTTAATTAATTTACATATTATTTAAGTTTGTTATAATAATGAAATTCATCTTAGCTTTTAATTACACATACAATTAATTAGTCTTATGAATTCATTTCCATATAAGGTAATTCATAAGTCTATTCAATTAATTAATATATACACAAATCTAATTAAAAGCTTTTATTTTTAAACTTCGTTTACTTAAACATTTCTTTTCAACGATTTATTTAGCAGCATTCTTAAGTTTAAAATATTATTTAATATTTTGCACTATCCTGTCAGCTGCACCAATAATTTTGTGTGTCCCCAACTATGACTGGGCGACCAGTAAAACAAATATATAATAAAACTCAACAGAATAGCAGCACATATATATTTAGCAATAATAATTTATTAACAATTAGATAAAAAAATTACTATACTGATCTTTAACACACATATAAAGTCTGAATTTGAGCGAGCTTAATTACTGAATAGAAAATAATGATTATAAAATCAAGATAAGCATAACACAACCATCGAAGAACCTCTTGAGGAGTTTCAAAATAATAATAAACCTCTTGAGGTGTTTCAAAGTAATAATAAGACCGAACTGGTCTGTTAAAAGCACTAATCATCATAGTAACCTACAGGGGCCGAGATCCTGAGAATGAAGTCCTCTGATGATAACCTACACTGCTCTTCGATTCATGGACACAGTGATGGTAACAGCAACCACAGATAGAGCCAACAATCCTTTTTCTCTGGCCTCTTATATCGATCTCGTCTTTTGTTTTTCTTATCTTTTCTGGAATAATTTGATTTTTGCTTTAATCGGTTTGCTTAATTAATTTAAGTATTATTTAAAGTTTGTTATCATAATGGAAGTCATCTTAGCTTTTCAATTACACATACAATTAATTAATATATACAGGAGTCTAATTAAAAGCTTTTATTTTTTAAGCTTCATTTAATTAAACATTTCTTTCAACAATTTATTTAGCATTCTTAAGTTTAAAATATTATTTAATATTTTGCACCTATGTTAAATGTACTTTAGTCTCCATGGTCATAAATATTTGTTATAATAGTAAATATTCATCTAGTAGAGGAAAGACCTCCTGGTGATTTGTATTTTTAACCTGTAGAAGTCAGAAATTTTTTTATATTAATTTCTTAATACTAACTAATATTTAAGTTTTATTTAATACTTGCTTACCAACCTTCTCTAATGATTTTATTCAATCCACATATAGATTGGGATCAATTTCCTATATTTAAAAGTCATTGGAGATCTTTAAATAGAGAATTTGATGAGAACTTACTTTCTTATTGTTATTATTATATATTTTTTATTATTCATATTTATATTTTATAAACAAATTGATTTTCTATTTACTAAATTATCTGACTTTTGTCTTTCATGATTTTGCATTCATCATACAATTGGTAATTTATGGTCATATATTTTATATTGCATTTATTTAAAGATACAGATTTTAGAAGTAACATTATTGATATTTATCATTAATATTAGCACACATAATTTGACAATTAATATTCAATTGCTATAAGATATGATCAAGATTCAATAAAATATCATTTATTATTCAGCGATATCAATGATAAAAGATTTATAATTAAATAACAAAATTTTTAGACTTATTTACCACAGTTAATATTTCACAACCTTGAAATAAATTTAGATTTGACATATGCATTTAAAAACCTAGAGAAAATATGCTAGCCACATACAAATATTGTTAGATTTGTTTATTAATATAAACAGTGTTTTCTTAATATTTAAATATTCTGATTATATTTAAAGTTATTGGTGTTATTCGCTTATTACAGATTAATCTAAAGTGGGGTCAGGCACTCTTCAGTGTTTAGTTAACGTTTCATCAGTTATAATATATATATATAAACATATCTGGGTATATATGCATATGTGGACATCCAGATAATTCTCTATGGAATTATTTGGGTGATGTAAAGAAAATCACCTTTAAAGTTCAGTCACTTTATGATAATTACTATTTTATTGATGGCCGGTATACTCAACTTATCAAATCACCAAAAGCAATGATTATGATCAGCATTGATATACTGATCCCAGCATTTATGATGTAAAATTATTTTTAGCACTTGCGTATGTGCATACTGTTGAAATATTAATTGCTTATATATTATGCCCTAAGTTTGGCATTGGCTAAATGATGATTAACCAAGATTTAATATTATGTAATTGTTTTAATCCAACCACAAAGTATGATTGTTGACTAGTGATGATTATTGCTGTTATGCCATATCATGTTCATGTCTTATATTACTTATTATTATTCACTCCAATGCTGATTTTTGCTCATTGACAATGATGATAATATTTTAAGGATGATGATTTCCATTACCCCTCATTATAAGTTAGATCATTACCATTACAAATGACACAACTAGCATGTGGTTTGACTAGTGCTTCATTATTATATATAATCATATGGATAAACACATACACACACACAAACATTAAAACTTCAAAATATGGAGGAAAATATTTTCCTTAAAATTAATACTTGACAACAAAAATTAAGACCAATATTTACAAACTTACCTGAAAGCAAAAGAAAATCTACAAATAAATTATCGGGTGATATTCGAGGTTTGTATGGCTTGACTGCATCAGCAATTGCTCTAAAATTAGAACAGACATATAATAGATATTGCAAAAATAAACAAATAATATGCTACATAAAAATTATGACTATCATTTTATTAAAAGTTAAATTTACAAAAATCACAATAATTTATCAAGTAAAATCGGTTTTAACCATACATAATCAAAGATATCAGAAAATAATATTTTGGCCTTATACTGAAAGAGAATTTCCAGAAATACAAGTTTGTTTTAAAAAATACAAAAAAATTAGACATCATTGCTCAAGTACATTAATTAGATAAGTAAAAACATCAGAAAGAAATATGCATACATTTTATTGATTTCAATAAATATATCATAATTCAATATAAATAATATATACAACATATATATTAAGAAAAGCTTGTTTAATAATTAAAAAAAAAAAAAAAATTTGTATAAAATATATAAAATAGTATGTTGAGAGTGATAGTTAGTAATCATACTATTTTTATATATTTAGTATATTTTAAAGTATTAAACTTTCTTAGTATACATGTTGTATGTATTATTTATATTGAATGACATTTTTTAAAGAAAAGTTTAAATCTCTTGGAATTAAATGTATTATGCTAAATTATGGGCTGTTCTTATGAAATGAGTGCATTAG
Source organism: Epiperipatus broadwayi (assembly GCA_028023455.1). Taxonomy (NCBI): domain Eukaryota; kingdom Metazoa; phylum Onychophora; class Udeonychophora; order Euonychophora; family Peripatidae; genus Epiperipatus; species Epiperipatus broadwayi. Next base: position 3,035,702 of record JAQFVV010012412.1, read on the forward strand.
AACATTCATTGTTCTTGAGCGAAATCTCTAAGTGAGACTGGCAATTACATTAAAAACATATTATGATGTGATTGGTGGCACATTAGCAAAGAAGTTATAAATATTAATTCTTATTAAGCACGATGTCAGCACGTAATATTATATAAGGCTAAAACCATATCTGAATATTGACTTATAAATCAAAAGATTTTGCGAATGTTAATGTTTAATAGAAATAATGGACTTAATCAGTGAAATATTTATTAGCTTCATGCTCCCAAATCGAAATGCTTTAGATTTGCCTATATAATTAAGAGAAATAAGTTAGAGATGGGAGGGTCCCTCTTATCTTTTTAAAGTCAAATCTTGCGTTATGATTTGTAGATGTCTCTCTTGCTAAAATTAAGCACTCAAGGCACATGTACTAAGATTTTAGCCTTATATAAGTATTACAAAGAAGTTATAATAAAACTATAAATTATATATCTTATTAAATAATCACCATCTTCTTGCACCTTTAAGCAAATAATGTTTATTATATAATAACAGTTTCTTCAGATCTACAAAAATCAAACATTACAACAATACAACCAAAACTTATATATACATCAATTCAAATATTATAACAATACAGTTAAAATTTAAATATACATCAATAAACTATCATTCAATTATATACATATAATAATACTCTTAATCACTATATATCATTTATTATATTATACCATTAAATTACTCAATCTTTAAATACTTTAAAAAAAAAAATTTAATAATTTTAATTTTTTATATTTTCTTATACTTATACATTTAAATAAAATACTATTACATATTGTACCAACATTGTGTTGACACAATAATTTTGTCTAAAAATTATTAAAATAATCTTTCGTTAAATGAAAATAGTATGTAAAAGTTTAAGAGTTTTTTTATATTGCAGTTTGTTGTTGAAAAACGTAAATTTAAAAGTCAAAGAGTTTTTGAAATAAAAGTTACAATTAATTAATTAAAAGAGGGGAGGGGGGTTTGCTTTAGAAATGTCAAAATAAAAGTTTTAAGTTTAAAGACTTTTATTATTATTATTATTATTAGTTGAAATATAACTTAAAATATACATCTCTTTTTATATTAGTTAAAGAAAAAAAGGAATCTTAAAACTAGTGTTGAGTTTAGATTAAAATATACATGTGCGTAAATGACGAATGCTTGTTAAGAAAATATATATGTGTGATTATACACAATGCATAAATACGTGCATGTTCAAATGAAATAAAGGAAAATTATCATTAAAAAAACAGCGATGGCTATTGAAGCAGTCGGATCTGAGTTCGATCCTAGCTTCATGACATCTAGCCATAAACCCACTTCAAACCCTAGTACTAACATTAAATTTCCGATGCAATGGGGCTTTATACGGTCAATCCACGCTAGTTTTCTTAAAGACAAACTATTTTATAAATGTGTATTAAAATTAATTAGTTTAAGGTTTAAATTAATCGACGCTATTAATAAATTCATGATAAAATTATTCATGAATCTATATATATTACAACTGCGTGGATTATGCATATATATTTATAAATATTTAAATATATAAAATTGTTCGAAAGTTTCAATGCATCGGGAATGTTTTGATTTTACTTTTAAATAATTTGTTAAAATTTTAGTGATTAAAAGCTACATTCTTTCGATAAGCTTTCAGATTTTCCGTTTCCAAAACAATGGGTAAAGTTTTATTAATTAGAAAAAAAGATAAGTATTTAAAATGTAAGGATTTCCTAATTAAAATCATTTTTCTGATTTTAAAAATTCATTTTCTAATTAGAAAATGAATTCAAGTTAATGAATTTGAAAGCCTTATCAAAGGAATGTATCTAAAAACAACTAGTAAATTTTGTAACATTGATAATGAAAGAAGCGCTAGCCTGAAGGCATCAGATACAGTATAAATAGCTCTGAAAAGTTTGGAGAAAGAAGAAGCCATCTTTGTTGTAGAAAAGTGCAATTAAATTCTGTGCGTTTTAAAATCATGAATTCAAATAGTGTTCCTATCATGGTGAGGGGCTAAACGTCAGGAATCTGGCTACGGTTCCTGAAGTCCCCTGAAAATCTTCAATGAATCTGCTAAATCCTTTCCGGACCAATCGTGCTGCCAAAATCATGACAAAATCAATTAAAATGCTGTTCAAGTAATCAACCAAATGCGTGCCTACGTTTTACCAACCCGGACGTGTAAACTAAGGAACCAGCCCCAGAAAAAATGGTAATATATTTCCATAATGAATCGTGACTTTCTGGCCAGTTTCCAAACTTTAGTTTACACTCCCTTTAAGAGCTCTTTTCATTCTTTAATGTAATAATCTTTATAAAACTTTCTTTTCATTTATGCTATTGTAAATTATATAGTAATTCTATAGTCCTTAGATTTAATTTTCCTTTCTTACGATGGTGGTTCATTTATTGTAATATATACATATTTATTGAGTGATTTTTTTTTTAATGTCATTTATTTTTAATTATATGCCAATAATCCTTTGACTCGATGAGCTCCTTTGTTCCATTTACTTTGTGCAAATAATATAATATTAATTCTGATAGTAATTCTTGTCCATTAGAACTAAATTTATATGTTCTATTAATCATCAAGTCGAAAGAAATTATTAAATGTTTACTATTTTTATAATTGGCTAATAATAAATTATTAGCTCCGTTTCTAATCTATGCCCCAGCTATTTTCTCGTATTCACTAATGTGTATTTATTCATATATAATGTTAACATGTTTTTTTTTTTGCAAAGGGGCCGATAAAGGAATCAAATAAATATATTCTAATTCAAATTTCTGTTATTTTCTATTAAGATTCAGGAGGGCATGATGTTTGGGGGCATAATTAATATAATTTTATAAATGCTTTAAAATAATTTTAGTTAAAAGCTCGTTTGACTTTAATTAATTTGATCAAGTTATCACGTAGAGCATTCTATAATAAATTGGGTTTTATTATTCAAACGGTGACTATCAAGTCATCATCTTCGAACGTTGCTGATGTAGGGCAATCTTCCACTCCATAGGCTTGTCGGTGGTGATATTACTGATATTTTAAATTATAGAGGAAGAAAGCACTTCCTCCTCCGCTCATGTTATATTTGGAACATCAAAGTTTCATAGCTATGACTCGCCCTGTTTTTCCCCATGTTCCATGGCTCCTTAAAGGGCAGTAAGACTTGTCAAGTACAAGCTGCCATACTACTTAAACCACCGACCAGCAATTATCTTTCCTTTTCATTTATAGCTCATAATTCATCAGCACCGTTACCTCTCTGTTCCAGTAAAGCCCGCTCTTATGCTTGTAATTCGTGATGAAGTGATTTAAATTAAAGTCGAACAAATTCTCAGTTATCTCAAATTAAATAAGTTTTCTAATAAAGGTTAAAGTTATGCCCTAAATACGTATCTTGCTCTTCATGAATGGATTTGCGAATGTGAAAATAAATCTCACATTCTCTCGTATAAAATTAGAATAATAATTTCCGTCACCACTGATACTTTATCTGCCTTTATTTTCTTGTTGGGGGCATAGACTTTCATAATATTGTGTAATACTTGTTGGCATATAATAGGAACTGCCATTCTTATAATAATTATAAACTCTGTTTAAGGCTAGAGGTGATCAATATAATCATCATTTAAAATTGAACAAAACCATTACTATTATTATTAAAATATTTTATTAACACACTTGGTTTCTTAAGTCTTTTATTCAATAATTATTTAATGAAGGCTCGCTGTCTGTGTTGGCAACCCATACATATACATTTGTCTCGATTTAAAATTATCTTTAGTCAGTTTATTATCCAATATTAATGTCAGTTTAGGGGTCTCTAATCATCACCAACGGCTGAGCTAGTTCCTTGGCACATAGCACTGTGCCATCGATTTGGATCATCCATTAATCCGAGCTGGTGAGTTGGGTTTGAATTCAGTTTGGTTCGGCTGAGTTTGGATCCGACTTGCAGTTTAGGTGGTGGAGGTTGTTCGACCAGTACACTATTAAGTAAAAATGTAAAAATAATACGTTTGTGATGGCTGCTAATTAATATCTCCAACATCAGGATTAAAAGCTTATCTCAAAGGAATGCAATTAAAACAAGAAAAGAACTTCGACAACAGATATCAAAATGACAACACGTCTTATGTATAAAGAGTCAATTTTTATTGGTCAGCAGGTTTTAGAAAACAGTGTAGAGTGAACAGTTGAGAAGTTGAGCTGAATTCTTTAATCAGTCAATCAATCAGTGTATCCAGAATCAAGAATGCAGTGTTAAAAACATCGGAAACATATGACGACTGTCTCTAGCCTGAGTCCCATGAAACAGCAAAAGCTACCAGTGAAAATAATGCTTGCATAACAACGGGAAATCCTCCGTCAAAATTTAACTGTCTCCAAGAATGGTACCAATGAATAAAAATAAATCTCCATAGGAAAACTTCAAATCTAACCAGTTAGAAATACTTCATTAGAAACAGCAAGAAGTATCCACATTCTAAAATCCTAGGTAATAACATTTTTCTTATACTCATTTCTAAAGTAGCCATCGCATTCATAAAGCCTCCAAGAGTCAAATATATGAACTCTGTAGCATACATAGAAGAACTATTAATGTGTGGGTTTAAAATGTTGTGTGTATTCATAAATTAGTATATATTGATTTCATTGTATTTTAAATGTCAAATATTATTTAATCCTTTGTTATATTATATTGCTATTATATATGTGTGAGCCTGAAATGATGATAAGCCCTTGTTCATTTAAATAAGTTTTATAAAAGTATTTAAAAATTAGTAGATTAAATGTTAATTAAAATAAATTGTCTTTTAAACTTAAAGCTTTATTTTGTCGGTCAATTCTTTTTGCCACTAGTTAAGGAATAACTTGTTATTGAATTAAAAAATAGACTGAGCTAGTTAAGGGATTTTTCGAGCGCTTGATTATGGGCCTACGGTCTGAACATGTTAGTTTTAGACTAGCTGGTGCCCGGGATTTACTCCGAAACAAATAAAGTGTTTGGATAGTAGGGGTTTGAATCTAGCAGCCGAGGTGTGCCACGATCTTAAAATGTGATCGTGGTATGCGTTGCATAGCTCGGTCTGATCGTGGGTATTATTGACAGCTTTGCTATCAATAATTTTCTCCACACTGCTCGAACGTACTGGTTCGTTCATGTCATATTTATAATATGAGATTATAAATTTATTATAATTAAGATTTAAACCCAGCTAAACCCAGCAAGTAGGGTAAGTAAGTTAATTCTTTAACCTTTTAAATTAAATTGTTTAAATAGATAATAGAGGGAGCAGTGTTTAAAAAATGAAAAAAAGGAAGTTAGGAGGGTGGTGGGATAGTAAACTAAAATGGTGGAAAGAGAAAGGTAAAGGAATAGGTTGAAGTAAAAGATTTTAAGCTTATAGATAGTTTAAGTAATAAAAATAAAATAAAATATAATAATAAATTTATAATAGTAGGAATTGATAGTGGATAAAGTTTTTAAAGGATTGGAATGTTATATGAGTAAGTAAGGTAATAGGGAAGGTTAAGTATGTATGTTTTAAAAACGATAGTATGAGAAGGGAATAATAATTTAATAAGTATATAAAGTAATAGAGGAATACAGTTTTTTAAGTTTTTTCAAAATAAAAATATATATATATATTTTTTAAAGAAATTAACAATTAAATGTAGATTAGGAATAAAATAAGAATAGAAATTTGTATTTATAAAAAAAAAAAACATGTTTAATATATATAAAGAAAAGGTATTTAAATTATAAGTTATTAAGAGAGATGAAAAATTTTAAATTTAAAAGGTTAAAGAATTAAAAATGTAATATAATAAATAGTATATACAAATTAAGTTTTATGTTTATATATATATAAAGAAAAGGTATTTAAATTATAAGTTATTAAGAGAGATGAAAAATTTTAAATTTAAAAGGTTAAAGAATTAAAAATGTAATATAATAAATAGTATATACAAATTAAGTTTTATGTTTTTTAGAAAGCTTTTATAGGGAGAATGTATTGGTATATATGTAATAGTATTTTATTTAAATGTATAAGAGAATATAAAATATTAAAGTTATTTAAAAAATTGTTTTAAAAGAATTTAAAGATTGAGTAATTTAGTGGTATAATATAATAAATGATGTATATTGATTAAGAGCATTATTATATGTATAAAAGTGAATGATAGTTTATTGATGTATATGTAAATTTTAAGTGTAGTTATAATATTTGAATTGATGTTTATATAAGTTTTTGTTGTATTGTTATAATATTTGAATTTTTGTAGATCTAAAGAAGACTGCGAGGAACAATCAAAACTGTTATTATATAATAAACATTATTTGCTTAAAGGTGTAAGATGATGATTATTTAGTAAGATATATAGTTGTATATGAATAAGCAAAATTACTGAAAAAGAAGAAGGAAGAAGTATATATAGAATTATATAAAACTATAAATTGTTAACCTATCTATTTAAACGTGTATGCTAAACATCAATGAGAAAAACGAAGCTGGATAAAAATGAAGGTAAACACAGAATTGGTGAAAGAAAGATTAATAATCTTAGATATGCTAATACTATCACACTTATAAACGAAAATGAAGAAGACCTTAAGGGTCTCATTACAAAAGTTAAAGAACAGAATGAAATTATGGAATTATAGCAAATGAAAAATAAATAAATTAAAATGACAGGTACAGCTGATTTCAAAATTGATAATGAAGATATAAAAGTGTTTGACAATTTTTATATCCTTGGATCATTCATCAACAATTAAGGCTAGACACTAATACTGGGCCAAAAACGAATGGAAAATATGAAATAATCTTTAAAAATATCTTTAAAAATATTCAGAATTGTTCAAGCTATATAGTTTTTTGTGATTCTGTATGGATATGAAAGTTGGATACTGAATAAAGATTGATAAAAATAAGTATTGATTTTGAATTATAATTCTGGCAAAAAAATTTCAGAATACCTTAGTTAGCAAAAGAAAGAAAAAAAAGTACTATCATTTGAAGCACAAATGACTAACTCGACATTATTCTACTTTGGTCATATCAAGAGAAGATCTAATTTATTAAAAAAGTATATAATATTCAGGAAGGATTACTATTAAAATAAAAGACAACTAGCAAATAATAGGAACATATTCTATCATCACTATAATAAATCCTCAAAAACTAACAGACAATAAATCATTATGAAGAAATGCTATTAAAATGATCACCAGGAGTCAATATTTAATGACTATACCTAATAATAATACTGTAGAAGTAAATTCTTTATTGTATTAAAAAGGATTAAAAAAGAGCAAAAAATTATATGTATATATGCATTATAACATTTTATTCATTTAATATTAAAAAAAATTGTTGAACAAAATATCAGTAAAAATTCAAACTAAAATATGTCAAAATAATAACTACTCTTCTGTTTATAGACAAATGCTATTTTTCGATGTCATATCATAAAGATTTGAAATAAAATTGTTTTTACTAAATGTAACCATAACATTTATTGATTATTTGAATTATATATTGAAAAAATGTATTACAATACTCAAGATTTTTGTTCTCGATCTTTGTGATGCCTATTGCATGTTTAAAATGTAATAATTCAGTTGAAGTTCATTATGTAAGCTTAAAACATCAGACATCACATTCCAATAGAATCCAATCATGACTGTAGAATTTCAATATAGTAAAAAGTTCTAAGCAGCAATCAATCTTTTTATTATGTTTCTAAGAAATATTATTCTTATACATTATTTTAAGTTTACAAGATAAACTTAAAATCAACAATTTAAAAATATACAATCAAAATAAAAATATATTTTTGGAAAAACTGGCAATAAAATAACCAAAGTTGACCCTAACTCTAAAACTTAAAGATTAAAAATTTGACAGACTTTTGATATTCAATTCCTATTTTTTCCCCCACTCATTCTGATTTAGTAGAGAAAGACAGAGAGAGAGAGAGAGAGAGAAAAAAATCAACATTGAAAAAAATAAGTTTCTCAGTCCTTTTTGATTTGATTTTTAATAAATTTGTGTATTTCTAATCCCTGAGTTCTAAATTATATTACATAAAATATATATTTATCTTCAGATATACCCTACAAATCAACAGCAGACATACCTATTGTTCAAAAAAATATTCATTAATACCAAAATATACTCAAATGGTAATTTTTAATTTTCTATCCAGAATTGTCAGATTATTCTGGCTTGTCTCATTTTGCAATATTCTTTGCAACTGAATCAACTAAATAATTTCAAAGTTTTTATAATTATTAAATACCACATTTACCTATAGTTAATATACAACAAAAATATAATTTAAAAAATAAGATATTTTAGATACATATATTATTCAAAGAAATAAAAATTGAAGAATTTGTCCACCATAATATTTATAAACAGAATATGCATTACAATTCTAGTTACTGATTCGCAATTGAATTTTAATGAATGTACAATTAAAAACATGTTTTCATTGATAATTTGATTTTTATTCTTATTACAGATTATTCAGATCTCCTTAATAAAAATATACTAATCTCTGAAATAATATTAGGAGAAAGTTGGAAAAAATATTTTTGTAAAATTTCTAGCATAAATTTTTCATAAAAGCAACATGTTCTTTTGCAGTATTAAGTATAATACATAATATTTTTCTAAATAAGTTTTTTATATGATAATGAAACGAATGATAAGATACTAGATATTAAAGCTTTATAGCTCTTCACAGGCTAGCCTATTTAGCTTATAATACACCCAATTTCTATACTATTCTTATTTATATTCTATGAAAATGTTCATATTTGTGCTTTAATTTATATTATTTTGAATCAATTTTAAATTCTATGTCACTTGAAACATTAGGGATTCTTTAAAAAATTTAAAATATATTTTTAATTTTTTTGTTATCTGTCCCTTCTTTTTGTGCTTTAGAATGAAGTCAAAGCTGATAGGATTGGACAAAAATTAAAAATCAAAAAACATTAATGAATTTGGGAAATAAGCTTTAAAAAAATCAGAATAGATGGTTATACAGATATATTTATAGCATAAATATACAAAAAAGCAGATAATATTTTGTACAAAAAAAATATTAACAAAATCTTAGTGTATTAAATAATGTTTTAAAAAAAAAATATATGTTACATAAAAAATGAAAGATGTATATTACATATATATGATTAATTTCTGTCTTATTTTACTTACTCCTAAAATAGATAGTATTTTACCTATGGGGAATACTGCACATTCACACATTTAAAAAGGCAAAACTTCAAAAATGATCTCACTAATCAGGCTTAAAATAATTAATTTAAGACAATTCATTGTTTTATTCCTGCTTTATTTGATAGAATTCATCTTGAAGCACAATGCATTGATAGAAATAATTTTTCTTAATTTTTTTGGCCATAAAAAGAAAATTGATTAATGATATCATTTTTAAAGTTTTTCTAGTTTTAAATGTTTGGAGATACAGAATTTACATATAAATAATATGCACTCTATTTTCCAAGCAAAAATAAAACAAAAATTAGATGTTTATAATATTTCATTTCTTGTTTGAATAACAGATAAATTCTTCTATATTTCTATAAGAAAAATCATAAATATGTTAAGTGAATGAAATCTGCATAAAAATAATATGAATAACAATAAAAAAAAATACATTGATCTTATATTAAATCATAAAAAGTTAAATACCTAATATGATCTGGTGTTGACCCACAGCAGCCACCAACAAGATTAACAAGACCATTCTTTGCCATATTCTAGCAATAATAATAACAATATTATATGTGAGCCTGTGAGAAGCATTATAAAAAAAGTCTTAATAAAAAAAATTCTTCATGACTGTATATAATGAATCAGATTATTGCAAGTCTTAAAAAAACTCCACCTGTCTTAGAGGAATTCAATATTCGGTTGATTAGATCATTTTAGCTAATATATCCATGAGAATTAAAATCATTAGAACAGCTTTCACAAAACTATTAGCTCTGAGGAAGAACAGAGCTTCATTCAAATACTAATTTATGACATATGTGCATTTTTTCTTAATGGTAAATCATAAGCTTTCTAAAAACTTACAATAATATGTTATGATCCATTTTGTTTATGAGAAGTTATCTCCATTAAGAATTTCTACACGAAATTCCAGAAATCCTGTTTTAAATTCAATTTTAACATAAAAACTTATGCAATATATATAAATATTTCAAAGTAATTATAAATGTTAAAAATTCTCTATTTTTAAGTAGTTTTTTTTCTAATCAATTCCATATAAATTCCATATTAATTTAAGATTGTTATAATGTATTACTGCTTGATAAAAGTATTTTACTGAATAGTTAACTATACTACTCTTCAAGAAAAAAAACTTGATGCATATAAACATACATAATAACAGTAATCACAATAAGCAATATGTAGGACTTCTATACATATTTAATACAAAGTTTTTGTCTTAAAAAATAATAAACAAAAAAATCAAAAATTTATCAATTTAAAAGCAAAATTTGATTATTTTTAATTCAAAATTGCTCAATAAAATCTGATGTATAATCTAATAATAACACACATATATTCAGTCTTTAGTTACTCCTACTGTTCACCCGATACCTTTGAAGTCAAAACGAAGATATTATACAAGTGCGACAAATTTCAATTTGGATAGCAAAAACAATTATAAAATCTGTTGGACTGGAGAATAATCTTGATGTAAAGATCTCATTAAAATTTATGATGTAACTCTAAAAATTAAAGAGCTAAATAACCAGAGTTAACAAACGGTAGCAAATTACCATCAACTATAGTCATATATTCAATTGCTTAGTAACATTAATTTGCCTTGAGACATGGAACTCAACATACATACAATTTAATAATAAAAAATTGTTTAAAATATACATAATAAAATTTCCAAAATAAATAGCCAAATATAATTTACAAATTAAAAAATATTTTTTATCTTATGCCGTAACATTCTTTCAATCTTTTGCAGTTGTAACAAAAAAATTAGTCATTAGTATGATCTTGATTTCAACATGATTTGCTAAAATACATATTTTTGAAAATGCTAATTGATGGTGGATGTCTTATTAAATTAAACAAAAACACTTTCAATTATTTTCCTTTTTATAGTTTGTTCTTTGTATAAAAAATAAAATTATTAAATATAGTTACTACTGCAAATACAAAAAAGATCAAAGAATAAAAGAACATATATGTTTTTTTTTTCTTTATAGTTCTTGGGATTAAATCCTGTTTATTCCAGGTCCGAATATAACTGTTTGATGACTAAAATTAATTAAGACTAGAATTCAGATAAAGAGAGCTTAATTCCAAAAAAAAAACAAAAACCATTGTTTTGTTGATGTACAATACCTATATAATAGACAGGGTACGAGCACAGACTTTCACATGAACCATCACTCTCCACACTATCTCATAATACTGATACACCTGAACACATATATGTCGAAAAGATAAATAATCACCAATATACGTATTTCATGCTAAACCAGCAATCATCAGTTGGTCCAGATTACCATCTCTACACATATATGCTAACCAGCAATCATCAGTTGGTCCAGATTACCATCTCTACACATATATGCTACAAGTGCTCAGATATATATTAAGATAGCAAATCCTCCTATTTTAATGGACAGGCTTCAATGTACTCCACACTCCAACTCTTCAACTGTCCATCCAATTGAAAATCTGATGATGGAACGCTCAAAGGCCACCCTTAGGCTGAGATTGTCGTCACACCCATGTTGACCTAAAGATCAATCTGACCCCTCATGTACAGGACATAATCCATTAAATACATATACAAGGGATAGGCAGACATCTCTAATAGTGTGGAGAGTGATGGGTCATGTGAAAGTCTGTGCTCGTACCCTGTCTATTACATATATAGACACAGGTATATATAAGCCTGTATATTTCATCTAATACCTATATATATTTGTCTGAAAATGTGTGATGAAGGCATTTTACTTCTAATTTTATGTTGGACTATTTCCATTATCAAAATTAATTGTTAAATATTTTTAGAAAACTTGAAATTTTATTTATACTTTTCCAAATACAATCAACTGTTAAAAATAACAAATAGATTAATATATAATATTATTTTTTAAGTGTTTTGTTTTTCTTTTATTCAGTTGTTGCTGGCCTAACCAATACCAGTATTAGCATGGAACTTGAAACATTGATCTTAGATTCATAAATACGGAATTTAAGGTTATGCTTTAATTAATTAGGTTATTCTGTCAAAGACAACATTCAATAGAATTTTCTTATATAATTATCTATAAAGAACTGATTTGTCCACTTTTTCTTTTTATTAACAGCAATGTTAATGTGTAGTTTCTGAACATTATGGATTATTACATTAGAATGATTTATAAAGTTATTTGCCATTACCATATGCACAATCTCTTTAAATTTTATTATTTTTTCCTCTCTGCCCAATATTCTTAAAATAATCCATATGATAAAAAACATTTTAAAATATATAAAAATTCGATGTTTAATAGTATTAGTCCCTTATGAATTGTATTGACAGAGCTCTCGTGAGAACATTCTTTAAGGACCCTTGACATTTATCTTAATATTTCAAGGTTATTTTATAAATTGGATAAAGGAAGTTTTCATAATTCTTATAGCCAAGATTTGAATCTCAGAATAAATGCATTATCTAGTTATGTTGATATGTTTACAATATATATAAAACTTAGGTAGCTATACAAAGTGAGAGATATATGTGTGTGTGAATGATAAATATGTGAGAAGTTATTCACATTTATAATATTTTAATCTTTGTGTAACAGACAATTGTGTTTACTAGCAGTGACAACACATTCAATCATAAACTTCATTAGACAGCTTAAATATTTTTTTCCAATTTTTCTGATAATTAACATTTTAATAAAAGTTTAATAATTATAAAATAAATCTTCTAGGTAGAAGGCACAGAAGATGATGAACAGAGTAGTAAAAAGATGAAATAAAATCATTCTTAATTATTTTATTAGTCTTTATTATTGTTAATGTCATTAGGATTTTATATTGTTTATTTAATAGTAAATAAATTTATTTTATTCATTAACTTGTCTGTAGCTTTAATATCTTATTCTAGTCTTAAATTTTAAAATCTGGACAAACTGGAATATGCATGGAGAAGCTTATCAATTATTTGACTTTTTTTGTGAGACATCCAAACATTTCGTTTGTTCATTATGCATTTAATTTTGAAAATAAATCACAATATACCTAATTATATGTATACAATGGCCAAATATCCAATATAAAAATTAAAATTATTTGTCCACAATGTTGTTATAGATACATACTTAATATAATAATCAATTTAATTAAAATTGAAACAAACAACTAATTATATTTACAATTATTTAATTATCAATCCAGCTTTCAGTTCTTATTGAGACCTTTTGAAGATATAAAGTTTTATAAAGATGTGATATATAAAACTTTATATCTTGAAAAGATCTCAATAAGAAAGATAAAAGTGAGGTTGATAATTAAATATAATTAGTTGTCTGTTTCAATCTTAATTAGATTATTATACATGTATATAATTTTAATGCGCAAATACGCGCACAACAACCGAGCTTCATCAGGATTAAATAAAAATATATTATAAACTCAAAATAATTATAATATCTAAAGAATAATGCCCGAGCGCTTTCAAGAGAACTTAGCTCTCATAATCATGGGCAACAAAGAATAAGCATAGCGTGTTGGTATATGCTAAAATATGCTGATATATGTAAATTAGTTGAAAATAAATGTGTCAGCTCTAAATGATCCATTTCTTAGAGATTTTGTAACACGCATCTTTCCTATTCATAGCCTTATCATCAATAGCAATAAAACATGCTTCTTTAACTTTTCTCTTAATGTCATTTCTCTCCCTGCAAACTATTTTCAACTAATTTACATATATCAGCATATTTTAGCATATACCAACACGCTATGCTTATTCTTTGTTGCCCATGATTATGAGAGCTAAGTTCTCTTGAAAGCGCTCGGGCATTATTCTTTAGATATTATAATTATTTTGAGTTTATAATATATTTTTATTTAATCCTGATGAAGCTCAGTTGTTGTGCGCGTATTTGCGCATTAAAATTATATACATGTATAATAAGCACTTGAGTTTAATAATTTCTTTTTAGATTATTATATTAATTATAAAATGTTAATTATAATAGTAACTCCTGTTGAAGGAATCATTTAATTGACAATATGATTTTTTTTTATAAAAATATATTCTTTTGAAAGTATTCCAGATGACTATTATTTTTTGTTAACAATAATATTTATAAATATAACAAACACATTTTGTAAACAAGTATTTATTGAGCTGGATCTGGTTACAAATACCAACCAGATTATTTATATGCATCCTGGTAGAATTAAACAAAAAGTTAGAGGGATGGTTTATTTAGGTAGAAAGCTTGTACACATACCTTTCGTTAATTTATGTAGCCATTTATAGCATATGTAATACATATATAAACATTACTAGCATAAAGCTAATCTAGTCAATAAATAATCAAAATTATCCCAAATCCAAAACTCAACCAGACTAGCCAAAAAATAAAATTAAAAACCCAACCAATGGTTTCACTACTACAAGCAGACTTCTCAAGTGTAAAAAACTACAAAGCAACACCATATTTATATTAAACATTATCCACAATTCCATTTACTTCCCATCCACCCTCAATATTAAAAGAACTTTTAAATAAGTTAATTGCTTCAGATCTTGAAAATTTATTATTCTGAAACAATTAACTTATTTCAAAGTTCTTTTAATATTAAGGGTGGATGGGAAATAAAAGTAATTGTGGATAATGTTTAATATAAATATGGTGTTGTTTTGTAATTCTTTACACTTGAGAAGTCTGGTTGTAGCAGTCAAACTATTGGTTGTGTTTTTAATTTTATTTCTTGGCTAGACTGGTTGAGTTTTGGATTTGGGGTAATTTTAATTATATACTGAAGCTGGACATATAGTACATATTTCTGCTTCACCTAGTGCCAATGTCATCAGCACTAGTCTGGGTTTGAACCCAATCCTTATTAACTGACACCCATCTCATATTAGGTGGTAGTATATTTTAAGCAATATTATAATCTTTTATATTTCATTAATCTTATTTTATAATTAAAACTAACCTTTTTATATTAGTTTATTAGTTTATATTTGTAAAAATGTATACTATGTTTATTTTATCAAATTGGCATTTATATGTAATTGAATCCTAGATATCTATAAAATGTTACAAATATTTTAAATTCTTCATTAAAGTTCATTTTTTCTTAAATTAATCAGTTGGTAACATTTTATATTTATCTTATGATAAATGTACATTAAAGGATCAATTATATTTTGTAAATTTCTATTTAAGTTTATGTCAAATATCAGTTTGAAAGTCCCATTGTACCAAATTCCTAAAATTTTTCTGAATAAAATCTACATTTTTGTTCATCTAAACCTTAATTAAATAGATTTTGTTAGTACGAGTGATAAACTTAATATGCTTGTTGTTTTTTTTTAATTAGCAAATCAACCCTTGGGGCATGTTCATGCAGCATTATAGATTTCCCTCCAAAGCAGGCACCAACCTCAGAGAAACATTTAGAGTGATTGCAATTGGCAGTTGTCACTGTAGATTCAATCCTATAGATAAAGATCAAAACACATAAATAGTGGAAAATTTGATAAGGATTAATTAATTATTATTGAGTTTACTGAAGAGAAGTGATTAATCTATATATGACGGGGTGAAAAGATCGGTCGTTTGCTTCTCAGAGGTCTGTTCCACCAGCCCATCCATGCCTTTCCCGTGCTTTAAACATCTAGCCAGAGACTGTGTCGAGGAAGCCTGAAATGATCTGACTGTATTAACTGCCTGTATTAACTGATTGATTCTGAGGTAACATCCAATTCGCCGCAAGCCATTGATTTTATTTTAATTGTTTTCAAAATCTATATTAATTTATATTTTATATATCTGTGTAATGTTTATACGGCTTGGTTTAAAATGCGTCTTTTAATTTTATTCAATTTAAAATATCAATTCTTATAAAATCTTACATTATTTTGATGTGGCAAATTAAATTAATTTTTGTCAGTTTGTTTAGATTATTTGACTTACTGAAATTGCCAAATACAAAATTCAATGAGCTATTAACTTTAAATCCTCACCCTGTTATTTTTTTTTAACTTAAAAATCATTACAAGAAGACTTACTTCCCGTAAATTAATTAATAGAAAGCTCATTTAGTTTTGTACCTCATATATAAATTTATTTGAATGATTGAAATTATTTTAAAAGTATCTTACTATTACCTCCAATTTAAAATAGCCCTGTAATTATTTCTGAAAGAATAAATAATTTTAGTGAATCAATTAAGTAAAATTTATCATAGAATTTTATCAGTATATATATATTTCATACATATATTTTATTTGTCAGAAAAATATTAAAATTATGATTTACAATTTATTAGTTTGATATTTAATGCCCGTCTATGTTAATTAAAAACAGTCTTATTTTGTAATCTTTGATAAACTATTTAAGAACTTATTAATAAATGAAATATTTGTGAAGTGTGGAAAACAATTTATATTTTAGTTATTTCTTTTATATATATATATTATATTTATGATTCATTCATTAGTAGACTAAGGTTTATGGGGACTTTCTATCAACGTCAGGGAACTGATTATTTTAATCATGAATTCATTTATTAATTTTGTTAGTGATACATTATCTATATATATGTCTAAGGCATTATGTATTTATAGCTACAACCATTCATTTAGTATTAGTATTTTGCTTTGCTACTTACTCATCAGGACCTTCGGAAATTTAACTTTGACCAGTCCGGTCTTTCACACTCCCTCAAAGTAGACGTAGTTCATACCAAGGGATCCATTTTCAGACATTGCCATTTAAGATGAGTTTGGGAAATCCAGCACATCACATTTATTATTATTATTCAGACTTGCTTTGGCTGGAGGGCCAACATTTCTCTCATCTACCTGTACATATCAGGAATTTCTTTTAGTAAAGCCACCCAGAGGTTCATAACCGACCTCATTTATTTTTGTTGAATTCTATAACAGCATACTGCCTTCTTCATCATTTTATATCTTTATTTAGCAAACCTGAAATGCTCTCTGCTGTGGTGGGACGTCCTTCGCAAACAAATTTCATAATTAATTAAATCTGACTGTATAATTGTCAATTATTTATTTAAGAACTATTTTGCTTCCCACACTCATTATATACAAATGATTTTAAATGTAATAGTGTTTTAAATGCCCATCTTTCATGTCTTGTAATATATATATAAAACAGATCTATTTGTAATATCTTGAAGAGGGCTAATAATATTTTATTGCCGATTGGTTTTGGCGACCAATTAACAAACTTTTACATGGTTTGTCAAAGAAGCATCAAAACGAATTAAAGAAAATAACCAAGTTGTATAAACAAAGACTTAACTTATTTTGTACTAAATTCCTTAATAAATTCCTATAATATTGTTATTTAAATAAGCTTAGTTTGTCATCACTCCCAATCTCTAAGGTTCATTATATTTGTTTATAATATTTCTTTGATGTAAATTCACTTCTTTATAATGTTGCCATAAAGAATTATCATTATTACGGTTCAAACCATTAGTAATTGATCAAATCATATCTGTACCATTCTGCAATCGTCAGAATCCATTAAATCATTGATTTTTCATATAAACCCTTTATTATTTTGAGTCTCTATGTGAACCATGACCTCCAGCTGGGACGGAATAAAACCAAGCACTGCTAGTGTCATCACCAACGTTATCCATTAGTCAGAGAGGCAATAGTTTAGGCAAATAGGTAAGGATTCATCCTTGTCCTGACATATCTATCTGGTGCATGGTTGGATTCAAGGTACTTTTGCGTGGATTATTGGTCTTGTTGAATGAATACACGATTTTGACCGGCACAATACATATACATATCAATATATACATTGGATGTCAGATGAAAGAGAATCTCCTTTTACAATGTATGGGCATTTGTAAATGAGAAGTAAAACTATATTTGCAAGTTAATTATTCATTATGAATCTGCTTACAAATAATAAATAACGATTATAATCCTATACATTATATATTTAAGCAGTAATAAAAGTTATTTATTGCTATTAAAATTATGTGTATGTAAGATTTAAACAAAGGCAAAACTCTCCTACAGTAGTGCCACCCTGTGCCAACCAGAGTAATCAATGGATGCCAGAAGGCTTGTGCATAAAATCCCTATCTAGTGCCTACTCATCCAATATCCCCAGACTAGTTTCTGGCTTGTGGCCATAATCAGTGAGGAGCCTTGGATCTGAGAGCACTGCACCTAGATCTTAGGATCTAATGCAACCCTCCAGCAGCCACCTTTTAATTACTACATTACTACAAAACTATGAGAATGAAATTGAAAACAATAATATTTTCAATCTAAGCTTTATGCACAAGCCTTCTGGCATCCATTGATTACTCTAGTTGGCACAGGGTGGCACTACTGTATGGAGAGTTTTACCTTTGTTTACAACAATTATGTGCTAGTATGAGATGTTGATCATGTGATGTTTAGTATGTAAGATTTAATAATAAAAATGAGTAATAAAAAATATATATATATAAGTTTATAAAGTTATTTATTAATTTTTTTATTTATTATTTTACTAATGTAATAATAAAACTACCTCTAGATGTTTAGCCATAATTGTAGGAGTTTCATCATATCCTCCAAATGTATTAGGCAAACCTGTTTAATGATAAATTATTTAAAACAATTAGGTTTAAATATAATAACTTAATTTTAGCATTAAAATTGGAATAGAACAGACAAAACTCTCCATACAGTAGTGCCACTCAGTGCAAGCCAGAGTAATCAATGGATGCCAAAGGCTTGTGCATAAAACCCCTGTCTAGTGCCTACTCATCCAATATCCCCATACTTGATTCTAGCTTGTGGCTTTCATCAGTGAAGAGCCTTGGACTGCAGAGCTCCATAGTGCTCTCAGATCCAGGACTCCTCACTGATGAAAACCACAAGCTAAAATCTAGTCTGGAAATAGGCACTAGATAGAGGTTTTATGCACAAGCCTTCTGGCATCCATTGATTACTCTGGCTTGCACTGAGTGGCCCTATTGTATGTAGTATTTGCCTGTTTTAACAACTTGAGCAAACATAAGAAATGGCGATCATGTGATGTTTAATGGTTTAATAAAATTAGAGTAGTATGCAATTGCAATCACTAAATAACCATTTAAACAGTTAAAATTCAAATTTATTTTTAAGAATGTAATTTTATTAAGCTAAATTAGAATTGTGAAATACATACAATACTATGCACATTAACAGAAAACTATTTATTAAAATATAAATCTTTATTTAGACAAAAATAATAATACTGTTCTCATCAACCAATCACAATATAAATAACTCCAATAGGGAAAAACAATAACATCTAAAAAATGTGAGCATATGATATCTCCAATAAGATGAGCATTTCAACATCTCTAATAAGATAAAATATAGTGACAAAATTCTAATTAATTAATGATGACAATATCCTTAATTATATGAACATGAAAACATCTCTGATCATGTAAATATGAAACTATCTCAAAATATGTTAAAAAGAGATCTCAAATTGGAAAAATATAGTAAACATCTCAAACCTGATCATATCATAACATTTCAATTCCAATTGTCACTTATCTTTGTAATTAAATAATCACCTTTTAATTAGAATGCTGAATGTCCATTCATTAATCAAATGACTTTTATTTAACTGCAGATGATATAGAAATATTAAAATATTTAAAAATTACAAATAAAACTATATAAAAATTATCAACAAGATCTATAAAATGAAGTGGTAAATATATCCCTTTTATATCTATATAACATTAAAAAAATTATCAAATAAATTTCTCTAACTTTCTATAAAACTGTTATATTGTTACTTTATGTACTAACCCTTTCTGTTTAATATATCTATTACAATTGTTGGAACAGATATTAGAAAATATTTCAATATTTATATTCCTTATTTCCTGCTGCCAAAAAGAAAGAATAAATTCCATTAATGATACTCTTTCATAAAGCATTCTTAATTAATAATAATCTAAGTTATTATTAGTAAGTGCTGTTAGTTACAAATTTAAAACAAGACAACATGACACATTTTCTATTCCACAATAAAAATAGTTATACAGTCATTATAACAACTATTACTAAAAATTATATAATTTTAATTATTATTTTTTTCACTTCTTTTTTATGTATATTAATGTTCTTCATCTGAAAACGAATTCAAAAATTAAGGCAAATGACAAACATAGAAATATTGGATAAATAAAAAAAAATTACTTATTATCTTAGATTGCATTGCAGAATAAAATGTTGAGGACTACCAAAGGACTAAACATTATTGCTAATTAATAAGTTTTTATAGTTTCTTTATTCTTTTATTTCTTCACCAACTAAAAACAACAAAATATGCTAATTAATATACGATGGCTAAACAAATCCATCTTTATTAGTGTTACAATGTTTATTTTATTAAACCTCATCAACCTGACAATTTCAATTGAACAGCAATCTTCTTCAGAACTATAAGATATATATAAATACAATTATACACAAATAATTTATCATATAAACAAATAACTTATTATATCTTCTTTCTTATTACATATATACATATCTTAAATTATTATAATCAAGACGTTAAAAGAGAGACTGTCTCCACTTTTGCATAATTGATTATTAGTTTAATAAATATTAAGTGCCACATTCCATCTGGTTGATACATTAATTTCACTCTGAATTCCCAAATAATTGTGGCAAAGATATACTTAGAGGTCCAAGAATATGTGGATTCATTCTATTCTTGATCTTTTGTTCAACATTTAAAATGCTTTTAATTCATAACATGAGGAAGAGTGATTTACAACATTTATTTATATACGTATATACTAAATATATATATATATATCAAATATTCTATATATATAATATACATCATTCATATACAATATACATATATTATAATGGTTGTTGGAACTCACAAACCTATCTGCCATGCCAGAGTGCCACTAGGCTATTCAAACCTAGAAAATTTATAAAGATGTCAGATACATATGGGTGGGATTCAACTTTATCTAATCGAAAGCCCCAATCACTAGCTCAGGGAGAATCTGAGTTTATAATATCATGCTGTATATTTAAAATTCCTAATTCTTGATTTTTAAAATATTTTTAATAAAATATATATAAGTTACTGTCAAAATTTAATTAAACAAAACATTTTATTATTATGCACCCACACATCAAATATATATAATAAGTTACTGCTAAAATTTAATAAAAACATTTTATTATTATGCACCCACACATTAATACAAGCATCTGAAGATTAAATTAACTATTAAATATATTTGAATTAAATTAGATGCACAGATGGGTACACTCAATAGATTTAATACAATTTTAATATTTTGCTAAGCATAAATTCGCTACATAGAATACCCATACAACTAACCCAATCCTTTTCAACTTAGGGCTAAAATTTCACGTTTAAAGTAACTTTAGTTTACTGATATACCGATGTGACTAATGCAAAATGAAATTGTGAACATAACACATATATGCTGACAGGAATTTACATCTGTAGCATGATATCATTAGAGAAATAATGAATCATGGTGGGAAGGAATGAGAATCTTCCCCATGATCATTAATAAATTTCACCAGACAGGAACAATCCACCGCCCAATTGGTGATACAAAAATGAAATCATTTGAAATATATATATGAGATGCTCTGCAAATAGGGATAACAGTCTTTGCAGGCCTACGATCCCAACAAGGGCATAAGAAAAACAATGGAATAGTCCTATGACCAGTGACAATGCGATGGCTACAATTTTTGGCCATGTATTCAGATGGGTACTATGACCCGTATGCTAACGTAGCAAAAGGGAATGAGTATCCATGTGCGTCTACCCAGATTACATTGACATAAAATACCTGTACATGTATCCACCAACATCGATTCAATTACGAAACAATTAGCCTAAAATTAACAAACTTTAACATAATATTACGAATCTATGTAGCCATTTATATCTATTTTAAGTTTATTAATTTAAATGAAATTAATAAGAATGAAAATAGTAGCAAACATAAATATATAAATATAATAAATAATTTAAATTTTTACTTAGATAAGTGATTTTTTTTTTAAAAATTAAGTGACATTTAAAATTACTACTTGGAAAAGTTTGTATTATATAGTGTAACGGGATATATATATGCGTTACATGTAAATTCTAATACTTAATGTTTTTGTAAATATCTAATACTGAATTAAAAGCACAAATGTTCAAAATGTACAAATAACGAATTATTAATTTATTAATATGTTTGATTTAAATATTAAAATAAGATAAGCTTTAAAAAATTGTAGAATCGAAGCAAAGTTTCTATAGTTTAAATAAAATATAATAAAAACCTTTTAATTTTAAAAATAACAAGAGTTTTTAATGTTAAAAATAAAAATTACAAACCTCCTTGGGGCAAAATGACCAACTGAAAAGATGATTACGAAAGAGATGAATCGAGGAATAGAAACAAAAGATTTGCTTTTCCCGCTCAGAGATAGAGACACAGACCTCAGTGGAAAACCCAAAATCTACTTAGCCATAAACCCAGAATCTACTTGGTGACAAACTCAATGAACCAATGAAATATAGATATAAAATATGTTTGATGGATCCGTGCATTCCAGAGATAAGGTGCCCGAGGACTATAAAAAGAAAAATCCAAAAGAAATAGGAGTCGAGATTAGAAAAATTAAAAATTTAAATTCATTCGTCTTTGCTGAAAGTAGAAATAAAAATCTAAAAAGCTATTATCGCTGTCACCCAAGATGTAATCAGCTTCACCGTGCTTTTTTGGGTACGGCCGGCCAAAGGCAGCCTTCATTTCCACAGATCCCAGGATCAAACTACTGGAACCATCTTCATAAAATGTCTTCGGAAATCTTCATAAAATCGTCATCGTCCACAAAAAATGGCCCTTGTGTAACTCAGATCTGCATCACAAAGGAACGAGCATGGAGAAAGGCAAGTATAAATTATAAATAAGAAATATAAACTCTTCAATCTAAAATCTCCGAACTTTAATTTTATTTAAATATGAACTATAGACTTTCTTTCCAAATCAAACCAGAACTTTATTTTTCTAAACTTTGAAATTTTAAAAGTCTTATCTAAAGTTTGAAACGTAATCTTTTAAAATATGTATTGTTTTTCTTTTATTTATTCATGCTTAATATCTGTTTGTAATTGGGTAGAGGTTTGCGATTGCAAATTTAATTTAAAGATGAAAATACTTATCGTTATTTGGGCATTATTGAATTTAAAAGAAAAGTAAGTTAAATAATATTTGTAGTTAAAAAATAAGTTAAATATAATGTGTCATTTTAAAATGATTTTAAAACCTTAAACTAAAGATTTTTTTTTTAGAATTAAATTAATAAAATGATTTAAATGTTAATTGAGTGTAGATGGTTACTAGACTCGTTTAAATATATGTTAGTTTTAAAGGGGTTTTGATTTTGGACTATTTGTTTCATAGTTGTGTCCATGCTGGTGGAGAGATATATGGACATTTATATCAATGTAATGTGAAGTGTGTTAGCACCTAGAACGTTGAGTCCAACTGAAAGCATGACCCCAAAGAGATAGTCATATTGTTGAAAATGGATGCAAACATATTTCCTGTGCCATTGACCCAGCTCTATGGATTGGGAGGATAAGCACGGCAACATAGACCGCTCTCCCATCCATATGAAGCATTATTCTTTTATTATATTACATGCATGATTCCTTCGCCAGATAGACGTAAATTCCTGTACTGATGAAGGTCATGTTTCTTCAAATAATATCACACTGTTCAGATGCACATTCCTGTCAGCGTGATTCTATGCTAACATGTTCACATTGCATTGGTTGCTGATATATATCTGGAAGCGAGTGTTGGTGTGGCTGCAGACTTTTAGCCTGGAATCAAATGTTTGAAAGTCTTTTAAGTGTGTCGTCTGGGTAGCTCATCTATACTCAACATTTCTAAAATTAAAAATAAAAGTTAAAATAAAAATAATAGTAAATAATAATGAAACAAACATAATTTTTTTTATATAATTATTTTTCAAGTTTGTGTGTAGTCACTTATATATATGTGAATAAAATCTTTTTGTGTTATTAATACTAACAGTGATTGTTTTTATTATTATTTATTAAAAGAAATATATTTAATAAATGTTTTAAAACTCTGCTACTCCATGAGCTAGTGGCATGGGCTAGCGATTGTGATCTTCACAGCGCGTATCTGTCTACTTTATAAATTTTCTAGGTTCAAAAAATGGCCTAGTGGCGCCCTGTACGGCAGATACAGTAAAACTGGATATTTTCACTTCTTTTCCCGACCATTATAATAATTAAAGTTCATATTTCATTTAATGCAAAAGTACATACTTTCCAATGTTGTAGGATTATTGAAGTCCACCTTTGCAGTCTTTAATATGACACACAACTCCATAAAAAAGTCCTTCCATTTAATATTAATATTGTTCCAGGAAAGACAAGTCCATTGTTTACTACTTTCTGGAAACCATCACTCTGGAAATAGCCTCAGCTGATGCAAGTACGCAAAACAATTTATTGTGTGACCTCTACATTTTGGAGGTCAGTGATACATAAATAAAAAATGTTTAAATAACATGCAATCAGCAAGAGCAATTCAAATCTAGAAAAAGTTTTCTTTTTTTCTTTTTAAATCATTTTGAATTTCTTATCATCGAATTCCAGGCGATGATGATTTTTTTCTGTGGACCATGTATTCATTCACAGTTATTGGTCAGCTTTCTTTTGAGCAGTTTCATCAGATTTTATTACTAGGAAATTTTTAATTGCTCTTATCTGACTGATCGATTAAATACCCTCAAGGTCCTGCTTGCTATTATGTCATTAATTTAAATAAAAAATCATTTCCATTCTAAGATTTAAAATAATTTCCCCATAGAAAATAAGATTAAAAATAATTTGTAAATAGAAAATAATTAACAACTTTTATTTTCTTTTACATTCCTTTAAAATAATTTTATCTTTAGATTGTTTTAACTTTGATTTTCTTTTAGGTAATTATTTAGTAGGTTGCCATTTATGCAATTATTATATATTGATTGAAATATTTATTTTTTATATTTCCATTTGAGAGATGATTTTATTTATAGATATTTTCCACTTTTATTTGAAAGTGATGTAATGGCATATATGTATACTGTTACATATTTCCGAACTTCTTCAAAAACAAAACAATAAAAAAAAAGAATTTACTTAGTGTTAGAAAAAAATATTTTTAAAGTTTTTTTTTTTTTAGTAATTGCACAAAAATATTTTTTTTTAAGTCTCTTCTCCTTGAGCATGTGCCTACCATTCAACTATTCCCCATTTCCTTCCCTTTTTCTTTATTAAACAGTTTTTCCTAAAACTACTTTTTTGTATTATATT
Source organism: Epiperipatus broadwayi (assembly GCA_028023455.1). NCBI lineage: Eukaryota > Metazoa > Onychophora > Udeonychophora > Euonychophora > Peripatidae > Epiperipatus > Epiperipatus broadwayi. Next base: position 3,061,441 of record JAQFVV010012412.1, read on the forward strand.
TTACAAGTTTTTTTTTCTCACGTGTATGCATATGTGTACAATTTACTTTCTGGCAGTACTTTTACATCTACATTCTAATCTATAACTTTAATATAAACAAAAAATATGCATTTTAAAAAAAATATTTTTTTTACTGGCATAATTTTCTTTTAAAAATTCTCAGGATATTCATAGTTAAATTGTATCGTCCCATGTTTGGTGCCGTGCTCAACAAAAAGATATATATATAATGGTCAGGATGAGCCAACAACAGCAAAATCACCACTAGGGTGATTTAAACCATCACAACTTATTCCAACCTACATAGTACTTCATTTTAATTAGGCGTGGTGATCAGGGAGAGGTAGAGACTCTTAGAATTAGATTACAAATACATGACTTCTCTGTGGCAAACAGGATACCCAATGCAATGTATATATAAGATACAAACACTTTATTAGTATTAAAGTTACAAACAAATAAACAAAAGAAATGACTACTGCTTAATTTGATTGCTAGACTTATAAGATAATGGAAATTACAATAATTAGTGAATATATATGTCAAAGTGTCAATGTATGACAGGTATATAAATAAGAGAGCTCGGATAATGAACATATTTGATCTTTGGGGAAAATATACCTCAAGCAGGTATGCGATAATAAATAAAGCAGGGTAAGTTTAATTAACTATAAAATGTGGTTAAAATAGATGATCACATTGTTCTCATGATCATGACTTATCACTGCTGAAATATCAGTCTTTAACATTTCACAAAATAAATAGGTCATGGAATGAAGGAATGAGCATCTTCATATAACCCTAAATAACTCTCATTAAAAGACACGAACAATCCACTTCACTGGTAACAAGACAAGAAACAATACCCTCCGGGTCTAATAAATAAAAGGAATGTTCCTGCATTTGTGTGGAACTGATTCAGGAGAAACTGAAGCAGGGATATACATCTGCTGAAGAAACACAATAAAATAATCATGAAATTGACCTAGTAATGCTATATTTATATAAAATAATAAATATTTGGATTTAAATCTATATAAAATAAAACATAAATGGTCATGTCATAAGTTTATAATATGTGGGCATTTATTATATAGGCTAAATCATGACCTTTCCGATAAAATTATCCTTGCTTAATTAAAGATCTGCCCCACAGGTCTTAAAATATATAAGAATTATTGATACAATAGTCTACAATGATGACATATTAAATTGTGTTAAAAGTTTCAAAGAATTAAATTATGGTATCGTATATTTTATTATTTATAACATACGTTTTATAGAATTGAAAACAGAGTACCTGCAGTATACATATATATTTGTCAAAAGAAAAGAAATGAAGTTTTAACTTTTAACTTCGAACATTATTAAATTTTATTTTAAAACTGCAGGTTGTTTATAAATCACATATACGCAGTGTACATATATACTTATTCCTTCTACAAGAAAATAAAGTTTTAACTTTTATTTTGTTAAACTCAGTTTTATTTTAAAAATTTGTTTATGAACCATTCGTAATTGCATTAATGAGCCAGATTACGTATTTGAAATAATAGATTCTGAATAGATAAGTTTAACTAGCAAATAACAACAACAACAACAAAAAAATTATAATCAGTGAGGAGGGATTTAAATATCTTGCTTTTATTTAACTTTTCTTTAAATGTCGTCAAATATTTTAACCATTGAAATATTTTATCAAATTTACCTCCGTCTGAATCTTTAACAATAAGTCTAGCAAATTTAAGAAAGTTAGAGTATATATTGCAAAAGTTGATCTTCCTTATTATGTACAATTAATTAAGCATGTGTTATAACACAATAAGAAAATATTTAAATAATGCAATGAAATATTTAAATAACATGGTAAGAAACATTTTACAGAATGATTAATATATAATTATTTATTGTTTAGCAATAAATTTAAATTTATGAAGTTAAAATAAATCACTATTTTAACAGTTCTTTGAAGGATTTTGATAGACAGTCAAACACTATGCTGAACTTCCCAGCATAATTCATTAAGTTTTATGGAGTAGTGTTTTTGGCTATTGTGGTCACTGCTATAATATTGTACTAGGAGCTTCTTACTGATGGTGATGGCATAGTAGGTCAGAAATTTGGATCATCATTTGAAGGCAGAGACTTTATCGGCCTCGCATTTTATGGTGCCAGGGAACTCCATACTTAGTTCTATGGAGATGGTCAGAGACATCGTGGTGAGCTACTCACTAATCATAGCATGATGTAATTTTACAGCTTAAAAAAAACTTTACAATAAGTTTACAAGAACTAAAAACTTTTTTTCCTGCTCCTATATATATCCCTCCAAACAAAGGCATCCGGATGTTTCAAATTGATTAATTAATTTTAAGAGAAAATTATTTTCTTTACTATCTAAAAAAAAATCTTGCTGATTATAATCTTGATCTAGTTTAATTTTTAAAATTTTAGTAATTACATTTCTTAATTAAATTCCGAATGGCTTTGATTTTATCTGATCCTTACAGTAATTATATGTTTTGTCACCTTTTTCCCTAAAATAATTCCAAAATTAGAATTTAATTTAATTTATACATTCTTTTGATCATCAGTTGATTTTAATTAATCAATTACATTTTCTTTGCTGACTTGAAACCCCCTTATTATAACATTAAATTCTGTAACAAAATTAAATTTCATAATAAAACTGAATTTCTTTTATATATTTTCTTTAAATGCCTTAGAATTACAACTTATGGCAACAATATATACATTAAGCATATATATATATATGTGTGTGTGTGTGTCTATCCTTTTAACAATTAGTAATGAATCCAGTTAACCATAAGATTAAAAAAAAAACAATATTCGGCAAATTACTTTGGCCAAGGGGTATTTAAGATAATTAAAGGGTGACCATGTACATGGTGGAGTGACTATATCCAAATTATTTTTAATTGACAAGTTAGTACTAGTTGTAAGCAATGATCAAATTGAACCCACATAAAAACAAGTTTCCATGTAGATTCAATTATATTTCCTGATTGTTACTCCCTCCACTTAATAATTTATTACATTAACAAAATAAATTATCAGCTTGGTTTGGGTAAAAAAGGACAAACAACAAAATTATTAACAACAACTTTAATTAAAGAATAAAATTATAAGATAATAATAAAATATTTCCAAATTTAAAATTAAAAAATTATATGGCGATCATGCTCGAGGGGAAAACCTTTGTAACTTACAATAACTCTTTGAGGATGACTATAGAAAATTCAGTTAATTTATTTTAACATCTTTGTGAACTCACATATATATTTTGTATCTGGAAATGTGGAAATTTTCCATTAATCATTAAATTTTAATGTCAGCTGGCAATATAATATTTTAGTTTCTTTTGGTTCATTCAGAGGCAGTTTTTCTATGACAGTTTCCATTGCAATTTTCTTCTCAACATTTAAAATAGGCAGATTGACAGATTAATTTATAGAAGTTCATTTCTATGAGATAATCACTTGAGATGACTAATTTTCCATTTATAGCAATAACTGTCAAATATTACTTCAGCATTCTATAGTGATGAATAGGTCAGCAACATCAATGTTAACTTTTAAGGCATTTCTTTGCCTAGTAGACTCTACATTCAGCTATAATACTGGTAAGATCATGGGAAGCCTTCTGAAGGGTTCTCTACTCCATAAAATGCATGATATTAACTTAAAAATCTTACAAAATTTTATTGATTTCTATATAATAATAGACATGATGGCAAAGTGTTACAATTCTTCCCACCATTTCTCAGCAAACAAAGCTTCTATTGGTCCCCTAGCAAGTTCTTGTTTTAAAAAAAAAATTATTTATTTTAAAAGCATAAAATAATAATACATTTTATTTTTACACTTATTTTTTTAACATTTTAAAACCACTTTAATATTTATTCTATATCCATATCTTTTAATATTTTGTTACACATAATAAAGAAAAACATTAAAAATACTAGCATAAAAGCAATGCCTGTAAATTCAGATGCAAGGGTTATATTTGCCCCTCCTCCATTTAGGAATATAATAGAGTTGATTTAGCCATAAATATTGCTTGATTTTATTTCTACATAAAAAGACAATTTCTTTCAATTTTACAATAATGTCACATTTAGCCATACTTCTTTGAAAACGGACTTACAATCTGCTATTAACATAACAAATAATGTCATCTATACAAATCCAGCACATTAGTATTCATATAAAAAAGTTTGTTTCATTAATTCAATTAAAATTATTTATTGAACCTGATCATCTATCTGCAATGTTGAAATAACCAAAAAAATCTCCCACTGACAGTGAGTATATCATGAAATATGAAAACCAAAGATCTAATTTGAGCACAAATATAATATCTACCAAACCATATAATGGACAATGTATTTAAATAAAGCATTGTTCTACTAAGAGACTTAAGAGGCTGAGAAATATCAAAATATGCCTGGTTCATTTTTGAGACTTAGAAGCTGACAAATATAAAACTTTGCTTAGTTTACTTTTGAGACTTAGAGGCTGGCAAATATAAAAAATAATATGGTTGGAAACAGTGCTGAGATAAAAACTCTGAAGTATCAAATAGACATGACAATCTCAAAACAATGAAACACCATTCATTACCCATATAAAAAACGACATGATTGAATTTCAACAGTTTCAAACTATATGGTATTTTCCTTTACATGCTTAATCAACAATACAAAGAATAGAGTGATATCATTTAATTCTGAACCCTGATGATTTTTTTTAATTATTCATTTATTGACATTGTTGGAACATAGAGTATGAAATTTGTATATTAAAGAATTCTGAAACTCCTATCAAACATTCAGAGTATCAAGAGTACTCCTATTTTTTTTTGTTTAACAACCCTTTCAATATTAAATGCAGCATCATTATTATACCTAGTTCATTTGCCATGATTTTTTTTAACCTATTGTTTAGCCTTTAAACAGTACAATTCTTTTTTTTTTTTAAAAAAACAAAACAAACTAGTCTTTTTTTTTCAATGCTCAGTAGTATCTATCTCTGTAATATAATAGGTACTATATAAATTATTTTTCCATTCTCCTATATTAAGTACCTATTCACAAGTCCAGTCATCAATTAAGAGATCATCCTTATTCATAGAAGGATTAGACCTTGCATCTCTCTAAATTCTTCTCTCACTTTGCATCCTATCATTATACTCTATTTTAATAGGTGTGTCAGTGGTATAATTTGTTTTTCTATTAGGAGATCATGGTTTATGATTTGACTGATAATATTCCCCATTATTAATATCAGTTCCACTTCCAGTCCCTACATATTATTCCTGTTCTATTGCATCTAATGGCACTACCTATTGTCCTTCTTCTTTTTCAGGTAGTTATAAAGGTTGACCGTCAGATCTTTTTCCATACCATGATTGTTTGTACCTAATGGCATTTATCTGGGATTCAGATCCCCTTTTAGCTTCAGATTATTAAGCGGGTGTCACGTATGTTTTATTTGATTGGTCGAAATGTTTTCTTTTTTAATGATGTAAAAACTATAAGCATGATGCCAACAGAAATATGGGCAATAAAGACAGAAAACTTTTAGCGGCATCATGAGTTTCACAAAAATACGCTGAACAAGGCCTTCCATGAAGTCTAAATGTAATTGCAGAATATCGGGCTCATAAGTATTCAATTTTAATTTTTTTAATAATATTTTAATTTTTTTTTAAATTATTTGAATTAATTTTTATTAATTTGCATTTGTAGTGGTGTGTGTCTATATAAATTCCATATTTATTTATGCTTATATGAATTCATATGTACAATAATTTTGTGTGTTTTAATCCACTTATTTTATAAAAATAATGATTCTCAAAAGGTTTAATATTTTATTATTATGTTTATATGGTGTGTTTGTGTTTACAAATAATGATTTACAAAACTAATAATTAAATGTACAGAAAGATTGCATATGCAGGCAAAGAATCAAATTCTGATTCTTGCCTATGCCTTGATACTCAACTGTGGAGTCACTAGTTTTCATCACATTATTTTCAAGTCTATAGCTAACTAATGGACTATATGCAAATAAATTACATCTATGTGATACAATAAATATAACAAGATAGCATCACTGGTGCGCATAAAGAATATAAACATCACTGGTGTGTATAAAGAATATAAACATCACTGATGTACACAAAAAATATAAAATAAAGAGATGAAATTAATTTTATCAGAGATACAGACAGTAGCCTACAATTTCTAGTTTTAGATAGACAAGAAGCCAATTGCTACAATGACAAAAACATATCTATCTTCTGGAAATGATTTGTTTTGTATCTTTTATTAGGATGAATCTTTTTCTTATAGATGGCTTTGAGTTTTGGTAACTTTTGGGGTACAAGATGAAAATGAAGAATTCTTATGTGAATACTTTTGGAGATTCTGAAGCCATGGATTATCTCAGGTAAGACATATTATATATGGTTTGAAAGATAATTTGTGAGAACTACAAAAAAATTATCACTGAAAACGTAATTTAAACTTAATTAATGATGAATTAGAAATTATGAACAAATAATAAAATAATAATTATGTAGATGTTATCTACTTAGCTTGTATTTCAAGACCTCCATTATCAATGGATCAAATGAAATAAAATTAAACAAGATCAACAAACTTCTTTATTTTTTTTTTTTTTTAATACTGTGACATACACCATTAATCTGGTTATTTACAATATATATACACTATATACACACATACAGCAGTATTTATTTATTTAGCATACAGATTTTTTTTTTTTAAGATTAGTTTAACTATTAACAAAATATCATAAAAAACATGTAGAATATCTAAGAAATATATTCATCAGTGGTTTTATTAAGTTTTTCAATTTTGTTATTGCATTCATAGATTCGAGAGTTATGTTTCAAGGTTTGTTTTTGTCAACATTTAAACAGATCAATGACTGTTAAATTCCATTTATGAAGAAATCTGATGATGAGACTCCAGTTGAGCTTAAAAAGATCAGATCCATCTGGTTTTATTATTGGATCTGGAAAAAGGAATTTGTTTTGAATCTAATAAGAATTCTATTTTTTATGCTATAATTGAATTGTAGATTCTTAGTTGAACATCCAATAAGAGGATCTTGATTTGTAGCACATCTTAAATGGTGAAACTACATCTTGAGTTATTAACAAATCCAATTTTCTTAGTAGGTTTTTATAAATTTTCTATGAGGCAACTTCTCAGATATCTGATGGAGAAATATTTGAAATAAAAAGCTGCTGCAGAAAAATAAACTTGAGTATGTAATTAATTTTTCTCATGATAATATTTAAATGAGTATTCAGAAATTTACTGTGGGAGCTTTTTTTCCAAACAGTTTAACATGGCATTTGTTAGTAGAATATTTTAAAACTAAGAAAAGCTATCTGTAAAGTAGTTGCATCACAATCCCAAACAATGCTATCCAGCTTTTCAAGGAAGTTATTCCTAAAAATTACATTTGATCTAACTTTATGCTATTACCTAAGGTTATTACTAAATAGCCTCATGTGACTCTAGATCCAACCAGGTAAACACAAGCAATTAATAGACACCAAGTATCATTGCAAATTAAATTTTCATACTAAGAAATGGGATCATATGATGTTTATTGACTTACTTATGCTTATATAGACAATTGTTATTGATATAAATTTTACATATAAACTAGAAAAATCATGTGATTTTTGTTTTGGTATATAAAATAAAAATATGATTTATTTTTTATTGGCATTAAATAGTTATTACAGTATAATTAAATTAAAAATATAATTTTTTTTTACCTGCATTAGGATAGCAAAGAACATAAGCTGTAGTATTTCTACTAATAGCTTCAATAAATGGTCTCATATCAGTAGCACCCAGGGCACAATTTAAACCTATACTACAAAGAAATAATATATATATATATTTAGGTGTGTGTGTATATATAAACACATAAATGTACAGAATTAAAACTTCTATTATTATTTTTAAAAAATATGAAATAAAACATCTGAAAAAGATAAATGACCTCCCAAGACAAATTTTATGCTGAAATAGAATTCTCAAATACCTTAAAGCATTTTTTCTTATATATTTTTTTATCATTTGTTCAGTAATTATCAATCCCAAATTAAAAATTGCAAACTTTCTGCATTCAGAACTTTGATACCATCCATGTCAGATAAATCTATAGATTAATGATTATTGTTAATCATATATTAGGCAAGAGATTACACTTTTATTAAATTAGAAATTTATTGAAAATATATGAATTATTACTAAATTAGATTTGCTAATGTTTTTTTCATTTATGTAATCATAATGATAAAAATAATTTATATCAAAATTTGAATCAAACAAAAATTGAAAACAATTCATTAATTATATTTTATTTAGTTCACAATATAACGGGATAAATAATAATAAAAAATTAGACAAAGCAGATAAATCACACTTTTACTTCCAATTAGATTTTTATCCCTGAAATCAGAGTACAGTCAATTATACTATAGGTTAACAAATAATTTAGGAAAAATAATTAACAAAAAATAAAACATGAAAGTCAATGTTATGATATCCTGAAACAAAATGAGTTAAAAATAATATATAGCCTATGCTAAGATAATACATTAATTAAAAAAATATTATAAAAAAACAGTAAAAAATAAAATTAATCAAAAAATGGGGATGCTGTTATAAAATCCATTATTGCTGTGTTCAAACTCATAAAGATTAACAAACTAAAATACTGTAATAGAAAAATCTACTATTGTTATATTCAAATTCATAAGGTTGAACAAACTCAAGTATTGTAACTAAAATTAATGTATAGAATATGTGATTCTTATAAATTTATGTGAGGGACAAATGTCTAGTAATGAAGGTTTCATGAATCATATACTTGTACTAGTATTTATAACTTAGAATACTTTTAATCTATAATTTAACTCAAAAAATGGAAGTGGGAGATATATAACTATTCTATGATTAAAAATGTATTAATGCCCAATTATTTGTATATTTGGGTGTGCCATAAAGAATGCTAAATCAGCCCTTTTACAAGCTATATATAGAAAAAGATGACATCATTATTACATAGTGTAGTTTATTAATTCTATAAGTACTAAAAATATAATTTAAGGTATGTAAGAAGAATTTTGAAAGCAGTAAATCATAAATGAAATTAATTTGTTAACACCATACTTGACAATTTATTATCTTTATTTGTTTTTTCTAATACTGTAAAATTGTACAAAATATACAGTTATAAAATAATAAAATATATTATAAAATCAAGTTTTGTAAATTTGAAAGCAAAATAACTAATGGTATAAAATTTTAATTAAGAAATCTTATCAATAAGCAACTTAATTGTATTCAAATTACTATTGAAAAATAACTCATGATGTTTAGTCAATAAGAATGGAAAAATTGTTAGCAATTTGAAAAAAAAAAAAAACTATTGTTTTATAGCTATGTATGAGAAATTAAGACATAAGTAAAAGAGGAGGTAAAAGAATTGAGGACCAATTTAAATGATTCATTAGTCATTATTGTCATTCCTAGAGATTTATCTAGATATAACATTCTATGGCACTATATTAAAAGCAAATAATAAGGAAAAGTTATGAAGTAATCATTAGTTTATCTGATCATGAAAATACCAGTCTAGGATTGAAAAGTGATAATTTTCATTATACTTCTCCAAAAATAACTACAAGTATATAATCATCAGACAGAATTGCTAAGCAAAACCATTATTTGAGTTCAATTTCTATCTAAAATGTGATTCTTGGAGAAAATGAATATTCAGCTGGAATACGTTAATCAAAAGCCTTGTGGTGTGTTTGAAAATACCTATTATTTAATCTATGCCATAATAAATGAATCCTGACTTATACGTTTAAAAATTAGAGAAAACATATTATCATGGAAAGATTATTTACCATCATTTACTAGATTTATAATTACAATATGCAAACAATAAGGAATCACTATCTGAAAAGATTAACTTTGTAACTATAAACCCAATAACAGACAAAAACAACTTGGGAATTCATATTGTATTCAGAGAGGCAAAAAATAACTGCTGGTGAATTATAAATACATTAATTTACGATTTTTAATGTTGTTTGTTTATTTACATTTTGTTTGCTTACATTTTTTATTGGATAGTGTATAAATGAAGTCATGTGTGTTGATAGACCATACTTTGCAACTTTACTAAACAAAGTTATTATCTCAAATTACAGAAAAACTGGTTTAAATTAGTTTCCTCTGACATTATAAAAGTATTTTTTATCTAATGTAACAAAACTTTTGCTATATTTGGAAGAGAATAAAAGTCCTAAATTTCCTTTCAAGTGTTTCTTTCTTTACATTAAACTCCTTATTACTTTAAATGGCAAAAGTGATCATTCACACATTATTTATAAAGTAGATATTTCAGGCATGCTTTTTTTTTTTTTTTTAGAAAAATGTCTACCAATAACTATGTAGACACAGAAATTTTATATGAAAAACTCGTTACTTTAGGATTTTTACAAGATATACAAAAGTCATCAACATGTTTCCCCATTTGCTGTATTTATTCACAAATAACATAAAAATCTAAAAGTTGATCTTTACATTAAACAATTTCATTCATTGCTTTAGTAAATTATATTAAATTTTTCCTTTCAAATTACAAGTTTTTATTTTGATACTACAATGTACTAGTTAGGTACCATGAATTTTTTATTAATGATATTTTTATATAAGTTTCTGTAGTGTAATATAATCACTTAATATATCTCTGGATTAGTCAACCTTCAAAATTTGTGATCATAATTCACAATAAAAGTTATACATCCTTTTAATTCTAATTCAATCATCTTTTGTATAAAACTGCAATAATTATATTAATCTCCATTAAACATAAGATGACATTAAAAATATATATACCAATATATAATTGTATGTTGAATTATTTCCATCATCTAGTATTAATTGTTAAGTGTCATTAGAAAAATTCAAACTTTATTAAAACTTTTCAAACACATTCATTTGTTCATAATAGTATACCAATGTTTTGAGTTATATTATTTTCCTTTCTTCTTCAGGTGTCGCTAGTCTGATTAGTGACAATACTAGCATGGGTATTCAACCTGTGATCTTTCAACTTGTGAATATTAAATTTAAGGTGAGGCTCTAACCTATTAAAATATTTTGTCTAAGAGAGCAGTCAGTAGAAATTTTATATACTAAGAGTGTCCCCAGTTACTTCATTTTTTTCTTGAGGGCAAAGTTAATAAGTTGTTCTGAATGTTGTAAATTGTCACACAGGGTTGACCTAATGATTTATTTCCCACTATCATGTAAGCAGTTTCTTTAAATTTTCTTTTACATTTTCCTTTTCATCCAATATTCTTGTATTTTCTCAATTGAACATATGCTCATAAACTGAATGCTCTGCTAGTTTACAAACATCTGGTTTTTCCCCTCTTTAATTATTACTTTGTGCACTTTTAAGGATTTTTCAATGGGTAACTGTATTCACTAATATACATCCTTCAACATTCACATTGCATTTCAAAGATGCAGTTTTTGTTTTCAGCATTTTTAGTTTGGGTTTTGTAATGTTAGGATTCCTCATAATGTACTATAGCTTTAGAAAACTGTTCTGATATTATATAGATTCCAGATTTTGTTTAAATTCTCCGCTGTCCTTGGTACATGTAGATACACCAATGTCTATAATTGTTTTTTCTTTTGATGTTTTTTTTGTTATCTATTTAAAATTTTCATAATAATAGTTTATGGATAGCCATTTTTCATGAAACTTTTTTCAAATCACTAGTTTCGAACAAACTTCTTTTGCTCTGATTCATGGTGATAGTGTAACTTCAATTTTTGTGTTTGTCACATTCCTGTGAATGTAAGTTATCTATAGACTGTGGTTTAGATTTTATGAGAAAGTCTTATCAGAAGAACCCAAAGTAATAATTAAAGAGAGAAAAAAAATCCAGATATATCTTAAGTAGCAGACCATGCATGCATTAACAATAAAAATATGTTAAATTGGGACAAGACAAGAATATTTGACAGAGCAAAAAGAAAAAAATTTAAAGAAGTTATTCACATGATAATGGCAAATAATCTTGTAAGTCAACCTAGTGTGACAATTCATAATATTTGAAAAACAGTTATTAAGAAAAAAATGGAGAAATCAGAAAATCCATCATAGATAAGTATATCAAATTTCTACTAATAGTTGCTTTTCATGAGATAGTCTAATTCGTTTGAGTTTCATCTTAAATTCAGAATTTATGAATCAATCTAGAGAGCCCAGGTTTGAGTACTATGCTAGTATTATCTCTGATTCCAGAAACACTTGGAAAAAAAAAATACCACATGAAATAATATTATATATTAACCTATGTACAGTTGAATGTTTTGAAAAATTTAAATAAAATTTGAACTTTCTAAATACCATTTAACAATTAATTCTAGAAGATGGAAATAAAATGCCATCGCCATAAACTTTCAGACAAACAATATAACAATATTTGATTAAATCTTCTATAATGCTAATAATTTCAAAAATAATTATAATAATTCTATAGATGAAATATGTTGTCATGTAAATATTATTTACAAATTATTTATGTTTACAAGATGAGTCAAGATTATCTAAAACAAAGTTTAAAAGAAAACACTAAAAAAGAAAATTACATATATGTATAATAAAAGAATGTAAGCATTTGAGTTTACAAATTCTACATGAATAAGAATAATAATAATAATACTCTATATGGATAAAAAAAAAATAATAATTAAATTTTTTTATATTTATTTGATTTTAGCTTAATTATTTCCTTTTCTTGGTATGTCACATAATTAATTGTATGAATTTTATTAGTCTACAACTTTAATGATGTCTAATGTTCAATATCCAATTTAAATTAAAAGTTGAACCATTAATTAAGCAAACACCAAAACTATATCACTATATATTGAAATAATATATTTAAGGTTAATGATTTGAGATCAAATATAGTGCATAGAAAAGTTAGATTAATAGGGGAGACAATTGACAAGATTTATAGAAAAAAAACATTAGTAGGAGTTATTAAGTGGAGATTTATTATTAAATGAAAATAAAGGGAATTCTCTAAGTATATGTGTGTGTGTATATGTTGATATAAAGTCATATATAAAAAATATTATGTTTAAGAAATATGTTTGTAAAAAAATATATCAAATTAGTATAATTTGAGAACTTAAATTTTATTTTTAGATTTTAATTAAATAAAAAAAAAGATAAATGTTTATAATGTAATTAAAAATTAATAGATAAATTGCATAAAACACACACACACAAAGTAATGGCTATCTATAGATGATATGTAATAATGAGATCTCCAAGATTTAAAAAAAAAAATTAAAAGTTTAAAATGTTTCTTATTTATTAAAACTAATGAGTGCAAATATAAGAATAACTTTTGATCGGCCAGGATTAAAAAAAATAAGACAAAAAAATTTCTAGATCATTCCTGTATTAACTAGATAAAGGCATTACTAAATAAAAAACTTGACTTAATTTGAAACAAAATGTGTTTTTTTTTACCTTATTAAAAGAGTAATTTAATAATGTCCACATAAACCTACTGAAGATCTAGTCTTCAATAATTTCAGAAGGCGTAACATGAATTTTTCTCTTCAAATAAAGGAAAACAAAAGCCAGACTTTTAATTTTTATAAAGAAATGTAAACAAGGTTTAGATTGACAACTTCAGGAATTGGCTACTAACTACTAGATATAATTCTCAGAGTTTCTCAAGGAAAGAAGAAAGAAAAAAATATATTTTGAACTAATATTTGATTTAAAGAGATCTTCCATTTAAACATGTGTTTTCTAATTAGTTGTTAGTAAAGACTGTACGTATAAACTTTTTTTTTTATATCTGCTTTGGAACATTTTAAAGAAAAGAGACTTTAAGTTTATATATATATACACACACTTTATTCATATATCCCAACTATATATAACTATGGTATTTATTATTTAAAATTTATATTATTGAAAATGTATTCTACATTGTAAATTCAATGTGATAGCTTCCAATGTCTGTACAGAACTATAACTTTAATTAAAAATCTTAATTGGTTTGTGGTATAAACTTTAATAGTCTATCAACATTAGACATAAGAAAGGCTACTATTGAAATTGCAATTGTAATTACCTGTTAGTTTTTTTTGTTTGAGTAAAACAAAAGGAAGAAATAAATTTCAACTGTTAAATAGATCACATTTAAAATAGGATAACTTAAAATTTTGAGAATGTTTATTGCTTAAAGTAAAATAAATTGTCTCTTTAAGAATCTTAAATATTAAATTGTTTATATATATATGGATAAAAATGTGTGTGTATTAATATGAATTATATAGTGATCCAAGTTTTCAATAATTGATTTAAGTAGTCAATACTAGTGAAATAGGAAAAAGTTATAGTAGTATTGACAAATATAAAAAAATTATGTAATCTGGGTTTAATAAAACTATTTAATCAATAACTTTGGTTCTATTATTGTAAATTTTGTCAGCTTATTGTAGATTGAAGTAGTGACCAAACAACATTACTGTTAGTTGCCTATTTATGGACTAGACCTTCTGATGAAGATTTCAAGGCTCCGAGTTAGACACGGGGATATTTAGGTTTGTATGTGTATAAGAGTTAAGAGCTTAATAAGTTGAATAAAGTTTTTATGCTATAGTATTCTTAAATAATGCCTCATTTAGGTTAACATATAATTGAGAAATTAAATTACAATTTGCTCTGTCATACTGGTGGAGTTCAACATATATATGCTAGATTTATAAATAAACAGACTTTGATCATGTTGAAATCTCAGGTCATCATTAGTGATATGAAATCAAAATTGGGGAAGGGGGAGAAGTTATAGAAAGTTTAGTTAGAATATATTTGTAGAATTCAGTTTTTTAAATTTATATATGTTGTTAATAAAATTG
Source organism: Epiperipatus broadwayi (assembly GCA_028023455.1). Taxonomy (NCBI): domain Eukaryota; kingdom Metazoa; phylum Onychophora; class Udeonychophora; order Euonychophora; family Peripatidae; genus Epiperipatus; species Epiperipatus broadwayi. The sequence continues at coordinate 3,076,496 of JAQFVV010012412.1, forward strand.
GTTGTATTTATTAAAAGACAGCTCAATAATGTACAAATTATCATCTATTTTAAATAGAAATCACAACTGATTCACATCAAATAACTCAAGAAATATTTGAATAAATCATAGTAAAATAGAGCCAGATGAGTGTTTATTATGTACACAACAATCTAGCAGGATGACAATTGGGCATACATGGAAAGGATCTAATGCACTTATAAAGAAAATGTTAGATAAGAAATAATAGGAAACACTTTAATTGGAGAAAGATAGGTTTTTATTGATTTATTTTATTACTAGCAACATTTAAAATAACTATTATATGTATACACATCAAAACATATCACATGGCTCGAGTTATCATGACATCATGATTTGGCCCCCCAAATCCTAATCCAATCCATGATAATTCAGATTATAATTTATTACGATGGTGCTCTAATGTAATCAAACAAACTTTTTACAATATAATATTCTTTCTGTATTCACACATCCTATGTTTAACTAAACATCAGATTAAAATATAGAAACCATTGCAACTTATAAATAAATGTACTATAAAGAGTTCAGAAAGAGGATCTTAACCATTATGATATGTAAATATAAACATCACGATAAATGTTTGAAGAGTTAAATTAATATTGTTATATGTAAATAATTACAATATTAATAGCATTAGATAATTTTGAAATAGTACGCCAAAGCATATTTAAAAGAAAAAAAAATCCACATTATTAATTTGATTATATTCCAAATTAGTTCACTCAAAAGTAAATTAAATTTTTTTTCTATGATAAATATTAAAATGTATCTATAACTATTAGACTATTAACAAAGAAATTTAACAAAAATTCTTATTAATTTAAATTCAATCTCCATTCTTCTTTTAAATTTTAATTTGTCCATGTCTGAATATTACAAGAATATATATCTAAGTGCATCCCTAATTTATACAAGAAATTTATTCCACAATTTTTTGTGTAACTCTGATTTATGTATAACTCTGGAAAATGCCGTGTTATTTTTTTGTTAATGAATAAAAGAAAAATATCTTTGCTCCCACTTTTTTCCCTTTAAGCAGTAGAACAATGAAGTAAAATTATTTTGAAACTAATAAATGATATTTCCCATTATCCCCCTTTTTTTCATACATTATTTAACTCTATATGGTATATATTTAGAATGTTTTGCACAGTTTCAGTATATCTATTCTATATACATAAAATCATAACTAATGGCAATAGGTAATGGAAGTGACAATTTTATGTAATGTATTCTTATTTTGTAAGTAATTTTATAATTTTTGTTAAAATGTATAAATGTAACTTATAATTGTTGTTTTTTTTTTTTAATTTCTTTAAATTAAATGTTCTTCTAAGTCTTTATTACTGAGATTGAAAGTTGGAAAATCTTGAGGTATTTGAATCTTTCACAGTATTTTTTTTTTTTTTTTTGGTCTTGTGGAAAAAAATTATTTGAAAGCATTGATAATATACTCTTTGTTGTTGTATTCTTTCTTTTCAATAAATAATTTGCTTTCAGACATAGAATTTAGAAATACATATCTACTCCAAAAAGTTTTTCAAAAATTGTAAATGATGATTTTATGTAACTTGTTAAATTGGGGTTATTTTAAATCCTATATATATGTGTGTGTTTGGTATCATTCTTTTATAATTTATCCAACTTTAATATTATACTATTGGAATTTCAGAAACACCCTATAATTATTGTATGGGAAGAAATGTTAGAAATAAATATTTTTCCATAAGATCCACCAAAAAGGTGGGATCACCGAAAGTGACCAAGATGATAATGACATGCCCCCCAAATATTTTAATTAAACATTATAACAATAAAAATAATAGTTTTTCAAGTTACAAAATTTTTTATACCATAAAGATACAGATATTGAAAAGAATTTGAAGTTTATTCTTTAAATCTATAATATAATTTACTATATAAAATATATATATCCAATATTTTTTCAAATGAATTTATATATGTTGAAAATATATATAAGTAATAAAGGAAATTGTCTCTCTCTATATAAATTATTAAACTTATGAGATATGGATGAATACCTAATGATAAGCATTTTAAATAATTAATATTTAGTCAATTATATTTACAATTACTATTATGAGAATTATTAGATTAGCAGATACATTATACTCCTTTAATTAATGAAACTATCTCAAGCTACTTGTTTAACAATTTCAGTAACAATCAACAACAACAAAAAAGAAGAAAATAATCAAAAAATATAAAACACTAATTTTATGAACATACCACAATGGCTGACTATGTGATACACTGATTAAAAAAGCTTCCACAGTTTGACCAGATAAAGTTCGTCCACTTTTATCTACAATTGTACCTGATATCTGAAAATATATACATACTTTTATAATATATACTTTTAAAAAAAGCTAAAAATTTATTTTTCTGCCATAAATAAAAATCATCAGTTTAAATGAAAACTGAATTTATTAGTATACATAAATAACAGAATTTAGAGGAAAATATTTACAATACCAATATACTTTATAAAATTCTCTGCAAATTCTGGAATTAAAATGAACTTTTAAGCAAGATAGTGTCACAGTTAATAATCAGTGAATTAGTAATATCATCTTTTATCACATTTTAATCTATTATTCTATTACTCTATTTAATGAAGCTTTTATAGTGATAAAAGCTTTTACATCATAAAGAAAAATATTTGTCATAAAATAAATTTGGATATTAAATAATCCAAGAAAATATGTCTCTCTAGCATCCTTTTAAAAAGAAAATGCAATGGAAAAGACAATATTCAATAAGCTAATCAAATACTCCTTGTAAAGAATAGTAGATAACATGAATCGCTCATTAATAGAAGTAGCATTTATAAACTTAAGTCATTATGCAAAGATTATAGTTATTCTATAACATGGTAATACTTCAAAATGATATCAGTGTTATACTATCAATATTTTATCACATTTCATAGATATTGACATATATCTGTTCTATCAATAAAATATCTGATCAAAAAAACTCAATAACTAATATATTCTAAATAATGATATAAAGATTGATAATTAAGCACATATTTCTTTTAAGTCTCTATGGCCTCAAATTGAGAATTAACTGTTAAAGCATAAAATGTTATCTTTTATTTACATTATACATATCATTCTTAAACATGAAAAATATGACTTTTGAATGCATCACAAAATTACTTTGTTATAAATAAATAAAGAATGTGATAACGTGTGCTGGTTAAGAATCAGTCTTAATGCAATTTTCTTGACAAATTACAATAATCTTTTGAGTTTGGCCTGCAAACTGGCAATGAAAAAAAATTAGGATTATAAGTGGCATGGTAATCTAGCATGTCTTGAATCATTTGCTGCAACTTTTGTTGTATCTTCTCTAAGTTAACAAAGCCAAATATTTTTCATTTAGCAGTTTTAAATTTAAGCCATTTTAAAAGTCATGGCAGATAAAATATATAATAATAAAAATCAATATATATCATTATTCAGAATACATTAATTATTAAGTTTATTTGATTAATATTATTTTAGTGGTAGAAACAATATGCGTCAATAACTATGAAATATGGTAAAATATTGTTAGTATAAGACTGAGGTGGTTTGGAAATATTATCATTTTGATGATGACCCAACATTAAAAATGTATATATCTGAATCAGATATTTATTTTGAAAGGAATGTACTACTCATTCATAAAATTTTCAAAGTAATGGGACAAGGTAATGCTATAGAGATTATTAATCAACTAATGTTATTTATTTAGCATATGGATTTTTTTAATCATTATTATTAGACAGCTTAACTATTAACTAAATATCATAAAGGAGACTTGATTCCAGGAAGAGCAGATAGATCCATTAGTGGCATTTGACAGTCATTTGTATTGAACAATGTCTGTTAAATTTCATTTACAAAGCAAATGAACATAATGATTTTGAGATGTCCTGAAGATTAAATACAGCTGGCTTTATTGTTAGATTTAGAAAAAAAAATTGTTTGTAATATTGTAAAAATTCCACTATTATACCATGATTCCTAAAATGTAGATTCTTAGATGAGCATCCAAAAAAGCTATATCTTGATTTGAGACAAGTATTAGATGATGAAACTATATCTTAAATTATGCTTAACAGCTTTTTTTCATTTACTATAAGCCAAAATCTCTTCTGATATCTGGAAGAGAAATGTGAAAAAACAAAAAGCTACTGCAAAGAAATAAACTTGAGGGTCACCAATTAATATTTCTCATGGCAATATTTAATTGAGTATCCAAAAGTTTAATGTGGGAACCTTTAATCAAACAGAAGCATGGTATTCACCAAAAATATATATTAATGTGAAGGAAGCTGTCCATAAAGGTACTCATATCACAAGGAGTGCACCAGTTTTCCAAAAAAATTATTTTTAGAAATTTTGAATTAACTTTAGATAAATAAAAAAATAAGTTAGGATATGTACCAAGATTATTCATAAACAGCATAGGGTAGGATTATCCTTCAACTCATTATTGCAAAAGATAATATTCAGATTATAAAATATTCTCCATTGTGTAAATGAAAATTGAACATATGTCTTCAGTGGATTAGAAATAAGATCACAATCTTTGGGAAATCTTTTCCGATCTTTTCCTGTCCTTATTGAGAGACTTTTCTATTTCTGGAAAGAATATTTTTTTGAGAAATCAAAACAATACCATCAGCATAGATGAATTTCTTACATTTACTTTCTGGAAAATCACTGATGAATATATTAAATAAAGTAGATGAGGTAAATGAACCCTGTAATAGACCAATATTTATAAATTTTGTATTTATTATAATTATTATTTAGTATCATTTGAATTTTTCTCTTATAAAGTATTTTTTAAAGTAAAGTAATGGTTTTCTTACTTTTAAAATTTTTTAAATTTTTTGGAAGAAAACCAATTTTCCAAATAGAATCTTAAGTTGTGATTAGATTAAAAAAAAAAAAAAGCAGCACCAATTTTTTTTTTATTTTGAAAGTTTTTTTCGATGTGAATTGTTAAAGTTAAAAGTTGTTCATAGCAGTTTCTTTCTGATCTAAATCCACTCCAACTTTATAGGTACATAGCCTTCAACTATTGATAAAATCCCTGTTAATATGCTATTCGGTGATAATTGTTTGGATTACTGCTGGGTTTATTTGATTTAAAAGCAGTTGCCATTATAGCAGATTTTTGATATAGTTTCTGCATGAATATTGTTATTGTTTTGCTAACCATGCTTTGGCTTTAGTTTCTAAATTTTTTAGAAACTCTGAAAGTATACTCTCTGCTCAATGGGGCTTTCCTTTAAGACAATCAAGGGCAAGTTCAAGTTGACAACATCAACAGATTTTTAACATATTGACATTATAGGAGCATTATGAAGGTTCTTATAATTCTGCTCTAATGATGTTTTTTGTCATTGTATCAATCTGTGATTTAGAAAACTGATATATAATATTTGTAACCTAATTAACAACGATAGTAATAGTTCTTTTAGAAATAGTTTTACATCCATCAAACTTTCATTAAAATGTCCAAGTTTAACAATTAAATATTGTAAAATTTTATTTCTCTGTAGTCTTTCTCTACTTTTCTTTTCTTGCATTATCCAGTGATTTTACAAGATTGTCAGTAATTTCTAGATATCTGAAATAACAAAATAATTAGATATAAGAGCACTGTTTGTTTTGTTCCAAATTGGAATGAATTGTTTTTAATATCCATGACATAGAATCTTTGGCAGCTATTATTATAAAACTGTTAAAACTAATATAGCAAGAGAGATTTTCTATAATATTCTGTTTGAGATATCCAGTATATCAAATCCAATTATATTTTTTAAAATTCCATCTCAGAACAGGATAACTTCAACTATATGAATATGGATTCCAATAATAATAAGATTCAATTTATATTGGCTATAGGGGAAATGATCCAAAATTAGTAATTTCAGAAAATAATGATAAACCAAATTTTGTCAAAACAAAATATAAATCAGGAGTTCTTTTTGTTGCTCATCTGTCTGAATAAAATGTTCTTCCCTGCTTGGCATTGTAAAGTAAGTACAATTCATCCATTCTAAAAGGTGACAACCAGCTTGATTCTCATTTACATATACCCAAAGTCTACTATGAGAATTAAAAATTCCTACAAATACAGAATGTATAAGAAGTTGGAAGAGAGATAAGAACAATTATATTGATGAGTTCGTAAATATTGCACACATTAAAAGTATCTGATCAAACAGTGATTATAAAATCTGAAAACATTATTGTTTTAATATTTAATAATAATGTATGATTATTATTATTATATAAAAAAAAAGATAGTAGAAATCACATGATATTTCATCTATCCATTACATTATATTTTATTAATTAATTGAATATATTATCTTGCAAATTATAACTTTAAAAAATCAAAACGAAATTCATACTTAAATTTGTATTTTAATTAAATAATAAAATTATTTGCTGTAATAAAGATAATTTTTGTTTTACATATATTACTGATGGAAATTGATCTATAACAGTTCTTAAAAAACAAGCAAAAAAATATTTTTGATTTATTAACTATGTGTGCCATTACTTTTCATATCTAAAAGTTTGTAAGCTAAGAATCAAAAATTTTAATTACAGCTGAAATCATATGAGCCATTCGGGATGAACCTAGAGCCATGAAATTAAAAGAATCTTTTATCGCGACTGTTAATTTTTATACATATGACATATCCAGCTAACCTCCCTTGCAATCCCTTTTTATATATATATATATACGTGCATACGCTACAGCCATATGTTTTATTATCATATACAAAACGCTAAAGGAATAAACGCGAACACTTACATATGTTTCAAATAATAAAAAGTTTTATTATAAAAAAAATTTTTTTATATCTTTCTTTTATTTAGGACTATTGATAGAAACAAATCATTTATAATTACCCCCTCTACCTCCTTCTTTTGTATAAACTTAACCCGACTAACATTATCGTTCTTTTTCTTTTTTTTTTTATAAATAAAAAAAAAAAAACACAGGTGAAGAGTAACATATTTTTCGTTCTCAAAGGAACATGTGCTTTTACTTATATATATAAGCGTCCCAGACTGGTACGAATCTTGACCAGTACAGAGGCTAAGCGGCTTACTATTAGGAGACAGTAATTACTCTGAACCCCTACCCTCTCTTTCAATATTTACTCCACCCTTAAACTTTTCATTTGCTTTCTTAAATCATTTCTATTTTTAATCTCCCCTATAGTCTTGAATTTTATCTAAAGCTAGTTGAAAACCCTCTTTAAAGAAAAATTCAAATACAAATATAAATAAATTACGAATTTTAAATAAAATTAATTGGACAAAGTAAACATAAGCATTATAAATATATGCATATAAAAAAAACTTTCTATTGTCGCAACTTATAATTCGTGGCTGATTAAATATAATCCCAATTAGAGGTGTTTTTAAATTTAGCAATCAATAGTTCAAGCAAAAAGCAAAGTTTATATTAACCTGATCGATCAGTGTCCGTACGCATTCCTTGGGATCCTTTGGAAGTTGATTCACTGTAAGAATTTTGTCCGCTTGCTAGCTTCGCTTTCTCTTCGGTGGTTTCTTGGTGATGAAATCCAGGAATCGGCTAGTGTCCCGGTTGGGGGCGGATTTTAGTTGTTTAGCCTTCTAACATTTTATTTTCCTCTCAAAAAGTTCTCTTCTGTTATTAAAAAAAAAAATTATAATTCCCTAAACAATAGGTTTGTCTCTTATTTATAGTCCTTTTTCCATTGTCCTTTTATCTGATCACGTCCCCCGCCAGTGATTGCATTTCTTTAATTTTTTTTTTAGTTTTTTAACACCAGCTAACTAGAAGCCACGACAATAGAATTAATTATAATTCTTTTCTCTCTTTCCCCCACCTTTTCAGATCAGAAAATTTAATTACGAAATTGTTTTAAAAAAACAAAAATTTCTTTAATTAATATCACTTTCGATGTAATCTCAATCCAATTAAACAAATAACTAATCTACCATTTTGTCCTTTTTTTTTCTTTCTATTCTGTTCTTTTAAAGTCCCATTAAAAATAAAACAATAAATAATGCCAAAAACCCACTATATATATATATAAAAAACTAACAAATAATACCCAAAAAAAACTTTCTATATATCCAGCATTTATTTATTATTCTATGCCTAATATATATGTGTATATATGTGATTTTTACATATATAAAGAATATAACATGAGCCGCTCAAAATTATCGGCTCATTGCATCTCTTCCGGATTAAAAAAAATGTAAAAAAAAAAAACTTTAATTACTCCGTGACGGCTTCTCTGTCAAATCCCTCTTTTACAAGGCTTCAAACACCTTGCATTATAAGTCCCTTTTCTTCCCCTTTTTCCTAACACTACAAATGCATTGGGTCCGCATTTTTGAACAATTTTGTATGGACCTTCAAACAAAGGAAAAAATTTCTTATATTGCTTCTCACTCATCCGGCTCACTGGCTGAGTTTTGACATAAATCCATTCTCCTATCTCAAAATGCCCTGGATATACATTCCCTTTTTTTTTTCTCTGTTCAGCTTTCTTTTTTAACTGTTCTATAGCATGACGTCGATCGCTTTCCATATTAACTATTCCCTTTTCTGAAGGTACCAGATACTTGAGAAGAGATGGTTCGATCCGGCCATAATATAGTCTTTCAGGGGCCAGGCCAGTGAACTCGTGGTAAGTACAATTTATAATTTTGATCATTCGTGGAAGTACATTAAACCATTGCTTATGGTTTCCTTTCAAATGAGCCCGAAATAAACACCCCAATTCTTTCATAACCCTTTCACAAGGGTTAGATTGAGGGTTTCTAATGGAGGTTAAAACATGCTGTATCTTCTCCTGCTGAAGCCAATTTTTCCATTCATTGGCCATAAAAGGAGTACCATGATTGCTCAAAACTGCACTAGGTTTGCCCACCTATATAAACTGTTTGTCTCTCAGCGCAGTGATCGATGATTTCATGTCAGCTTTACATAAAAGGTATGCTTGTACTAACTTCGAGAAAACGTCATATGTTACTAAAATGTACCTGTATTGATGAAATGAAGGCAAAGGACCACAGAAATCGATGGCCAATAACTCATTTGGGTTTTTAGGTATAATAGGAGTAAGTATTCCCGCATAATTCTTATTCGTGGGTTTATTTTGTTGACATTCGTGGCATTTCTGTATCGTGTCCACAACAGACCGGTACATATTTGGCCAATAGTACCATCTTTGCATGAGTTTATTTATCTTAAGCGACCCATAAATGTCCGTAGGTCCTATGTATATAATTTATCAAGCGTTCCCTTAATGTCTGAGGTATAACTATTTTCCAGCAATTTATTCCTCGCTTGACCTGAAACATCAGCGTCCCATTCATCATTCTATATCGATGTAATTTATTATTACCTCATACATGGTTTTTCCTGTCTGTTTGATATTATTCCAGCCTTGTATTAGTTTTTTGCATGTAAAATCAGAGGCCTGAAAACACTTTATTCTCTTCATATCCCTTTCCATCGCTTTATCGAAATCCATCGTGAGTGGGGTTAATCGGGCTCCCTCTAGTATTAGGTTCTGACCTTTGTCTGGAGCTGGATTTCTACTCAGTATATCGGTCACTATATTTTCTTTTCCTGAGCAATGTACTACCTGGTAATTGAACCTTTGAAGATATAGAGCCCACCTTATAAGTCTATCGTTTGTTAAATAACACTTGTTAATAAACTCCAAACTCTTATGATCTGTAATAATGAGAATCTCCGATCATAGTAGTAAGTGTTTGACTTTGTTTAATGCCCAAATTATGGCCAGCACCTCCCTTTCAGTAGCTGTATAATTTCTTTCTGCTTGATTTAGAGTTCTACTTAAAAAATATAGAACTTCCAGGTTTTTTTCTTCATTTTCTTGAAATACAATGGCCCCCAACCCGACTTTACTGCTGTCAGTTTGTAGCATAAAAGGCTTTTTAAAATCAGGATAAGCGGGTGTAACAACTTTTAGAAAGTTTTCTTTAATCGTTTTGAATGCTTCGCATTGTTTTTCACCCCACTCCCATCGACTTCCTTTTCTAAGCAGCTGCATAAGTGCTTCTATGTCTCCGGAAAAATTCTCATAGAATCTCTGATAAAAGTTACATATGCCAAGAAATGATCTTATTTGTTTCCTATTCTTAGGTTGAGGAAAATTGTTTACTGCTTCAATTTTATCAGGATGTGGCTTTACACCTTGCATGCAAACAAGATGACTTAAAAATAAAATTTCTTTTTATAAAAAGTTACTTTTTTTAAAATTGATTGTAATGTTATTCTTTTGACACTCTTGTAAAACCACAGATAAATTTTCTAAATGCTCTTGAGATGAACGTGAAGCTATTACAACGTTGTCCATATAATATACATTAAACTGTTTCATCCTGTCCGATAATACCTGATCTAAACAGTGTAACAAACCGGATCCACTATTTACCAGCCCGAACGGCACACATTGAAACACATACGTATATCCCTCATATCTAAATGTGGTGTACTTTTGATCTTTCTCTATGAAGTGGCATCTGCTAGTAACTCGAGGTTAAGTCGAAAGATGAGAAGTATTTCTTTTCACGAAATTCTAACAATAAATCTGTTATAAGAGCTGGTACATCTCTGTCTGGTATAGTAATAGAGTTTAACTTTCATGCGTCTACATAAGGAGACTGCTGTTTTCTTATGATTCCCCACTGTTCCATCTGTTGTATTTGACTGTCCACTTCGGTTTTATATTTAACTGGAATAGGGTATGATCTCCCCTAAAACTGAGTCTCCTCTTTTACTCTTATCCGGTATACATATCCCTTTATAATGCCAGGGTTCGTAGCAAATACTCGTTCGTGCTGCTGTAATATTTCTCTTAGTCGGTTTTCCCAGTTGTTATTATTTTTCTCCAACTTGCTTACTTTGTTTTCTATTTCCTCGTAAATGTCCTCTACTATCATATGTGCTACTTTATTAATTTGACTACTTCGTTCACTAAATGGAATTATTTCATTTTCTATTATTGCTATTTTTTTATAGTAATTAATTTTGGTGCGAGTTCGATGCATAAAGTCTGACCCCAGTATCATATCTTCTATTAAATTTGTCATCGATACTAGCGTGTGTTGTATCCTTTGTTTTCCCACCTGTATTTCTCCATATACCTGCATGGGGTCGAACCTAACTCTTTTATCATTTGCCATCATTATTTCTGATTTTTTTAGAGGTAATATGTGTAATTTCCCTTCCTGATTCTTAATTTGGTTTAGTATTTCGTTCGAGATTATAGAGACTTGGCTACCTGAATCCAACAATGCTTGCACTTGAATTCCCTGCACTTTTACTGTGATCACCGGGCACGTTTGGTCAGCCATTGTCTATACTCTTTCTTCTTCTTCTATTACTACATTTAACACTTTGGATTTAGTTTCTTCTCGATCACCTTGTTCCTCTATGCTTTCCTCTATTCGAAGTGCATCCTATACCTCCTCCAATCCTTTATGGATACAGGTCGTTAGTCTATCCTGTATCTTTTTTGGCATGTTTCTCTTTACTATACTCATCATCTGATATTCCGAGATCGGGTATTTGATTACCTTTTTTAACTTCATTATTTGTTTAAAAAAAAAACTGTCTATATGCCATCCCCTCCTCTTTCATATATTTTTCTCTTTCTACATCCCTTCACAGTTTTTCTTGCCTTTCTATGCTCCAAAATCTACACATTAACGCTCTAACGTATTTTTTTAAATTATCCGGCCTCTTATATATAGCTTTCCACCATTCTCGTGCTAAGCCTACCAAATGGTTACTTGCTATTATTATTTTTTCTTTCTCACCTACTTTGTATATTTTGAAACATTCTTCTAGGCTCTCTATATGTTCAAATAAAGTCACCTCTTCTTTTCCTTCGAAAATTTTTATTTCTATTCTATCTCGCATTTTTTCTCCAGTTATTTATTATCTATACTTCTTAGATCATAAAACCCTCCCCCAACCAAGACACCAACTCTGATCTCATCTAAAAAATAAACCACCTTGCCTATCTCACAACTCTTTTCTCCGGCCGTTTATTATTCTCGTAAGCCCCAAAACATTGGGTACGCCATTTTCTGTCCTTCCCTCTCTCACCCCTCTGTGCCATTACTTTTCATATCTAAAAGTTTGTAGGCTAAAAATCAAAAATTTTAATTACAGCTGGAATCGTATCATACAAGGGCGCCACTAGGGATGAACCTAGAGCCACGAAATTAGAAGAATCTTTTATCGCGGCTGTTAATTTTTATATGTATGACAGATCCAGCTAACCTCCCTTGCAATCCCTTTTTTTTTATATATATGTGTGTATACGCTACGGCCATATGTTTTATTATTATATACAAATGCTAAAGGAATAAACACGAACACTTACATATGTTTCAAATAATAAAAAGTTTTATTATAAAAAAAATTTTTTTATACCTTTCTTTTTATTCAAGACTATTGATAGAAACAAATCATTTATAATTACCCCCTCTAACTCCCTCTTTTGTATAAACTTAACCCGACTAACATTATCGTTCTTTTTCTTTTTTTTTTAATAAATAAAAAAAAAAAAAACACAGGTGAAGAGTAACATATTTTTCGTTCTCGAAGGAACATGCGCTTTTACTTATATATATAAGCGTCCCAGACTGGTACGAATCTTGACCAGTACAGAGGCTAAGCGGCTTACTATTAGGAGACAGTAATTACTCTGAACCCCTACCCTCTCTTTCAATATTTACTCCACCCTTAAACTTTTCATTTGCTTTCTTAAATCATTTCTATTTTTAATCTCCCCTATGGTCTTTAATTTTATCTAAAGCTAGTTGAAAACCCTCTTTAAAGAAAAATTCAAATACAAATATAAATAAATTATGAATTTTAAATAAAATTAATTGGACAAAGTAAACATAAGCATTATAAATATATTCATATAAAAAAAACTTTCTATTGTCGCAACTTATAGTTCGTGGCTGATTAAATATAATCCCAATTAGAGTTTGTTTTTAAATTTAGCAACCAATAGTTCAAGCAAAAAGCAAAGTTTATATTAACCTGATCGATCAGTGTCCGTACGCATTCCTTGGGATCCTTTGGAAGTTGATTCACTGTAAGAATTTTGTCCACCCGCTAGTTTCGCTTTCTCTTCGGTGATTTCTCGGTGATGAAATCCAGGAATTGGCTAGTGTCCCGGCTGGGGACGGATTTTGGCTGTTTAGCCTTCTAACATTTTATTTTCCTCTCAAAAAGTTCTCTTCTGTTATTAAAAAAAAAATTTATAATTCCCTAAACAATAGGTTTGTCTCTTATTTATAGTCCTTTTTCCATTGTCCTTTTATCTGATCACGTTCCCAGCCAGTTATTGCATTTCTTTAATTTTTTTTTTAGTTTTTAACACCAGCTAACTAGAAGCCACGACAATAGAATTAATTATAATTCTTTTCTCTCTTTCCCCCACCTTTTCAGATCAGAAAATTTAATTACGAAATTGTTTTAAAAAAAACAAAAATTTCTTTAATTAATATCACTTTCGATGTAATCTCAATCCAATTAAACAAATAACTAATCTACCATTTTGTCCTTTTTTTTTCTTTCTATTCTGTTCTTTTAAAATCCCATTAAAAATAAAACAATAAATAATGCCAAAAACCCACTACACCTGGGTCTCTTTTTATGCGGACTTATTTAACACGATTTTGAAGTTACGCAATTCGTGTTTCACCGGAAGTCGACCTCCGATAATGCGCTATTACTTTAAATAATAAATTTCGCACACTTACGTTATATTGAAAGTAATAGCACATTATTGGAATTCTACTTTCATCTTAGTAATTTCAATATTTTCAGTGCTTTATAATAGTAAGATTTTATGCAATAATGAAATTAAAATCATGACTTCCACATTTTATGTATACACACATTAAATTTTACAAGATTATAATGCAAATTTGTTCAAACATTGTGCGTGTTAATTTTGCATTTTAAATCACATTCTGTTTTTGCTTTTTAAAAAAGAACGTAATCAATTATTAATCATTTAGTGTCCACAAGTTTATTTTTAAAAGGTCAGTAATAGCAGTGGGCACAATGAAAAATTAAAATCTGATTTTTAATTGTAATTAACAATTTAAAAATTACTTACGGGCGACTTGAAATTAATGTGATGTAAAATGAAATTTGATTTTTAAACGGAATTGAAAATTAAAGACAAAAATAAGAATTTAATTTTTAGTTGTTAGTTTTAATTAAATTTTTCCCAGCAGTGGTGAATAAATGTCTTTTTATTATCATAAGTCTAAGTTCATAAACAATTAATAAAATCATTGTCATCATCAAACAGAAAACCATTAACACAACATGAGAGTGAACTTGGGGCTAGTTGGATTTTCTCTTGTGAGAATAATTGCTGAGATAATCTTGACTTCATTTAAGGAGAAGCCAAATACATCACATGAGAATCTGATTTTTTACTAGTTTGGAAACGAACATGTTTTTGGGCAAATAGCGATAATAATTAAAACGTGTATAAAAAAATGTAAATTACTGTACTGTAAATTATGCATAAAAATATATTATTTTGAATAAAATTAAATATTATAGTTAAAAAAAGTTTGTCTTGTATCAATTTTTTTCAAATTTGAAATTTTTTATTAGTCATATTTTATTTCCTTATATTTTTTTTGTGCAAATTTTAAAGTAATTTTACGTTGGTGCTTTGCTTTTACGCATATTTTGAAAAATCACAGACCGCATTCCCCCTTTTTCAATGTAAGTTACGTCTATTTTTGCGCAATTTTGTTTGCGCGTGTTTTCTGAGGAACCTATCTATCGCGTAAAACGAGACCCAGGTATATATATATATATAAAAAAAAACTAACAAATAATACCCAAAAAAAACTTTCTATATACACAGCATTTATTTATTATTCTATGCCTAATATATATGTGTATATACATGATTTTTACATATATAAAGAATATAACATGAGCCGCTCGAAATTATCGGCTCAATATAGAATAATGTTTTTTAAAAAAAAAAAAAAAAACAGCAACATAAAATTAATATTTAAAATCATTTGATAAGAAATTGATTCATTATTTGAAAAAAAAAAAATTAAAATTTTGTTTCAAAATAATTTTGAAATCTAAACAGATATTACATTGCTAGAAAATATTTATTATTTGAAACTTATAATTTGCATTACCCTTCTATTACTGACAGTAAATTATGCATCCATAATATGTTTATGTACATGGGCAAAATTTTATATATATATATTTTTTTTCAGAATTCATAGAATATATATATTAAAAAACTCTACTCAATTTAAAACTATTAGAAATATAGTTTATCTCTAATTAATTTTTAATTACATATTTACAAGCAAACAAGTGAAAAGTTGCCGCAATTTATAATATTAAAAAAAATAAATGTTTTATGTATATATTATCAATTTAGCATTCATTGTTTAAAACATACATTACTTTCTATTATATACTATATATTTAAATGTTTCATCTGTGTGTTTATATATATATGTTCATTGTATGAATTGGTAGATGAAATAAAAAATTTAAAAAAAAGTTTATTTAAGATCCATAAAAGTAAATGACTAAAATTTAAACATACTAGTAAAAGATAATAACTGATATAACTTTTAAATGTATTAGTGTCTGCCCATAACAAAACTCAAAATTACATGATACCGATGATTTATAATCTATAATTAATAATTTACTACATGAAGATAATAGTAAAAAAGTATATTTAGTAAAGAAATACCAATTATGAAAAAAATAAAGAGATTAAGCTGAAAAAAACATATAATAATGAATGATTAATCAAAAATTAATGATATTTTTTAAAAAATTTCAAAACTGATTGCTGACTGGTTTAAAAAATAAAACCACCAATAGTTATTATTAATAATAATGATGATGACAATAATAACATGTTCAATAGGGTGAAAGATTTTTGAGCATGTAAAGTGATAGAATGAGTACAATATTTCCAATTAAGTGACTAAATTAAAATTTATTTATTTTTATTTTCCTCTGCTGGGTCCAAAAACTTTAAAGTTCTTATGTCAGTCATTCTATCACGATGTTAAACCACAGAGAATAGTTAAATAATTAATAATACTTACAAATATTGGCACTGGTTCATATTCATCTTGAAAAAGAGTCTCAATGCCAAAAAGAGCTGCCTAAACAAAAAAAAATTATATCATAAAATCAAAAAATAAACATATGACACAATAATTAAATAATTTTTTATTCAAGTCACTAAAAAATTGTGTGTACTATTGTAGTTCGCAATTAACTATTAAAAATATAAATCCACATGCTTTAAACACTGAAACAAAAAGAAAAGCAATGGTAAAGTCATATTTGAAATGAAATAATAATGATAGAAATAAAATTATAAGGAGGATTTAAAGTTTTGGCATTTGCCAATAAAAAAATAAATATTTATTTGCTGTTTTAATTTAACATAAATTAGTTTAGAAAGATCATTGGATAATGCATAAAATAAAGCACTTTGCATCAAAACAATAACTTGTCTTAAACAAATCATAAATGAATTAATTTAAATGAATAGAAGATTAATAAAAAAAATCTCACATTTTTCATCTTGATAGATTATGCAGAAGTATGTTTTTAAAAAAAATAGCAATTTATATAATCTTACAGTTGTTCTGATTAAGTTGCTAAATGAGACAATGAAATATCACTATAATTTTTTTTAAATAAATATAAATTCAAAACATTAATTAACTACCAATGACACACATCACCTCTATCATTTTAAAATTGAATACTTTTTTTTTAATTACATTGCAAAAAAAAAAAAAGTAGAAAAAAATTTGGCAGTGTATATGATAGTAGCACTACTTATTGGATCAATCTATAAGCATCTACCTTAAATTCAATCTAATCTTAAATTCACTCTACTTGTTTTTAAAGTTCATTTTACTTTATTAAAGAGTAAAATCAAAAGTGTGTATAGCGCGCTACACAAGCTTTTGATTTTATTTATTATAATATTAAGAGAGAAGTTTAAAATTCTTAATAATTTATTAAAGAGTTTAAATTAATTATATTTTCAAAATAGAATTGTTTAATGATGTTTTTCTTCTTTACTTAGTATTTAGTTAATTTTTAAAATAAATTGTTTTCCATTAATTTATTAAATGACAAAGAAAGTTTTTAAAGAATTTCACTGAGGAAAAAAAGATAATAATTGAATCACATAATGATTGAATAAATAAGAACAAAAATTAGATAAGAAAGATGAATGAAAAAAAAAATCAGACAAACATTGCCAAGTGCTTTAATCAGCTAAGAGAACTAACCAGTAGAATAATGCATGAGATTGAACCATAAAACATTTTACTAAATCAAGTTGATAAAAATTATTTTCAAATATTATTGTAATATTTTGTGAAGAAATAAAAATTAACTTAAATGACTGGTGTTTAAAGCAGGCATAGACAAAATGAAAATGAATTGACAAAATTAAGGCAATCACAGAATTTAAGATCAAGAGGATTTAACTAAAACTATATCATCATCAAAGTTGCAAAGACTTAATCAAAACAAAAGAAAAAATACACCAGAATATCACTTTTAGAGCAAGTACAGAAAAATAAAAAATAATTAAATTTCCCTTACTTTAGAATTAGCTGTATCAAAAATTGTTTCAACAATTAAAACATCAACTCCTCCATCTAATAAAGCTCTTGCTTGTTCAGAATAGGCTTCAACTAGCTGATCAAATGCTTAAAATAATTATTAGAATTATATAATATTTATAATTTAAATTCACAATATTAAAGTCCTACACATATATATATACACATACATGCATACATATATACACACACATATGTATTGGTCAAAACAAAGGAATACCTGTTGCATCTTTGTAAATATAACATAGGGACAGCATTTAACCCAAAAACCCTTTAGTCAACACGAGATAAAACTATACAAAATTTAAACACCACTTAAAGAAATATTAATCCATTCCTCATAGGAAATAAATCCAAGTCTTCAGAGATATATCAATGGAGATACTGATCTTTCATTCATTGTTCAAGAAAGACCATAGACTTGGTCATAATTAAATCAGGTGATCGATTTATTAACATAAGTGATCTGTAAAAGCATCTTCATTTTTCCAGATTGATAACTGATTGTGTAGGCAATAAAATTAGAGTATTATAATCTTACAAAATGGTAATGTTTGTATCAAACTGAAGATCCATTATTAAATGAAATGTTCAATTATTGTAGACTGTAGCTGCAATGCATCCATACAAAAAAGGCTTCTGATATGGAAGCTTCATTGCTAAGTTTTATAGATCGGAGAAAGCAATGCAATTGATAAGCTTCTCTTAGTTAGTATAAGTTATAAACCCTTTTATATATTGGTAAAAATATAAGCAATGATTTTTCCATCTAAGACATGCCAAGCATCCATTGTCCAGTTTTTATATTAATGATATCATCATTTTCCATATTCTAGCATTCATTTCAGAAAACAATGATTTGAACTATGAGCTTGGCCATGAAGACCCTGGAGTGTTCATATATGAATTAATCTCTGCAGAGATTTGTTCCATTATAGTTTTATGTTTTTATCTACCAGCTTTTACAATATCCTTCATTTAATGAATACACTCATTACATTTGAGACTATCAATCTTAAAACATTGAATAATGCAGCAATTTTTAACACAAATGCTCCAGCAATCAGATACTAATAATTTAAACCCAGATAAGTGCAACATTTGTGAAAATGATTATTTCCTGTTGGATATTTCTTAAAGTTCTGCATCTAAAATGTAAGAATCTGTAAATTATGTTTTATCATTTCTGTGCCACATTATAATATAGATGTAATAAGGCAGAAGTTTCCATTATTTTGTCCAATACAATTTACATTAAATAAATATGCACATCAATTATTAAAATGTAACAGTTAGTAAATATTTTTTATTTGGTCTAAAAATTATAATCTATATAAAATAGTTAAACTTTGTAGTAGCAATTTTTAAATTTTACAGATTTATTGTTTAAAATTTATTTAATGCTATTGTTCACTTTTAAATTATAATAATAATAATATGTACTGATATTTCTGTATTCTGGCTTTTCTACTGATGGTGAAATTGATAGAGTCCTATTTGTAGGTCCAATTGAACCAGCAACAAAACGTGGTATTCCTAAAATAAAAAATAAAGCCATAAACTATAACAATTCAAAATAAAATTTTAATTCTTTTCACAATTATTTATCATGAATATATATATTTTAAAAAATTATTTTCTTCAAGAATTATAAAAAAAATACATTTAAATAACTTTACTTAAAGATTAGTGCAATTAAATGACAAAATTCATTGTATTAAATAATATAAAATAAATTCTACAAATACAATTTTAAAAAAACTCTGATAATATATCATAAATAAAAGACTTCATTTAGCGTCTTCTTTTTATATATAATTTATTATTTAAATTTTTAAACATACAAATGTTCAGACATTTATATGTCTAAAATTACAAATGCAAAGTAAAGAGATAAAATATTAAATGAATTATGTAATTTATTATTTAATAAAAAATAGTAAATAAAAATCAAATAAATAAATTTAAATAAATAATATTTAAAAATTATTTTACAATTGCTATCAATAAAAAAAAATTGATGTAAATCCTTAATTTTATAGCTTTTTTTCAGATTTTACTTTTATGCAACATTGATTTTTTATGTGCACATAATACACATATCTTTATTTAAACATATAAGTTTGTATATAAATAAAAACTTTTTGGGGCCATACCATGTATTAGATTTCTGCTTAGAGAAATTATTCCATCCAGCACACAAAGAATCCTATTTAAAGTTTCTACAATTTCCAAAAAAGTCTTCATCCACTGAAACAGAAAATTCTTTTGCCGAATTAGATTGCCAACATTTTAATAAAATCGTATATATTTTTGTCAAGGATAAGAACTGTGTGATGTCTCAAGTAACAATGAGATTGTGATTGCGTATGAATTAAAGAACGTTTAACATAAGTATATTAGATAGTTGCTTAGATAGTTGTTCAATCAAAATAGGAGGTGGATTAACAAAAATGTTTGTATTTCTTTTTTGTTTTTTTATCATTTTTAATTAATTACTGCTCCAATTGGATATACTTAAAAGCACTGTCTTCAATGAAGATTAGCTGAATTAACTTAACACATAGTCAGGTTCACTGTGTTAAATAATCAATAAATGATACAAGAATCATATTTCTTTTCCAAGTTCTTTGGAACATCTTGAGAATCGACTTGTAAAATAAACTATTATAGTTTCTTCTGTTTTGGTCCATTATGCTGATGTAATCTATAGTTATTTTTCTCTCAGCACTTTTTAAAATTTCACAATAGCCTGCAGTTACTTCTATCAAAAAATATATTTTCCTCAATTCATGTGTTAAAATTACTTTGGTTTATTCTGTAAACAACTTTTAATTAATTCTAATTTATCAAAAAACAATTTTAATGACTTAATTAATGAATGGCTCGGAATAAAATCTGAGTATCAAAATAGTTAAATTTTTACAGTATTAATGTTCAAAATTTATGATGAAATTGATTTATAGAAAAGTTCAAAAAAAATTTATTTTAAATTAATATTAACACAATAAGTTCAAAATCTTTAATTTTATATATTATAAAGAGAAAAGGCTTTAACCTTTTTTACAGGTGCTTTAAACGTTTATAAAAGTCAAACGATATAGTTTTTTGATTATAGAAGCAATTCTCAAATCTCAACACAAGATAGGGATTTTATAAAGATAAGAATAGTTGTCTTATCTTTAAACTTAATTTAGATTTATATAGGCCAATCTGAAGTATTTTGATATTCACAGCTTGAACTAATCAAAATTAATTTTACAAATTGAAGCTGATTGTATTCACAAGGAGCCCTCCCTCCATTTTCTATCTGAAGAATAAATTTTTCAATTTAAACTGATTTATCAATGCGTTACAGAAATTTATTTTTATCATATATTATTATGTTCATTTCTATTGAAATACATGGCTATTTAAATTTTATCAAAATATATGCATGTTGAACAAATATATCTCTCATTAATTAATTAAATAACTATTTATTTCTTTACTCTTTTATTTATTTTAAATATTAATTCATTTGACTGCATATTTATTTATAGATGCTTTATTTTTTTAATTTATTATAATTTCTCAACTTAAATCAACCTGCACTTATCAATGTGCCTTGTGAGCAGATTGCTAGCCAATTTCTATTAACATTGAAAAGAAAAAATAATGATTAACAAAAAGATATTGTAGCTTAAAATAAAAATATATCAAGATTATTTGAAAAACACACGGTAATATAATGAAATTCTTTAAAATATTAAAATGAGAAGATCCACAAAATATTTTTCCAACACAAACTTTATTTTTACAAAAAAGGTATTAACATTATAATTATTTTTTTTTTACTATTAAACTAATATAACAATTATTTCTGGCATAGAATTAAGAATTATTTATGTTAGAACACTGAAGCATTTTCTAGGGAGTCAATTGTGAAATAAAATATTATATTTATATAAATAGCATTACTAATTTGTAAATTACATGATAAATTATAGCTAATTCTAATTAGATTTTATTTAATTGTCATTTGCAGTTAGTAACATTTAAGAGTTTGTTAAAGAAGACAAAGAATTTTTTTTTGAAATTAACATGTAAACATAGTCTACAATACAGAAGATAGCTACTATGAAATATCTAGTCATATTTGGTAATGATTATAAATAATAAATATTTAATTAAATTAAAATTTTAATAAAATAAACTTGTTAAGCAACCAAATTTTATAAAGATATAAAAATCTACTCTCACCAGTTTCTATGTAAACTTGATCCGCAGCCTTTCGTGCCAGTTCAGCAGCTTTTTTATTTATTCTATAAACCTTAAAAAATAAAGGAATGAAATATTTATTGCATATTATTTATTTACATTAATATATTTTAATTTATCTGGAAGCAAATTTATTGGTAGATCGTAATTACATTATGAAAGGAAGTCTATCTATATATATATTATGTTTATTACAATTCAAGATACATTAGCAATGGAAAATGCACATAAAATAAAATGGTTTTTAAATAGCCTATTGAAGATCAAAGGCCTTTTCAACAGTATTGCAAAAAGATATTATTCACCAGGCTTGCTTAATGTCAAAAAATGGGAATTTAATGGTGTTCCATCGAATTTAAAAATAAGTAGATATCCATTTACTGATCAATTTTAGATGACTAACTGGCTATTTGAAAGACAAAATCTTACATCTATTTAGAACAGAAAAAAATTTCCAAATCTCACCTAATCCAGATTCACATACTAGATTGTAATCATTTCATATGAATTCAATTATCACTATACAGCAAGGTCTTCAAAAATATACTCAACATATCAATTCAATAAAGTAGTTAGTATTTAATTTCATGCTACAGCTTCTTTGTATTTATTTTATCTAGGACAATATTATATTTACTATAATAGACTAGTAATATGTAAATTATTTTTCATGAAAAAAAAAAAAAAATTGTCATTGTTTCTTACGAGTATAAATTTCTTCCTTTTTAATATCATTATATTATTTTTAATGCTTTTAAGTTTTCAATTTAACTTATTTATTTAGTTTACATTTCATTTGTGAAATTTTTGAAAGTTCCTAATATACTGCATGAAGTTAACATATATTCATGTCATCAGTATCAAGTCTTAAATTCTTTCAGAATAATTCTTACTTCTAAATTAAAATATAATATATTATCAAATTGTAATCAGATAATTCTATCAGTGCCATATTTGGTATTAATTAGATTTTTTAGAAACAATTAATAAAAAAATACTCTTCAAGAAATAGTGAGACCTAAAAAATAAAATAAAAATGTATAAATTTTACCGTTCTCTAATAAAAAACATGCTTTTGAAAGATTTAATATTATATGGAGGAAAGGGATTACTATATAAAAATTTTCATTAATAAATATCATAATATTAAATAAAATATTTGCTTTTCAT
This sequence comes from Epiperipatus broadwayi, assembly GCA_028023455.1. Classification (NCBI taxonomy): domain Eukaryota; kingdom Metazoa; phylum Onychophora; class Udeonychophora; order Euonychophora; family Peripatidae; genus Epiperipatus; species Epiperipatus broadwayi. The sequence goes on from JAQFVV010012412.1 coordinate 3,099,733, forward strand.
ATTTAATTTATAATATATAAATCTTCATTAACTAATCTATGCTATTTTGATTATTTAATCTTTTTCAAAAACATCTTTCTTTTTGTTAAAGAATAGGATGCAATAGTAACAGAAATAAGAAATACTATTTGAATAATGGGCATCACTATGAAAAAAGATGGTTTAAATTGAGTAGTATAATGTCTGTTAAATGAATAATATAAAAATAGTGAAAAAGACTAAATCAAGTAAGGTGTTTACTTTTAGAAATAGGAAAAATAAATGAAGAAAGTTTGGGAATAAAGAGGTTATAAGACTATCTGTAAATGAGACAGAAATTCGCAATAAAAGAAAATAATAAAAAAAGTAAAAGATAGATTTTTAGATTAGTCAAATCATCATAACATAATTGATATTTAAGAAATGAAGAATGGATTGCGATATTCCAACCCAGATGTAAGAATGTAAGATTAAATGTGAACTTTTTATAACTTTTCTGATAAGTATATTCAATTTTCCAAAATAAAAAGTCCACCATTGTTACTCCACTATAAACATTAGGATAAGTTCCAATTGAAAAGTCATTGTCTTTTGTCAGATAAGATAAAAAAAAAACATTTTTTTTTTACTCAGAATCATTTTCTTCAGTGCTTAACATTTTAGTAATACCTGTAAATAAAAGTTACTACAATTTAAATAAAATTAACCATTTTCTAAATATACTTGTGAAATCACATTTTATGCAAAGAATTAAAGAAGTCAAAATAAATAATCTCAACACTTTTCAATAATATACAGTATTATATTTATATATATATATATTCATGTCAAATCTATATAGTATCTTCTAATCTCTACCTGACTTCCTGCTGAGAACTAGAGACATACTATATATGTATTATTAATCTATCTTTACAAAAATACTGTTTGTTTAATGAAAACAATGCAAATTCAATAATTTATTTGTTAAAAAAACCTATTTAAAAATCTTTGCATTGCACTATTCTCAAGCACAATATTCATATTTTATAAGAGGATTCATTTTCCTGACGGAAGTCACAGACCTGTAAATAGTAGATATAAATCTAATAAAATTAGCTGACCATTAACTTTATTCATTAACAAATTCTTTTATCCCAAGTAACATTTATAATTCTATCAAATATCTGATCATATCTTTTTACCTGTTGAAACACTTTTGTCTCTCTATATTCTTGTTCCATACATTTACGAGGTCTACATTTCAGGCAAAAATAATGCATCAATTTTCCTTTATATATTTTTTTCTCACACTATTACACATTACTATTATTTTATGTGATCCAAATGAGACTTAAGAGAAAGTTTTGAAATTATATTAAATCAAGATTTTTATTAAAAAAGACCAACATGGTTACACATCATTGAATAATGGTAATAATAATAATTATATTGATTTTTCCCTTCATTTGTATTTGTAACTCAAATTTATATATGTATGTTGTCTATGCAATGAAATAGTTTCTTCCTTATAACCTAAAGATGAGTGCGCTTTTGATGAAGTTTACTATAAACATAGCTAATCATGATAGATATGACTATGGTAAACTTCATCGAAAATGCAATCAGGTTTAGGTTATAAAAAAGAAAGAAAGAAACTTCATTACATAGATGAACATATGCAAATTTGAATTATATTAATAATAATATGAAGAATCACAGCGAGATATTTTGGTATCCTAGGCAAGCAAATATTTGGTATTCTTTCTATATCAGTCCCTAAATAAGTTTTAGTTAATTAACTTCTAAATACAAACATTGTGTGAATAATGCATGCCCACTGATAAAATAATTAATAAATTCAAAACAGTTAAAATAAATTCACAAAAATTACCTGTACACATTATTATTTGATGATTATAATTAAGAATTTGATAAACATCATCAAAAAATATTAAAGATCAATTATAAGTACACAAATGCATTACCTAAAAAGAAAGGGAGGGGGAGCCAATGATGAGCCACAAAAGGCCAAACAACTCTTACACCTTCAATAATTGATTTAACATGTTGGGCAAGCCAAATTATAATCTAGACATGTGTAAACAAATAGACTAAAATAATGCAAATAAACAATAACAATGCTGCTTATTGTGTAAAGCTAAAATTGTAATATAATAGCTAAGCTCAGTGGGTTTATAAAACAAATGCCATATGCTACAATAAGAAGATATGCAGAGGAAGCATTTATAATAAAATATTATGAAAATATGAAGCAACATTACTAATATCTCAAGAGGAGGAGAAATCTCAACTCACTCTAGCACAGACTCGTATGTCATTGAAATTACATTTAAATTTCTTCTACAAATAACTACTACAACTATCATTTTTATATCCATATTCTAAAGATCTTCTAAGCATTTCATTGCTTTGACCAGATAAAACATTATTTAATTCTTATTAAATTTAAGATGTTCTTTAAAATATGTGCCACATAAAATCCATCTTAGAATATACTTTCTTCATTATCAAAATAAATTTAAATAATATGGTTCGTTAAATTAAATCAGGATATCTCAGGGTAATATGATCTCATACATTTTTTTGACTCTTAAGATTTATTCAATGTTGAATGAAATCCTAGTTAAAATAAAATAAATAAGACATACACTTCCCCTAAGCTAATGTCTTATCATAATTATGACAATAACAACATTTATACTAACTTAAATAAAATAAAACTTGATCTCTTAATTTTAGAATAAGATAATGAATAATCTAGGATTATACTCAGATATTAAGAATGGGTAAGGGATTTAATAGCCATTCTAAATACCTAGAATAAATCTATTTAAACATTTTAGAAATATAAATTAGGTTCTTGTAAAATTAATTTTATCATAAAATAATAAATATGACCTTCAAATATAAAAATGATTTTAAAATAAATACGCACAATGATTTGAAATAATGAAATTAAATTAGAATTCTTTATTAAGCAAAATACATCTTTCTCAGATGTAAATTTAACATTTAAATAATTCAATAAAATGACTCACTAGCATCAATATCCATGTACTCTTTTAGCAAATACACTTAAAATATAAGTATTTAGACTGCTAGTCAATATGTGGAATGATTTCTGGTTGATAAGTGGAATGATGTAAACAAATGACTATGAGAAATTTCTTAAATAACAACAACAAATATTTATTCTACAATAAAACAAATATAAAATTATAAATATTCCAATTTCAGTCCACATAGCCAAAGGCTTTCACAATTTTACTTCCTCAAAAATTTTATTAGATCAAAAATTTACAACATGTTTTATAAAATTCAATTCAATTGGATTAAACAAAAATAATCCAGCAGATTAAAATAAACTTTCTATTGTTTAATTATCAATAAGTTCTCTCTTATCAATGTATTCATATAATAATAATAACCTTCATATAAGTAGTATTCCTTTTATGAATACTTAACATACTCAATAATAATAATATTAGCTTAACAATCCAGCGATGAAGAAGTGATAAGACAGGTGTATATTGTTTATTTATGCCTAAATACATTTTAAAAAATTTTAAATTAATTATTTGTCATATTTTATCCTCATTATTAGCAAAGCTCAAATATAAGACTTGCACATTTACAATGAATTATTCACATTTAAACCAACCAAGAATGCTATAATAGAGGTAAGGTAGAATTGCTCAATACCTTGATAAAACCACTGAAATGCCAAAAAAAGCCATAGTAAAAAATATTATATATGCTTTATTAAACATACTGCAAACTACAACCAACATCCATCTTCAAATAATAAAGTAAGACAAAGTGAAAGTATGATGGCATAGCTTAAAAGAATGCACTTATTTTTGAGGGATAATAAAGGATCTAGGACTTTGTCACTAGTGAGGAAAAATAATGAGAATGTGCATCAGGGACAAAACATTAATAGAATTGCCTTAAAATAAAGAAAGCCTAGGCTATAATCACCAAAATATATGCTATGAGCATACAAACATTACCAAAACAAAAAATATTAAGAGACAAAACTATCACTTTTTTTTAAAAAAAAAAAAAAAAAAAAAAAAGACTTCTCCTTTCACCTTTAATGTAATAATAAAAATTATTAATAAAGAGAAAAAAGAAAATTACTAATACTATAATAAAAAAAAAAAAGAAAAATAATAAAAATTAATAATAATTAAAAAAATATATATTTATTAATTAAAAAAATTAAAAAATAAAAAAATAAATAATAAAAAAATTCATCTTCTTTTTATTTAATATAAAAATATAACCAACAATAAAAAATTAATAAAAAAAAAAAAAAAAAAAAAATAAATATAAAAAAAAAAAATATAAAAAATTTTTTTTAAGATTTTTTTAAATTATATTTAAAAAAATAAAAAAAAAAAAAAAAAAAAAAAAAAAATAAAAAAAAATAAAATAAAAATAAAAAAAATTAATATAAATACATTTATTTACTATAAAAAATAAATATTTAAAATATTTCTTTTTTTTTATTTTTAATTCAAAAAAAAAGAAAAAAAGAGAGAAGTTGGAAATAACATTTTTATAAAATAAAATAAAAATAAATAAAAAAAAAATATTAAAAATATAAAAATATTTTTTATATTTAAAATAATTTTTTTTATATATTTTTAATAAAAATTTAAAAAATATTAAAAATAAATATAAAAAAAATTTTTTGAATATAAAAAAAAATTAATAATAATTAATAATTAAATATATATTATTATTTAATTAATATATAAATTATTTTTTTAATTTTTTCCAAATTTTTCATAATTATAATATTTTTTTTATTTTATTATAATTAAATAATATTTTTAAAAAATTTTTTTATATAATTAAAAATTATTTAATTTATTTAAAAATTTTATTAAAATATATAAAATTAAATTAAATTTAAATTAAAATTATAAAAAAAAAAATTTTTAAAAATTTAAAAAATTTAAAAATTTTTAAAATTATTTTAATTAAAAAATTATAAATAATTTAAAAATATTTTAATTTTTTTTTTTTTATTTTTTTTTTTTTATTAAATTTTTTTTTTTTATAAAATATATTATATATTAATTTTTATTTTTTATTTTTTATTTTATTTTTTTTTTTTTTTTTTCTTTATATAGAAAAATATTATTTTAATAATAATATATAAAAAAAAAAAAAATTTTTTTTTTTTAAAAAAATATTATATTTATTTTATTTATTTATTTTTTTAAATTTTTTATTAATATATAATTATATAAATTTTTAAAATATATTAAAAAAATTAAAAATAAAAAAAAAATTAAATTTAATAATTTAATTATAAAATAAAATAAAAAAAAAAAAAAAAATAAAATATAAAAATAATATAAAAAAATATAAAAATTTATAATAAAAAAAAAAAAAATAAAAAAAAAAAAAATAAATATTTATTTTATTTTATTATATAAATTTAAAAATTAAAAATTAATTTATTTAAATTAAAATTAAATTAAAAATAAAAATAAAAAAAAAAAAAAAAAAAAAAAAAAAAAAAAAAAAAAAAAAAAAAAATTTTATTTTTATAATTTTTTAATTTTTTTCAGTTTTGATTGATTGAATTTAGCCTTAATTAAATTTTATTGGTAATTTTAATTAGTGCTTGTTTTTCAGGAATATATAATAAATCCCTCCATTTTAAACTGATTTGATTAAGGAGTCTTATAATGCATGACAAGTCCACAACATTACAGTATTTACATACATAAATACAAAGACAAAATAAAGAGAATGTATAAAAAGCTATATTTACCAAATTCTGAGTTCCATAGTCTGATTGCGAAACTGAAGTACCATTAAATGTATTTGTCTCAATAAAATCAGCTCCAGCATGTAAATAATCCTAGTGAAATATATAAATTAATTAATTACTTTAATTCTATACTGACTATCATTTGTTTTAAAGATTGATAATGGGTCTATTATATGACCATGAACAAATATATATTAAAGTAAAATAAAGTCAATATTTCTCTGTAAATATTTTTTTTTGTTTTAAAAATACTAAGCTAAAAAAAAAAAAAAAAGATTAAATAACTTAACAATAAACAAAAATCCTTTTTTTCTTTCTGATTTAAAATAATACTTTGTAGATAGAAACAAAATTAAAAAAAAAACATTTAATAGATCATAACCAAACAAATGAAATTTATATAAATAATACTTTAATTAATCTATATTAATATAAAATATAAAAAAGTGAATTCATAAATAAACTCTCATTTAGCTCTTTGAACTCTTATCAATAATAGACAGTAAATCATTAAAGATTAATCAATGTATCTATAAAATACTACCTCAGCCTTATGAATATTACCATCAAGCAACATGATAACTCTATTCATGATAAACCATGTCCAATGGTTGATAAGTCCTAAAAATTTAACTTAAAAGTGTATATTTTCTCTATATACATAAATTAAGAAAGAAAATTAAAGTATACTATAAAAAGAATGCAAACAAAAACAGTTCAATAAGAAGACAAAGAAACAAGTGTTTCAGGTGCTCAAATAGAATAAACATATAAATGAGTTAATATTTTTTAAAATATTTTTTATTAAATTAATGGCAGAAAGGTACATAAATAAAATAAAAATAAGATTTGGGATATTTTAACAAATTTCCAATTAACTCTTAAAATTTTCCTGTGTAATGTTTTAATGAAATAAATATATTGAAATAGTGTTTCATTGTCAAGGCACATGAAGTTTAAAATATAACTTATGAGGTTAGAATAGAGTCAAAGCACACAAGGGCAGGGCTGTTATATTAATAGTTTAGCACATTAAAAAAAATAGGTTCAATATACATTTGTGTGTATATGGAAGTGTTCATGAAAAATATTTTGTAGTTGTTGACTTTAAGAGAAATAAAAGGATGAAATATATTCAATCAATAATAAAAGAAAAGAAATATGATAAATTTCTTTTTTTTTTATTAAATATTTAAATGAAAGAAAAGTAATTTTTTTTTTGTTCTTGTGTATCAAGTTTAAATTGGTCAAATTGTTAATGTTTGTTTTATGCAAAAAAAAAAATTAAATAGAGGAATTTTTTTAATAATACATGATCATTAAAAAAAAAAAAGCTAAAAATAAATTATTTAGAAAAAAAAATAGATTAGTGAAAGTGTATAATAACCCTGGTTAAACTGCAGTTCTCTTGAAACTTTTGAAATAAAATCATCATATAATTTATATAAGCATGATGTATTTACATTTTACTTTGAAACAATATATGCATTATTCTTTTGCAGTGGCAATTTAATAATGATTATGACCAAAACTTTTTTTAGTTCAGTTTTTGTTTGGACTTCATTCAGTGATGTTGTTATCTTTGTATAGTTTTAATTCAAATGTCACCGAATGTATTTTTTAATTTTGACTTTCAAACATCATGTATCATACAGGTAATTATTTTTAATTTATATTCAAAAAAATAAAGAATTACAGCCATAAATGTCCTCATTTAAAGACTGCTTGTAAACTAATATCAATTTTTGGGACAATATATTATCAAATAAGCGTCTTATGTAACTATTGCATGTTTCATTAACAAATTATAAGGCAAATTTAATGTTCTTGCTGATCTGATACAATCACATGTGAATAATAAATATTTTTTTATTGATTTTATTCTCATTTACTAATTTTGTTCTCTTGATTTTTTGTACAATTAATAAATCTTTCAAAAAATAATAAATCAAATATTTGCTTCTGTTGAATACTTCAAAAATTTAATTGTGGCTTTTGAATATATCACAATTTTAACACGTGACTCTTGCAGACATGAAGTTTGGCCATCCTTGCTGCATGATATTAAAATTTTTTAATTAAGGATTAATTTTATAATTGTACAAGATTAAATAAAATGAATTCTTTTATGATTTTGGTTTGATTAATTGAAAAAAAAAGAATAACTCTTCTTTACTTATTCATATTATGAAGTAATTAGATTAATTGGGAAAATACAAGTTAATCCCAGAAATAATAAAATTCTAAAAAATTTTACATAAAGAAAAAACATGGTTAAAAAAGTATAAAAGGGCATAAATAAGCAAAAAGTTTTGTGGATTTCTAGCTTGTGAAAATGAACGATATTATGTGATCTAAAAAAGTGTACCAATTTATTGTTTTCCAAATTATTAATGTAAAAGCATATTATAATAGCAGCCTATTCTACACAAATGTAAAAGAAAAGTTTGATTTCCCCCAAATTTCCTGAGAAGTGTCAGAATCTACCTAAACTGCAGAATTAATCAAATTTCCATCATATGGATACTATATCTACATACTACTTCAAAAAAAATGTCAAATTTAAAATTCCTTATAGTGACTATAACAAAGTGTAAAATGAGCATGATTTAATTCTACATAATCTAAAGTTTTAGCATTACTTAAATTTCAGTCATAATTATAGGTAAAAATGAATTTAATTTAAATTAGAAAATATAATTATAGTTTAATGAATACATGATTGATAAATAATGATTAATAAAAATATATTTGCTATAGAGGAGAAATACTGTAATGTATTGTTCTAATAATTATATTATTATAAATTTGTAAATAAGTTACATTTTTTAAATTTATTAAATAGTACATGGTTTAAATTATTTTGTATAAAAACTGTCTGGTCTGCATATCAATGTCATAATCCATTTCATGTGAAATATGATTTGGACAGGTCTTATAATGAATGTGATGTATTGGTCTCTAGTCATTACATATTATGGAGAAACTCTTTCTAATCATATTAATAGAAATAAGATAAACCCTGAAATATTTTCTGATGGTAAGTATCAGGCGGCACCTATATCATTTTAGCTGACCATTACAATAAATATGTATATGCATATACCTTTGTATACATTAAAACATTTATGTTCCTCATGCATACTTAGTAAAAATATTAAACAAATATAGGTGCACATGCTTATATATGATTAGTATATGCACATATATAATGTAGTGGATATATAGATAAGCCTATATTGATGCCACTCATTAGAAGGAGCAAATAGATGAAAAGTCTAGACTTTCCTCTACATTCTACTAATATCTTGAATTATCCAAGATAATGAAAGGATACCCCACATAATAAATTAAATTTACTGACAAGATAACCATTCTGAGTTATTTTCTCTTTAATAGCCTGCTTAGCCATGAAGATAAGATACCATGTCTGTAGATATACAAATGAGTTTATATCAAAAGATTTATTAAATAAGAAAATGAAATGATTAACAATAATAAATAACTTACAGATACCAAATGGTTTTCTCTCTATTGAATCAATTAATGTATACATTTTTGATTACTATTAATAAATAGACAAATAATATCAATAAGAATGTTAGATATATTGAATATTACTTCAATGTTTCTCAGGGAAATATAATATTATTCTTTATGACTTATAACTTTCAAAGATTCACATAAGATCAACAAACATCCGTAAACCCTGACAAGTTTTTCCAGTTACTTAGAATAAAATCACAAAAATCTTAGTACATAAATAACGATGGAAGTAACCCTTTCAATAAATACCAGTAGATTTGATGTGATGGCAATATGCCCTGTATCTAAAGTGACTCAATAAATTATATATACGTTGGTAATTTAGTATTATTATTAATTCTCACTTTATTCTTTATATATAATACACTTATATCTATGATTATTTCACTATCATTAAATAACACTATATATCATAAATCATAATTTTATCCACACATTAACATATCCCAGATAAATTATCACATTATGCTTAATGATGTTTGTAATTTAGTAATTCATACATTATATTTGATTTTGAGGAAACTGAATTAATCCATTTAACTCTTAAAAATAATATGGCAAATTATTTATATGTAATTTAATCATTCAATATACTACCATCACTATTTTTTGCATTTTTTAGAAGTAACAAGAAAAATATACCTAGTAATATTTAGGAACTATCTCATTTATTTTTTAGATCTATTAGTAAAAAAAAAAAAAAAACTTTTTATTCCCTATCTAATAAAGATAAAAAGAGTCCCAAGGGAAATGAATGAATGAATCGACATTGTTTATAAGTTTGTACATATGTGGAAAATATTTTTAAATGTCTATTTCCAAATAAAGTTGTGGTGCAAAAAATTCTATATAGCAGTGAAAACATTTTTTGGAAACTGGAAATTTTATAAAATTATTTAGAAACAAAAATATCCCATGGTCAATTAAGTGATCTAGCAATAATTTCTATAGAAAAGCTTATATCTAAACAACAAATTATAAAAAAGCTATTAAGTTTTTGCTATAAGAAAAGTTCTAAAATGATTTAATATATAGTGATTTTTTTTTTATTTTCTAATTTTTTTCATTATATTTTAATTTTTGTTTTAATTTTTTGCATTTTTTTTTTTTTTTCATTTTTATCTTTTTTTAAAAAATAAATAAATATATTTCTGTTTAATAAATATTTTTTTCTATTATATCCATTGCCTTATTCATTATTTATCAGCATGACAATTTCCAGATGATGAGGATTTGAGCAGTTTTTCATTTTTTGTTTGCTCTCTAGCAAAAGATAACTAGAATACCTTTGGTTCTACGTTGATAGAAAATTCTTATGTCTTTTGGAAATTTTTTTATTTAGCCTAGATTGAACCTAACCTCTGCACTATGTGATCTTTAAAAGACCAATTTTTAAGGCTAGCCTCAGACATTAAAATTCACTGGCTCAGCCCTGGGTGTAAATTATATCCGATCTTGACAATTTCCATATCATCATCATCAATAGTATTCTATCCCATGAACAGATCTGGAGATTAGCCACATCATCAGTTTATCTATTTTTCCGTTCCATTCTCTTCATTGCCAGCTCTTCAATCCCCACATAACTCTTGCCATCCTTTATATCATCCAACAATGTCAACCTTTTCCATTCTTTCTTCTTACTTCCCTCCAAAACATCTTTCATTAAACTATAATTTCTTTTAATATATTTTCAATCCACTTTCTCTTTGATTTCTTCAATCTTTTTTTTTCATTTACTCTTTTCAAAACTTCATTTGTTATTTTATTCATCCAACTTATTTTATCCACTCTTCAAAAGCTTCCAATCTGTTGCTAATTTTATTATTCATTGTACATATTTCATAACCATACAACAATACACTCCACACATAGCATCATTTAATTAAATTCTTTCTTAACCCTTTCTTCAAAAGTCCACAAAATATTTTCTTTCTCTTAATAAATGTTTCCTTTGCAATGCTATTCTTTTAACTCCATCTTCATTTCTTCCATTCTCACTCAATCAATTGTTGAACTGTTGTCATGGATTGCAACTTGAATTCTTTTTTCATTCCTCCCTATCCATAAACACTCTTTTCAAACTTAATCTTCATTTCATATTCCATACATTCTTCTTCCAATTTATTCAACATATTCTGCAGATATTTTCATCCTCAGGTATAAGAACCATATCATCTGCAAATCTTATACATTTTATTATTCTTATCTCTAACATTTGCTCCTTCATAGTCTAAATAATTATTTAGCAGGTCTTCTAAATGAACATTAAAGAAAACAGATGACATATGCATCCTTGTTTAAATCGTCTTTCCATATTCACTTATAAAGTCCAAAACATTAATTACTGACATTGCAAAAAATAGATAATTATAATATGACCTTAGCAGAAAAACTGATTCTTTTTCACATAAAATGAAATTGACTAACAAAACCAGTAGTTATAATCTTTTTATTTTTGATATGATAATAGCATTATATAAATGGGACATAAAATGTAAGCATTTCTTATTAGCATAATATATTTAATAAGTTTATTTTTGTTGTAATAATAAAGTTTTCAGTGCATCATAATAATATAACATTTTATAATAAATTGTTAAAAAGTAATTAGTAATGGCAAACTATCAAACAATAATCAAATGTCATTAAAAATGATGCTGTTTTTTCATATAAATCTTAATGATTAATAAAAATCATATACAATAGCTATTTAAATATATATATATTAAAGATAATTACACATAAAAGGTCTTTTTTTGCACATGGTTTTGTGCCCTTCTCAAATATTAATTATCTATTTTATCATGGAAGTAAAATAACAATAACAAATTTAAAATATATAATGCACTTTTCTTTTACAACTGTAATTTATCAACATTTGTGCTTACACGCTATACTCATAAGTATTAAATTCATATTTATTGAGGCTTAGCACTTTCGAGGGTAGCATTAATGTATACATAATAGAGTTTTTAATCTATATATAAGCCATAAGTTTATTTAAATTTATGTAAATTACATTACCCATTTCTTAGAGAAGGGAAAGTATGATTCCTTCTTATTTTATTGGCCTCATTAATTTTTCACTTAGAGTCATTTCATTTGATGTATGTGATGTTGGCAGCTATGGACGCAAATGTGTGGTCATTGCATGGTGGTGTTCAAGGAAGATCGACTTATGTTCAGAATAATTTATGACTTGTTGAAGAGATATATATGGTGAGATATTTTTGTAAAAAGGCATGTGCATGATTCATGTAATAGATAGGCCTACATTCTACCTGGGGTGCATGTAATTTTATACATGGTGTGTGAAGTTTAAACATTATGGAGTCTGTCCTTAGAATTATTTGTAAGTCTATTTGTTGTGGGAGAAGTACAATAGCTTAAAATGAAGTCTCTCCTTAGAATTATTTATAAGCCTATTTGTTGTGGGAGGAATACAATAGCTTACTCAATGTGTTTGTGAGAAAACTTTATATTTTTGGCTATCCATGGTATATATGGGAGTAGTATCCAAGGCTTAAACTCCTTGGGAGGATTTGTTTTTATTTTATTATAAAATTGTTTAACTCTCCTTGTGAGGTCTCACAAATATGCTGGTTTATCATCATTTCTTTACAGAAACCATCATCTAAGTAAGTATGACGCCGATTGAAAATCAAACAACGAGCAATATCTAAATGAATTAAATAAAATAGGCTTCAAGCAGTCTAACCTCACAATGAGAGTTAAACAATGTTACAGTAAAATAAAAACAACCCCCCCCCCAGGATGACAAGCCTTGGGTACTGCACCCATATATTTCATGGGTAGCCAAAAGTATAAAGTTTGCTCACAAACACATCAAGTAAGCTATCATACTTCTCCCACAACAAATAGGTTTATAAATAATTCTAAGGAGAGACTTAAATTATTTTACTCCTCCCACGACAAATAGGCTTGTAAATAATTCTAAGGACAAACTCCATAATGACTAAACTCCCTGCACCGCATATAAAATTGCATGCCGCCAGGAAGGATGCAGGGCTATTTATTATTGTGAATCATGCGCATGCTTCTCTAGAATGATATTTCAGCACAGATATCTCTACAAATGAGCCATAAACAATCCTAAACATAAGTCGATCTTCCTTGAGCACCAACATGCAATGGGCCATACATTTGAACTTATAGCCGCCAACATTACATGCATCAAGCGAAATTACTCCAAGCATAAAATTAAAGAGGTCTGGAATATAGCTAACAATCCCAAAACTATAAATAAGAAGAAATCATGCTTCCCCTGGTCTAAGAAATGGACAATATAATTTATATAAATTTAAATAAACTTATAGCCTATATATAAATATACTCTATTATACATACATTAATGCTATGAATATGAAAACCCTAAACCTCAATAAGTATGAATTTAATATATTATTATGCTTTTCTGAGTATAACACGTAAGCACAAATATTGATAAACGACAATAACAAAATAAAATATCAGTAAAATAAAATAAAACCTTCTTATAGAGATCCATTATAACTTCAAAAATTGACTATATACATAATATACAGAATAAATAATACAAATATTATACAACTTTTTATATACTATCTTATATAATTTTCCTTTCATTTTTAATCAATCAGTTGTTAATTAAATTTATTGAAGTTTTATAAATATTCATACAATTATTTAAGTTATGCTTAATGTAATATGTTTCATATATTTGTCTTCTTTTTAGATCTTTAATGTAATTTAAAGATTTAATATTTTTATAGCATCTATTTTATGTCCATATGTTAAGTAATGAATGAATAAAACAAATATATTATTTCATCTATTAATTGCATTGTTATGTAAAAGTCTGGATAAATTAATATGTAATTATAAATTAAGAGAAAATATAAAATGCAAAAAAGGAATCATATATAAAATTAACTGTGAATTTTGCAATACGATTTATTACTGTCATACATGAAAACAATTAGAGGTAAGAGCTCAAGAACATAATGCAATTAATAGACAAGATGATAAATTTGCTTTAGTTAACATATGGACATAAAACAGATGCTTCAAAAAATATTAAACCTTTAAATAATAATAAAGATCCAAAAAGAAGACAAATATATGAAACATATTACATTAAGTGTAATTTAAATAATGGTATGAATATTTACAAAACTTCAATAAATTTAATTAACAATAAACATACATGATCACAACCTTCTGGCATCCATTGATTAATCTGGCTTGCACTGAGTGGCAATATGTATAGAGAGCTTTGCCTGTTTTAACAACTGGTCAATTAAAAATGAATGATAAATTATATAAGATAATATATATAAAGTTGTATAATGTATGTATCATTTATTTTGTACATTGTTATATTATATAGTCAATTTTTTGAAATTATATTGGATCTCTATATATTTTATTCCATTTTACTGATGTTTTATTTGGTTATTGTTGTTAATGTTAAAATAGATGATTAATACTCGAAAAAGGCATGAAAACCATGTGCCAAAAAAGACTTTTTATGTGTAATAATTATTATATACATATAGCTGTTGTATATGACTTATTATTTATTATAATCAAATGTCAACTTGTACAGTAGTCATCGAATAGCCACCATATCCCGCCTGATTGCGTTGCTGCTAAACAAAAACGATTCACTATAACATTCCCTGGCACGCATTTAAATCTAACATATTCTAGCGTAAAAAAAAAAAGTGTCAAAGAGTGACTTTTTTTTGCGAAAGATAATGGTCGTGAAAAAAACAACTCAAAATATGTATATATGTTACGGTATAATATTACTGACAGCATATATATGTAGGCCTACTAATAGGTATGCCTAGTAAACAGTATTTTAATGTGCTTTTACCTAGGTAGAACGCCCTCAGGTGGCGTAAGGTGGCTAATCGACAACAACCATATATGTACATATAATAAAATGATTTAATAAATAAATAATTACCAAATAAACTTGAAAAATAATATCTGGTTGTGTGAGACAGAGAATATCATTATTTCCCTTTAAATTGCCAACAAAGTCTTTGAACTCTTCACCTCTAAAGTGTTCTTCCTCAAGATGATGTTTTTGAATCATAGTTCCCATGGCTCCATCCAAAATCATAATACGCTCTTTAAGAATTGATGAGATTTGTGAATATGCAACTATAATAATAATAATAATAAATTTAAACATAATAAATTTATAAAATACTTTATATTTAACAAAACAAAGTAATATGATTTCACTAGATTACATTTAATCTTCATTTAACAGCAAGCAAACTACATATTAATTTACTTGACAATCATCTATTAGGTATAATTAATCAAAAGATACCACTACAAAACTATGCTCATACTGACAAGAAATAAGCACTAACACTTGTCATCAATATTGATTACTCATATATGTACTCAAGCAGAATGATGTGAAGTGTTTTGATATTAAATATTATTAAGAATGTAAGTATATATATAGTAATAATCAGGCTTCCACTACTATAGGTATGTGTATATGATAATGACATCATTGGGTATCATCTGATTGTAGTGCTGGTATATTAACACATGATTATAAACTCATTAATAAACTCTTTTATAAAATAAACATTTATTTTAAACTAAATTTGACTTCCTTTATGTAAAGGCTAAAATCAGCACACAATCAAACATAAAATATTTTATTATGAGTAATATAAGCACATATGCTTCATCATCATTTAAATGATTTCTTTGATTATATTCCTTCAGCTTTGTAACCCCACCATTGGTATAGCTATCCTACTCCTTTTAAGAATGATACAAAAGTAAAATAGTATAGTTAACACAGAAAAACAATTTTATTAATAATTAAATAAATAATAATATTTAAAAAAATATCAAACAAAGAACAAAATATTCACACTTCTAATGATTGTAATAAATATGGTAATTTCTATTAAACAAATAGACAAAAATCACAGTTTCTACCACTGACAATCTTCTTAATCATTATTAATTCATGACATGTTGATGGCATAAATTATAAACTTTTAAATCTAAATATAAAACGATATAATAAAAAAAAGGTCAACAAATGAATAACTAGAAAATATTGCATCTATGTATTTTTTTTATTAGCCTCTTCAGAGGTTTTCTATATCATTTATATATATTAAATGGCAAAACATTTAACATTCCATTTCTTCCTTGTCTTCTCTTTAAATGTTTACTATATGCTCAACTTTCCACAAGTGATAGGAACAATATAAATATTAAAACATAATATCCCTATTAACAAAGTCAAAACATGAGCCACTCTAGGGTTGAAAGTATAATAATCCACATAGTTATAAATAATTCAGATACTAGCTTGGCATATCAGTCATTAGAATAACTATTGATAAAATTATTCATTCCAAATGATTTCTAAAATCATTACTTTAGTCCACAAGTTTATTACACTTTAAGTAGAATTTATACAAAGATTTCTGTTTGATTATTTACAAAAGTATTCATTGTTATTTTTTATTTCTACAATTCTATTTTCTCTAGTAAGTACTGGTCATATCCAGATATTGGTTGTGAAACAGACAACTATGTAGTTAGTAATATCAATTGATATTTTTCATTATAATAAATAATATTATTAAAATAATACAAAGACTGACAAAAATAATAGTATTAAGTTCTGCCAACTATTTTTGTATATTTTTCTTCATGCCCAAGTATTCTAGAATTCTTTTAAAAAAAATTGCATGTGCCTTCTAGAACCTTTAGCACTTTAAATCAATAAAACGATTTATTTATTTTTATTTGAAATTCCTTTTTATATTATTAAATAATTATAATTTAATGTAATATAAAGTTTAATTTCTTTTATTAATTTACTAGTTTATTTTTTAATAAAATCTGTTGATTAATTTTAAAGTTAGTTAATGACTGATGCATGTAGACACACGCATTTGCATGCAGTTTATTTGATGAGTATTTATTTTTTATGCTTGCGTAGGCTGTTTACCTTATTAGCAAACTATAAAGCGTTTAAGTCTAAAATAAAAACACAATAATGTTTTCAATTCAAGCTCATTAGCTTGTATAGTTGTATAGATCTGAATTCAGTTCAGCATCGATACATTTTGGTGTCTTTAGTTCTTTAATAATCTGTCACCATAATTCTATTGGGTAGGATTGGTAAAAATCCAATAAACATAACATGATCACCACTCTTTATGCTTACACAGACTGTTTACACAGAAGTAAAACTCTCCATACAGCAGTGCTACTCAGTGCAACTCTAATGAGTTTGAATTGAGAACATCATCGAATAGGTAAGCATGTTTTATATTATACACATGTATATGAATTTGCATGTGTGTGTATAATATTATTTATTATTCATGTCATAAAAAATATATACTTTAATGATTATTCAAAATATTTTATTGGTTAATTTTTAATATTGTTTAAAAAAATTTAAATTATTGACAAAGACAATAATAATGTTAGTTAATATTTTAATTTTATAAACCACTGAATAAAAGTTTGTGAATTTGATATGCACACTTATTATTTTCAAAAATAACTTTAAAAACCATGCTTGGAAATTGTATAGTCTGCATGTTTGAAAAATTGAAAGGGAGATCATCTGCAATTAGAGAGTAAAAATAAAATGGATATAATTAAAATAGATTTTACTTCAATGGCAGGCTATACAGGACTCTTGCCTTAGATTTGTAAACAAATCTAATTTGAATGTCTCCAAGATTAATTAAAATAAAATACCAGGAATTCTTTCCTATTCTCTACAGCAACTTAATAGATATGCTAATGGAATTATGTATAAAATGATTGGCAGCAATAATTGTTTTGAATGTAGTTCAAATATTTATAAAAGTATTAAAAGGAATCACAGTCAACAACCAGAAAATAGAACTCCAAAGTACATAGCCCAAAAATATTTCTATTAATAATTCCAAAATTATTTAAATTTAAATTAAACGTTCTGCTAAAGAGACCTCCATTGTAAATTCTGATAATTTATCTTTATAAACTTTAATATAAACTGTATTAAATTTAATAACTTTTGGATATGGAAGTATCGTATTTAAATTATTTATTATTATTTATATTTTTTAAAGTGCTTTGTAAGTAGTTATTATTATGATTTAAATATATTAAGTTTACATATTGTTTAAATTTTGTTTTGATAATAATATAAAATTTTCAAGAAACCTATACAAACAATTTTGCATAAATGTTATAGATTTCAATTGGTATATGAACTTAAATCAATATTGAATAAATTATTTAAGATCATTAGGCAATGTGAGTATTTTAAATTTGAATGATTATTAGAATTTTGTTTTATACAAGTTAAATGAATAAATGTTAAATATTTGAAATAACATCATAATCTTTTTGCAAATAATAATATAACATAATCAACTAAATTCATAGATTTATCTATTTATTTATAAAGATATGAAGTTTGAGAGTGTGCATGTATATAACATTTATTATTAGTCAGGCATTACATTATTCCACGTTTGAAGTTATATTATGTGTATATTATTCTGTCTTGAATATAAAAAAAAATGCAAATGTGGAATTCCTTATTATTTGTACTGTTATTATGATATGTATGTTTGCAGATGTGCATTTCTGCTTTATGTTAATATTTGTGCCCTTTATATATATATTGACATGCGGTATGTTGCAGTAGAGATCTTGATGTATAATGATTAGTTAGCTGCTTCTTGATGCTTATTTGTATAAAAGGTTTATGTATGTGCATTTGAAAGCAAACAAATGTACTGTGGTAATGGAATAATAATGATGTTAAATATCTTACTTAATCCACCTGATCATATTTAATATAATGATTTGCATCGCTATATTCTATGCATGTATCTTATTTTTCTTTCTCATACTGAACTTGAATGAATGATAAATAATAATAGATCCATATGGTAAAAAATTTATTTTATTGAAATTATCATGTATAATATGACAAAATATTTTAGCAATGGATTTTAAATTTTGTTTAAGGGTCTCACTTTCATGTTTAGATATCTGAATTAAATCATCATTAAAATATAATAAACCATATTATAGTGTTCAAACAAGATTGAGTAATACTGCTATTATAGAAATTAAATTATATAATAATATAGTTTCATATGGTAAACATATATACTTAATTAATCATTAAATTTGATTTTCTATATTACATTGGTAATTGATATAAGAGCTAAGAATGCTGAGTAAGAAAAGCTTAATATGCTATGAGTATGATATCAGAATTAATATAATGAAAGCTGTTCAGCATATTATAATCAAACTTTTATTCTTAAGCTTTTCTTACTCAATGTTTCTAGTGCTTATATTAATTAAAATTTGATTTTGAAAGTGGTATATTTTTATTGATTTTGGCTTCTCAGTGTATGCTAGTCTTGTTAATCATTAATAAGTTATTGTAACTTTAGCACTATAACATGATAATGAAACTTTTTTTTTTAATTATTAGTATATTATTTTGTTATTGTAAATATCAATATATATTATAGGAAGGGGGGGGGGGGGGGGGGGGGGGGGGGTTGTGGTTGGTTGGTAGTTTTATGGTTTTGTTTGTGGGGGGGTTTTAAAGTGTATTTTTTAGTTTGTGTGGGTTTTTTTAGTGGTGTGGGTTGTGGTGTTGGGGGTTTTTTGTTGTTTTTGTTTTAGTGTGGTGGGTTTTTGTTTGTTTTTAATTGTGGTTTTTTGGTGTGGTTGTGTTGTTTTTGGGGGTTTGTGGTTTGGAAATATTTTGAATTTTTTTGGTTGTGTTGGGTGTTGGTTTTTTTGTAGTTTTTAGTTGTATGTTCTTATAATTTGGTGTTGGAAGTTACGTGTTAGTGTAATAGAGAAAAATATTAAGAAAAATATTTAAGTTATTTCCTATCTTCAGTCACATTTTAATGAATTTATATGTATAACTTACTAATAGGTCTCAATAGAATTTTGAACATGATTAGATTTAATGAAATTAAAAAAATAAGATAACTTTTAAAAATTAAAATACGAGGCACAATTGACTATAAATTTCTACTGAACTAGAGAATTATGGAGGAGAAGGAATATGTATAAATGGGGTTTGTGGTGGGGTTGGTTGGTTTGTGTGGGGGGAAAAGTTATTTTGTTGGAATTTATTTTAAAAGTGGTTTGGGTTAATGTAAATATAAAATTATATATAATAAAATAATACCTCCATATCTATTACATCTTAATTGCCCAGATTATTAAGAGTGGTTAAGGTGAGGTGTTGGTTTTGGGGTATATATTATATTTAAGGGTAAAGTATTAAAATTAAACTATCACCTTTTATCAGTTTATAAAATTTTACCAAATAATCAACCTCAAACTTTGATTTCCACCAAAAAAAATGTTAAAAGGTTTTATATTATGTTGGGTTGGAATATGAGTGTTTATGTTTTGGTTTGTAGTTTTTGATTCTTTTCTTAGTGAAATTGGTTAGTGTATTGATTTTAGAATATTAATAAGTTAGATTTTGATTGGGGGGTTATCTAAATTGGAGAAGTATTTGTGGTTAAATGGGTAGGGGTGGGGTATTTAGTTTAGTTTGAGTGTGTATTGTTTTTATGGTTAAATTGGGGTGGTGTAAAAAGTAGGTTAAATTTAAATAAAAATTTTAATGACTAATATAAATAAGTTGTTATGAGAATAGAAGAATTAAATTACAAATACCTTGATTATTAATATGAAACATAATAGGAAATTAATCATAGAATTAAACTTGTTGGAGGCTTTTGACTAACTTGATACAAAATTTGTGTCTTTGGTTCTTTAATAACCATAGCCACCACTATCCTATAAGGTAGGATTGGTTTTAAGCCAATAAACATCACATGATTACCATTTCTTATGCTTGCTTATAATTGTTGTCAAAACAGGCAAAACTCACTTTACGTATTGCCACATACAGCAAGCTAGAATAATCTATGGATGTCAGAAGGCTTGTGCATAAAATCCCTATCTAGTGCCTATTCATCCAATATCCCCAGACTAGTTTCTGGCTTGTGATCCTCGTCAGTGAGAAGCCTTGGATCTGAGAGCACTGCACCTAGATCTCAGGATCTAATGTAACCCTCTAGCAGCCACCTTTTCCCTCCACTTAACTACAAAACTATGAGTCTTAAATTGAAAACACCTTAATATTTTCAATCCAAGCTCATCAGCTTATATAGTCATATAGGTCTGAACTCAGTTCAGTACCCATACATTTTGGTGTCTTTGAATCCATTGATTACTCTAGTTTGCTGTGTGTGGCAATACGTATGAGTTTTGCCTGTTTTAACAAAAGTTATAAGCAAGCATAAGAAATGGTGATCATGTGAAATTTAATATTTATTAGGAATAACTTTTTTTTTTCCTAATAATTTTATAAACTTAAGATTATTTTTAAGCATTACATGAAAAAAAAAAGAAAAGATCAGTTATGGTGATGCGGGGTTGTTTTGATTTTTTTAATAGTTTTTTGAAGTTTTTAGGAAAAAATTCATATATTGAAGTTATTACCTAAAATACTAGAGATAAAATAATTAAATAACTTGATATAGTCACTAGTGGGTTTATTTACTTATTGGAATCTCTACAGATTCCATTATGCGTAAATAGTTAACTGTCTAAAAAATATAACCATAAACTAAATAAACAAAAAAATTTGAAGGATGCTTATTAATAATGAAACAAAAATGTTTTTTGAAAATTCTAATATTATTTTGTAAATATATTATTTATAATTAGAATTTACCAGATCATTCAATAATTTTTTCTGTAATATTTACTAATGAACAAACTAATTATAATATATGTCATATAGAAAAATATTGCATCAGATTTAATGATTTATGAATGATAGATGTAAAAAAAAAAAACAGAGTGAAAAATGACATATCCCTTAAAAAATAACATTTCTTTGACACTGAAAAGCAGATGATAGGTATCAAAAAATAATATATAATCAAAGAATTGAGAATTCACAGTAATTATATAAATTTCTATTTCTTTTCCTATGTATTGATTTCTATTATAACATATCATACCATTTACACCTTTTTATACACTTTATCAATATTTTTATTTGTATTATTTGTATTACACTAACAGTTTCACGTCCTGCAGTCATCATCAGAGCTACAATATTCAAATATATAATTATACAATTATTACACTTATCGACATATTGATAAACATAATTAATACACAATATAAACAAAAATAATTATATATTTTAATATGATCTTTATAAATAATCATTCCCATTGAGCTACAATATTCAAATATACAATTATTACACTTATCCACATATTGATAAACATAATTAATACACAATATAAACAAAAATAATTATACATTTTAATATGATCTTTATAAATAATCATTTCCCATTTTATTACCCTATCTTTTAATATGATCTTTATAAATAATCATTTCCCATTTTATTACCCTATCTTTTAAATAATTATTTAAAAGATAAGGTAATAAAATGGGAAATGATTATTTATAAAGATCATATTAAAATGTATAATTATTTTTGTTTATATTGTGTATTAATTATGTTTATCAATATGTGGATAAGTGTAATAATTGTATAATTATATATTTAAATATTGTAGCTCTGATGATGACTGCAGGACAGTCGAAACTGTTAGTGTAATACAAATAAAAGTATAAAGTGTATAAAAAGGTATAAATGGTATGATAATTACATAAATAATAAAATCAAGGATAATTAAGTAATCAGGAATAATAAAAATGTTAGCATTTGTTATTATTAAAAACAGAGACAATTCTACATATATAGCCTAGAAATTTACTGATATATTTCATCTAACAAGATATTATTATTAAATAAGAATTCAAAATTATACAATTTAATGTTATTTTTCATTTCTATTCAGATGATTTTCTCTATTTCAAGTCCTGATATTAGTATTATCGTTGTAACTAGGTATGATTTTTGAATCCATATCTATCTGTCATGCCCAGATCAAAAATCTTGAGTCCAGAAAGATGAATCTTGGAAATTTTTAAGATCATAACTAAGCTCTATAGTCACTTAGAATTGATCAGTAAATGGATAATTAGCTATTATAAGATCAAGATTAAAAGTAGCAGATTAATTTGAATTGATCAGATGAGTTTCAATATGATGACTATAAAAATAAAAATATATATAGTAATTAGATGTGGTTTATTCAATATTGAGGGAATCTTTAGTTTATTTTTATAATTTACATTTTATTTGTCTTCTATCTATTTAGATTTGTTTAAATATGCTAAAGATGTATTATTGTAAATACCAATCAAAACAGAAGATAATTTTCTGTTTACTTTAGCAACATGCTTAAGTAAGCCTTCCAATATCTGCAAAAATTACCAAGGAAATTTGTTGATTAACATAGTGCAATGCTCTGGATGCAGCAGAAATTCTCTTTATACTTTATAACAATACTTTGATAATAAGAATTCTTAAATTTTACATTTAAATCATTTTTTAGAAAAATCAAAAAGTATAAGCATTCCAAATTATCTGAATCAGTGTTTTTTGCTTTTGACTATTTGATATTAATAAATTATTCCTTATCCAAAAGCCTAACTTTTCTTATCATTAATAATATTAATTAGCTGATCACACACTAAAGTTTAAAATCAAGCCAACTACTTGTTGAATTAATATTATTATTATTACTATATCTTATTTTATAATGGCAGGAACTCTTTAGTTCTTTTCGTTTGTTGCAAAATATAGATGTATTTTATCTCTGAATATTTATGTTCAATTGTTGTTGTTTGTACTATTAAAATTTAATGGAAAAATATAAAATTAAAAACCAAGAATAAAATTTTCATATAATCATTATAATTATATTCAAAAATTATCTACTTAAACATGAATAATCAATGAATTCTGGATAATAGTACAATCAAATTCCCAGATTAATTTTAGATTGATCTTATGTCATTAAGTAGATTGAGTTGCATACTTCCATCTACCAATTACTTTTATTTCTTGTGTACTATTCACACTAATAATCTGAAAGTTTCAACATTCTAAGGCTTTGAAATTAAAACAACCTTCTTATACAGGTAAATAGATGTGATAACAGGTTAGCAACAATATATTACATGACTCAGTTATAAGCAAATTATATGCACTTTTTGCTATTCGGCCAAAGGATACTAAGCCAGCTGCTAAATAAATGTTTGGTCAAAACTATACCTAGTGTTCATTGATTATTTAATTTTACATATAGTGATAATGAATTAATGCAGGTGTTAGATTTAGAAAAAAATGGGATGCATTTGTTTGAAAAAAATCTTGATAGAAGATATTAATTTTTATACTGGTGTTAAAATAATTTAAGGTACACAATTCTAAATAAAATTTAAAAAAAAAATCATCTGCATTATTTCTAATGAGAATAACATTCTAAATTAAATTTCAATTGTTATGAACCACATATTACTTAAATAGCTAGAATAGTCTTTTATAAACTTAAATTATATTAAGTGATCAAATGATGTTTTTAACATTACTTTACTATAGAATTCAATGAAGATATAGTGCTATAAAAACAAGATCTTTGTTTCTTGGTAAAAGATTTTTTTTTAGTTTACAATATTACAGGCATTTATGAGGGGTAAAAATATTAATAATGAAAAATATATTGTATTCCAAAGATTTGCAGTCTATTTGAGAAGGGAAATTATTATTTTTATGATTATTATTTTTCAATGAAATTATTATCATTTTTTTTAACTTTTATAAAAAAATTTAAGAAAATGTTTTTAAATTAACTAGCATATATTATGCAAATAACAAAAATGTAAAAATTTCTAAAACCAATATTATATTTTCTCAACCACAAGAAATGTTAAGTATTTTATTTTTTATCAATTAATTTTTCTTTCAGTGAATGCTAAGCTATGCAGATTAATCAAATGGGTAGATTATACATTATAGGAGCAGCAGATCTTTTACTCTTTCATTATAAAGCTTCCACTTTTTTTAATGCACCAAAACTTTTCTGAATATTTAAATAAACATTAATTTTATTACCTATAGCTTTGTATATATGAAAATAATTTTAATAATATATCAGAAGTTAAGCATTAACTATAGTAAAAAATCTGGAATTAATCAGCAATTCATAAATCAACACTGCACTTTTGGCAATTTTCCAAATTTAAAAATTAAGTTTTTTTTTTGTACAGATATTGGTTACAAATCACTAAAACTATTGAACTTAGAAAAAATAATAATAAATCCAATTGCAGATCATTGCAATCCGGTTTAAAATTTTATATGTATTTATTGATTTTTTTTTTTTTTAAAGTGCACATATATTATATTTGTATACATACGTGTTTTGACACATATAAGTGTATTTAAAATGCATGTTATATGCTTCAATAATGTCCATGAATAACAACAATCAAAAATGCTTCTTAAAATTTTCAAATATTGATTTACCAATGGCATTGTGAACTATCTTAATTCAGAAGCCACAAACAATGAAATTTAGTTTTAAAAAACTAAACATAATTTTTGGAACAAGATCCTCAAAAAACTAAGTAAATAAGAACTAATCATATTCAAATATTCAATGAAATTTGATTTAATAAAGTAACAGTCAAGTAAAACTTTATAGAAAATATATCAAACTTAATTCTAGTATAAGGTCATTTATGAAATTACAAATATGCATTCAGCCATATAAAAAATTATGTGTTCTAATATTTTAGAATAAGTGAAAAAAAAAATTTAAACATCAAATAAAATTACTATGCTGTATAAAATAACCAGATCTTTCTTCTCTATACAAGATATTATTACACGACAAAACTATTTCAAAAGATTGTTTGCATATATTTATTTTGATTTAGAGATTTTATATTATACAAATAAAATAAAAAAACATTAAGACGATTATAAATTTTCTATTCCTTTCTTTAAGTGGGATTTTTTTTTTTTAAGTAAATTTCTAATCTTTATTTTATCAGTTGCTTTCATAAAAAAAAAAAAACTACACATTCCAATAAAAATATTATCTTTTCAATAGTATAAAATATTTTTAAGAGATGGGATCACCCTGTTATATATCCTTATCAATGTGAATCACAGAATTGCCACATAATTTAATCACTAATGCTATATTATGATATTCTTTAGAATTTGATAAAATAGTTCAACAACATAAACTTTCAAAGTTTTAATTATACCAGAACTTTTTTAATCAAGTGTTAGCAAACTAATCAAAATACTGTCTTATTAGTATTTTCAATAACTTTCCTCGAATATATGAATGTGGTTTATTGTGCCATAACTACTTTTAAATCAATCTTAATCCTTTGGTTGGCTTGGATCAAAAATTCTTTGTAATTTTAAATTTTTTTCATTTTTTTTTTTTTTTTGTAAATATCAATATTACTATTTTATAAGACTTATCCTTTAAATATTTTGCATATAATGATTTTTCCTACAATTATTCTATTTCTTTAACAGTATCTTTTAAAAAATCTATATGATCCATCATTTCCAATCGCTAAAATATCATATGATCACCACTTCTTTCTACTGTATAGAGAAGGTTGTTACTGTTTTAACTTTTCCAATTGTTATGCACATTAGCATATGTTTACATTGGTTATCAACATGTTTACACATTGGTTAGCGTCAATGAGTGCTCAATCCATTCAAATAAGGACGGGATCTGGATTAGTCCACTTTTAAGGGCAAGGTGAAATACAACACCAATCTTCATAAATTTAACAATGTGACTTATTTCTTCATTTTAAAAAAATAGTAATTAATATTATTTTATTAATTTATTTTGTTTTCTTATTCTTCAATAATAAAGTTCATATAATTCCTCCATTTACTTCACGAAGTCATATGTGTTTTTAAATAACTATGTCAACTTTTCTTATTATTGTTAAAATAAGTTTTCTCTCCATACCAAAATATTTTATATCTTTTAAAGATCTATTCTTTTTTACAGTGTTTTTTTTTTTGCCATTTCATAATTAAATTTCTTTTTCACATTTATATCAATTTTTCATTGTAACTTTCATTTCTTCTAAACAATAATTCTTAATTATTTTCACCCTCTTTTCACTCATAAATTTCAATTCAAAATTTATTGCTGGATTTTTATTTTTTTTGTTCCTGCCATCAGTATATCTTATTATTAATCTTGTTCAAATATAAATCATTTTCAGTTTTGTAACATTCCCAAATGATTTATAATATTCTACCTTAAATTGTCTGGAGTATTTTTAAAATTAGGAATATCAACTATTATTATTGTCTTTCTTTCATTTATCCCTTTAGTTTATCATTAAGATATAATTTGCATCTCACCAACTGATGATCTCTTCCTATTTTAAATCTCCTAAGAACACCCTTTTAGAATTTTTTTTTTTAAATATATGTAATACAACTTTTTCCCCATTAACTCTACAATTATGTAGCATATCTCTCATTTCCATCTCGACATTTTAATTTGTCTACAGGACTTTCAAATGTTTTCAAATTCTTGTATTAAAATCTCCTAAGATAATTTTAAATATTTGGAGCATTCAAAAACATTCTATAAACTTTAAAAACTTTCCATTATATATGTCTAATATATTCCTGTAAGTAAAATAATCAATATTATTATTCTGTCTAAATATCCACAAGTTATTCTTTCATCTTTTATTTATAATGAATCTCATTTTCACTTATGTTTTCAAAATTTCCATCTTTATAATATAATACAAATCTACTTTTCAAATAAATTTTTTAATCTTTTCTTCTAACTTTAATAAAGTTCAGAAATGCTCCATTTAAAATATAATAATTCATTTATTTATGCAATCCTTATTCATTATAAAAGTGCTACAGTTTTAGATGACATCATCACCTAAATTCAAAATCCAGAAATTCAGTTACCAACTG
The DNA here is from genome assembly GCA_028023455.1 of Epiperipatus broadwayi. NCBI lineage: Eukaryota > Metazoa > Onychophora > Udeonychophora > Euonychophora > Peripatidae > Epiperipatus > Epiperipatus broadwayi. The sequence continues at coordinate 3,128,055 of JAQFVV010012412.1, forward strand.
TAACCTTCATTAATAATTTTACATCTTTTGGGAAATGAAGAATATAAATTTTATTGCCATTCATAAATATATTTATAAACATAATCAATCACAATATATTCTTAAGCAGAACATACAACCGCTATCAATAACCCATCGTCATATATTCAAATTCATAGATTCATTAGCTCCTTCAAAAACTCCAAGCAATTAGGCTTTAAAGAAAAAAAATGCAATAATTTATTTGACCCAAATAATTAAATTAGTAAGCTCATTATGCTTGAATGATAGGAACAAGCACAAGATATCAAAAATTTTAATGTCTTCTTCAATTCATTTTTACAATATATATAAAAACAACTTAAACGTTTAGTGATTAAAATTTAGTCATTATCAATTTTATTTATTTATTTTTTTGCTCAAGCTGAAAGTTTCTTACAGCATTTGTATTACAAGTTAAATGAAACAGGCAATCATAAATAGAAGGATCCAGTCATTGAGAATAAGAATCTATGATTCTATTCTCGAAAAAAAAAAAGATTGATAAAATCATGGCTATGCTTTGCCTAATAATTGTCTAACTCATGAACAGAAGAAAAATACACCAGGCAGTGATAAGATAAGTTTAGATATTTCTCTGCCAAATTGGTATTCATAGATTATTAAACTTCCTGTTCGACGTCAGCCTTAGATAGATATACCTCCACCTGGGTTGCATTTCTGATCGGCCTTATTATCAAAAAATATGGCTATTACCTTGTAATCCAGTTGAAGCAGAAAACTCCTTTCATAGAGAGTTGAACTAATGCATTATAATCAGTAAAGCCAGTCCCATATATCACGAAATAAGTATTCTTCCAAAAGAGAATAAAAATTTAATGATAGGCTCCCTACTCATGACGGCTTAAGTTTCCGTTGCATTTAGCGACATTTATAAATCTAATGAATATTGGGGGCTCTTACAAATCATATATAATCAACTATTTACTTTGACCAGTTTAATTTAGTGATTAATAGAAAAAATTTAGATTCGTGAATCGAATCCAATTAATAAAGAAAAGAAAAGTCAGTTTGATAATTACTCTCTTTTTTTTTTTTCATGTGTCAGAGCATCGGCCGGGAAGCGAACCCGCTAACCCGGGACAACTGCTTGAAAGGCAGATGTGTCTCATTTTGAACAATATTTATCGCTTTATGATTTATTATACCTGGATTTGTTGGGAAAATACAATATGTTTATCAATTCAAGACTGATATGCTTATAAATTTCATTCAACTTAAATAGAATTAAGAGTTTAATTAATGGAATAATAAATTAATTAAAATCCTGAAAATTATTTAAGAGAAAATGTGATGACACTTGTTGATTAAGAAATTTACCAGAATTTTTTCAGTTAGTAATGCTTGTTTATTACAGCACCTCAAATTTAGAGTTGCAAACATAAAATAATGAAGATAAACGTAATAAATATCCAAACTTAAAATAAATTTTACATAAACAAACATACACTAATTAAAAATAGGATTTTCCTACCTGCACCATGAGTAGATTTCTTTAGGGACGAAGAAGAACTTCCGAGAGTAGAAGGCATTTTGAAAATAAATCAATAAACAAAAAAAAATCAAATTTTCCACAGCGATACATTCCACATATTTAATCTAAATTTTACGAATGTTATCATTTGCTAGTAAAATGTGTCATAAAAATTATTCTTATCAGATTGTCTAGAAATTAATTTTCTTCAAAAGTAATTAAACTAAAAGTACTATCCCAAATAAGCACATACAAAATAAATCATGTTTGAAAATATTTAACCGCATGGCTAAAAAATCAGCACGTGATGACAGCATAGGCGACCTCTATTTGAAACAGCTTTTTAGTACTATATAATTAATGATAAAAGTATCGCATATTATTTCACAATAAATAATCGAATGGTTTATTGCTCATGAGTTCATATGAAGTTCGAGAACCGAAAGTAACAGAAACTATCCATAAACCATGAACTTCATAATCTGACTCTCAGCACTGCACTAAACTATGCATTGGTTAATAAGTATTAAAAAACCAAGTTAATATATTGCAATCTGTACTAAAAATAAATCCATTTTAACCATTTATGTACACTTATATAACAATTATTACAATTCAATTTACAAGTGCTATATTTCTTGAATACACTCATTTGATAATATCGTCTTTGAATCAAATCGTTAATCATTAACAATCATTTTTTAGCTGGAGATTATATTTTAAATCCAGATATAAAATTTAAACTTCATTAAATAAATATGATATAATATACTAGTTCTCTTTTTTTAAGACAATTTTATACATTGTTTTTTGAAATATGTTACAAACTTATGTTTTTGTATATAATTTTTAACCGTTTTAAATCAAAAAAGTTTAAATATATTTACCGCTTGATATTTAACATGAAACGTGATATAAGATGTTTTGTATTCACTAAGACATTTTGTTATATATTCATTAAGTCAAAAAAGTTTAAATATATTTATTTTTGATATTTAACATGTTATGAAATGTGATATAAGATGTTTTGTATTCACTAAGACATCTTGTTAGAAATTGATTATTTATTAATGTATAAAAATAATAAATAAAGTTGCTTGAGTGTGTGAGGATAAATTTAATCAATAATAAAAGACATTAAAAATTCACTCTAGAAAAAAATGGTATACTTAATAATTTAGTAATTTGCAAAGATATAACAAGAAAAGTAATTATCCAAATTAGACAAAGCTAAACAAAATTGTCAGTCTAGATGTATGTGTAAACAATGCCATACACAATGTGCAGAATGAGTAGTGTGTGAACAATTTACTATACCAAAGAGTGCATATAGTGCAGAAGCAACAATGAAGAGTTAACAGCACAGAATAGAGTGAAACTACTGTATTCCTGGAGTTATTTTTAACAATACGAGCCGGATAGCATCAATAAGTTTTATTAAATAAAATTCCATTCAAAATTAACAAACAAGTTTACTTAGTTTCTTAGAAATTAATTTGTAATTTCTACAATCTATAATAAACTTTTGTTTGGTGATGTTACTGTTGAAGCTGGAAATATGTTCTACATATTTGTGTTTCACCTAGTACTTACTATATAAGCACTAGAATGGGTTTGAACCCAAATGATCGGTAATGGATACCTACCTCAAGTGTTAGGCAGTTGTATAGATATATAGATGTATGGGTACATGACTCTAAATGGATCTCTACTAAAAGTTAAATGAATGATAATCAAATAAATGCTTATTTTGATAAATTATTAAAAACATTTAGTTTCGTCTACCCATTCTGCTCGCACACGCATATGAAAATCAATATTTGTATAATTTATAATACTTTGGGAATTTTATAATATTTTACATATTTTGATAAATTTATTAATAATTTATATAAATCAATTTATAATGTGTCTAATTTATAATTTGTCTAAATTATAATATTTTGCAATATTTTATAGGAACTTACTAATAGTTTTATATAGAATAAATTGACATTAAGAGAAAACAATGTAATCAACAGAACTTGAAGTTTGTGGGCCATTGTATCATTCTAAAAATGTATGGAATGTTATAAATACCAGAGATTCTTTCATTAAAGTTCACTTGACCAATCCGTCGATCCTTTCATGGCCATATATTGAGATGTATGGGTACACAACTCTAAATGAATCTCTACTAAAAAGTTAAATGAGTGATAAATCAAATAGGTGCTTATTTTGATAAATTATTAAGAACATTTAGTTTCTAAATAAAAACAGTCAAAACTCTCTAAATGTATTGCCACTCAGTGCAAGCCAGAGTATTTTACAATGGATGCCAGAAGGCTTGTGCATAAAATCCCCATCTAATGCCTACTCATCCAATATCCCCAGACTAGTTTCTGGCTTGTAGCCTTCGCCAGTGAGGAGCCTTGGATCTGAGAGCACTGCATCTAGATCTTAGGGTCTAATGCAACCCTCCAGCAGCCACCTTTTATCTCTACTTAACTACAAAACTATGAGACTTAAATTGAGAACACTATAATATTTTCAAGCCAAGCTCATCAAGTTACATAGTCATATAGGTCTGAACTCAGTTCAGTGACTATACATTTTGATGGCTTTGGTTCTTTAATAACCATAGTCACCAGTATCCTATTAGGCAGGATTGGTTTTAAGCCAATAAACATCAAAACTCTCTATAAATATTGCAATACGTATAAAGAGTTTTGCCTGTTTTAATAAGAGTTATGCGCAAGCATGGGAAATGATGATCATGTGATGTTTATTAGTTTTGTCTACCCATTCAGCTCGCACACATGTATGAGAATCAATATTTGTATAATTTATAATACTTTGGGAATTTTATAATATTTTATATATTTTGATAAATTCATTAACAATGTATATAAGACATCTATTTATAATATGCGTCTAATTTATAATTTGTCTAAATTATAATATTTTGTAATATTTTATAGCAACTTAGTAATAATTTAAGCACAATATTTATCCAATATTTTCTCATTTAATATTTTTTATTTTAACAATTTTACATAAGGCTAATTAATTTATGATTTAATTTACAATATTTGGTAAAAATGTATAATATTTTCTAATTTTATTACTAATAATTTTGTATAGAATAAATTCATATCAAGAGTTTGAAACAATGGCCAGCAGGAATTTTATCAGATCCAAATCTGAACAAAATATATGGAAACAAAAGATTATATCTGTTGCCAGTTATATGTGAAATTTAAAAAAATATCTTGCCTCAAGGCAACATTCTTTAAATATTTGCCTTGTATATAAATAGCTAAATTTTTGGCTATCAAAATTAATTAGAATCTTGTTCTATTTATAGATCAGAGTTATGATACATACCAGTTTATGTTGCAATATAAATCATGTCGGGGTAAGAAGAAAGTCATTTGCCTCCCCTCAGACCTCTGCAGAACTCATCTCACCTGTGGGGTTGGGTCTGAAACATCTACTCCAAAAATGCGAACTGTTCCAAGAAATGCCCTCCTGAACAAAGATCTGCCACTTTACCAATGCCTGTTTCCAAGCCAAGTCTATTTATGCACATTCAATCCCAAGGTCAAATATCTAAATTGCTGCCAGCTGATGAATTTTAATTAATTAGTTTGCTTCTATTTCTAAATTACATTGTAAGCCTTTAATACCTGTTATTTAATTCTCAAAACTGTTATGTATATATATGCTAAATGTCTATACAACTTAGTCTCATGCTATATAATTTCTTCTTAAATTTGGTGTGGCAATTTAGATTGAATTTTGTTTTTTTAATTTGTTATTTTTATTTTGTTAATGTTGTCTTGAATATTATTATGGCTAAATCATTAATCAATGTCAAACAACAATCTGCACTGTTCTTGAATGGTCCTAGTTTGTAGAAGTTATTAATTACCCCATTAAATATATATCTATATTGTTTCAAGTCTCTTGCTCTCTCTCTGTTCTCATTGCTGGGCCTGGAGTAATGAAAAGCTTGTTAGTATCATCAAAAGCATTGTTCATATAGTCATAGTCTGGAGCACAGATAAATAGGTTAATATTTGATATTGTTCCCGACTTACTTATCTTGCACATACTAGATGGATATATGTTTGTTGGATTCTAGGTCTTATTGAATGAACACACGATTTTGACCGGTACAGAGTTTTTTTTTCTCCCGGGCTTGCTGCGCCAACTTGGGACTTCAAAATTGTAATCCCTCATACCTGAATAATGTTATAGTGTTTTTTTTTCTCCCAGGCTTGGATGCCCAATTGTGGAACCTGAATTACTGTCCATGTTCATGAACTAAAGGCACGTTGATGCACAATAACTTAATATATATAGAGAGAGTTGTTTTTTTTTCCAGGGCTGATTTCGATATACCTGAGTGATGATATAGATTTTTTTTCTCCCGCGCTTGAAGACCAATGTATTGGCCTTGAAGTACTTGAATTATCTTCACATGACCCTGAACTAAGTATTTTTTTTTGTTTGTGTGTAATGCACTGCGGCGCCATATATATAGATTTCCCCCTCCCCGGTCTTGGCTACAGGTAAAAGTGATTTGGATTGTATAAAATCAAACACTGTGTTGTTCAACCATAAAGAAGTTTTCATGGATGTAGTGTTAATGAGTTAAAAATAAATGCCTTGTTCTTGCACCATAGTTGAGGTTTTATGTTAATCAAACATTCTATTTAAACCATAAGTGTAAATTTTTTTGTTGTTGTGTTTAATACCTGGTTTTACAACTATATAACATTTTGTTTTCCTGTTTTATAACCATAAAAGTGAAATGTTTTTTTAAAATTAAAACCCAATCTTTACAATCATAAGTGTAATTTTTTTTTTGTATCTGGTTTTGCAACCATATACAAATTTTGTTTTCCTGTTTTATAACTACAAAGGTGAAAATCTTGTTTTTAAAATTAAAATCCATGCTTTCCAACCATACGTGTAATTTTTTTTGCATCTGGTTTTGCTACCATATAAAAATTTTGTTTTCCTGTTTTATAATCAGAAAAGTGAAAATCTTAGTTTTAAAATTAAAATCCATGCTTTACAACCATACATATATTTTTTTTTTGTATCTGGTTTTGCAACCGTGTAAAAATTTTGTTTTCCTATTTTATGAACATGAAAGTGAAAATGTTCTTTTAAAATTAAATCCATGTGCTACACCCACCAGTTCTAAGCCTTGAGATTTTAATAAGGTATACTTTATGTTTATTTTATTGTCTGTGCATATTTGTTGATTACTAATATCTTGTACATTGAGCTAGTCATAGAAGTACTGTATTATTATCAATCTTGATAACATGGCACCCTGGTAAATGAAATAAATTATCAGTCATCTTTATAAATTTTGTTAACAAGTTCAAAAGAAGGGAAAATGTAATAATAATTCTAGGCAATAACTTGTTTCACATGAGATTCGGATGGAAAAAAGAAAGGAAAAGGATGGTGTATTAAATGTTTGAAATAATGAAACTTTTTCTTTTTTGTCTATTTAGGGGTGAGGGAGTAATCAAGATAGACAATCCAGAAGCAAAACATGAATCAATCACATTTTATTGTAAATAAATAAAATAAAAATTAATAAATATCTTCTACAAGTATATAGTTATAGTGTCAGTCTTGGAAACAGGTAGAGATGTAGTTATAGATCAGGTCAGAGAAGGAACAGTAAAAGAAAGTAGTGAGAGATGAGTAAACAGAGGTGAGGAAATAAATGGTCTAATTATTGTTATTATTAGAGAAAATAAAAGAGAAATTAGGAACATAGTTATTGCTTTTGTTATCATCATTTAGAGGAAGTAAACGTTGTAGTTATTGTTATCATCATTTAGAGGAAGTAAAAGTTCTAGTTATAGTTATTATTATAGAAAATCAAAAAGAAATTATGAACCTAGTTATTGCCTTTGTTATCATCATTTAGAGAAAATAAATGTTTTAATTATTGTTATTATTAGAGAAAATCAAAGAAAAATTAGGAACATAGTTATTGCATTGAAGAGAAGTAAACATTCTAGTTCTTGCTATTATCAGATACATTTAAACAAAATTTAGAATTAAAGCCATCACTAAATTATATAGATTTAAAGACAAGTTAAAATATAGTTATCAATAAAGTCTATCGATTTAAAGAGAAATATTATAGTTATTGTTATATATAAATCCAAGGAAAGTTGGAAAACACACTATTATTACTATTGTATAGGTTTAAAGAGAAATTATAAACACTGCTGACATCCAAAGATGGATGAGAGCAGAAAAGAAGAACTGGAAACAAAGGGTTGAGGCCAGCATCTCTATGGAAAATGAAAGTATCGAGGGACAAATCTCGGAGGTCATGATTCAGGATCCGCTTCCACTTCTCCATGACCTTAAAGAAGGCCAAATCCCTCCCCAGCAAAATGAAAATCCGATTGTTATGCTCCAAAGTATGATGGCCCAAAACCAAAGGAATGCAAAGGAGTTACAGGCACAAAATCAAAGTAATCCCAAAGAATACATAAAGGCAATTCAAAGGATTGAAATGATAATGGAAGATAGGTGGGGACAATATACAAAAAACGATTGAAGAAAGTGAAGAACTGCTTTCATAAATAATCATGCAAGGGGAATATACTCTAAGCCAGTGGTCTTCAACCTTTTCACACCTGCGGCCCGGCAAAAATAAGGATAATATTTCATGGACCAGCAGAAGTTTACAGATAAATTTTCGTAAAGATGTAACCTGCTTAGCCTTAGATAAGCATAATTGTTATTACAGACCAAAACAGCACCCTAGTTATTGTGTATTGTAATGGTGTTGCTTACCTTCACATGCTGAACACAGAAAACAGTACAATACCAATCATTCTCATTAATGTGCTTGCATTTTTATGTTTATTATTTCATTGTTAAAACATTCAAGAATAAAATGTTATTCACCTGAATGTTGGGAAATATCATAGCTAGTGTAATTACATGGCAATGATTATGATAAATGTAATATCTGTATTTAATGTTAAATATACAAGATGGTTATATATATATATGGAGTTTGTCTTTTGATAGTAGTAAGGGCAAAATAGAAATCATGTAATTAATCACTGTACAGTCAAAAAAAAATTCACCATATTTTAAATCTGAAAAAATAAAATGAAACATGTAAAAGTCTGAAGTTTTGATGTTATTGTAATTTTTTTGTGTGTGCTGGTGTGTTGAAAGGATCAAAAAATGTAATTAGTAGGAAAAGTTTTTTTTTTAAAATGGTAAAAGAGATATCGCGTAATAGAAATAAAGCCAAAAAAAAATTTGCAAAGTTATTTTTTGTTTGTTTTTATTTTTAAAAAAAGGTTAACAGAAATTGGTTTTAAAAATAAAAGTTTTAGTATATTAGCAGTATACAAATAAAACCAAAAAATATCACCTTATAGGCCAAAAAAAAAAGTTGGCATATTTTTAAACAAAAAAAAACGAAACTTGAAAAAGTCAAAAGTTTTGATCTTGTTTTAACACTTAAACAATGCCGACAAGCAACCGCGATTGGCTAGCAAAAGACAACTGGAGTTTGTTTAATAAAAAACCTTTTTTTTTTTTAATTTTGAATTTTTTTAGAAAAATAATAAATTTAATTCTATCTCTCCATAAACATCTGTGATAAATAGAAAAACAAATTAATTTATGTATTATTGATTAGATTTCATTTTTGTTCTGTTTCTTATTTTTTAACAGGGTAAAAATGTGATGAAAAAATAAATAAAAATTGTTTATATTAATTAAAAGTTTAAAATCTTATTTTTTTGTTATTACTAACTTTCTTGCCAGTCTAGTGCGACCCGGCAGAAAACTTCCACAGCCCGGTGGTTGAAGACCACTGCTCTAAGCAAAGAAATTGTAAGTGGCCATGATAGAAGAAGGGAAAGAAAAAGCAGAGGAAAGAGAAATCATGGAGGAAATTGAAACTCAAGAAGAATTAACCAAAATTGTAATTTCACCTAAAGAAGCAGTAAGTGCTGAAGAAATTACTGAATCTATTGAACCAGAGTCAGAAATTAAACCAGTAAAAGATGTGATTGCAGAGAAAGAAGAAAAGGCAAATCTCCATTTGAAATAAGATTGAAAGAAATAGCTGGTATTATTATACCTAAACTGTTTGAGCAAAAAATTGATTCAGAGATTGTAGAAGAAGAAATGTTATGACTTAATATTCAAAAAGAGATGTTGGAAATGATTGAAAAAGATAGTTTAGTGGAGGGGAGTCAGAGATTATTGTTGAATTAAAGCAAGTTGAAGAAACTTTAGAATTTCTGATCAAAGATATTTTAAAGGAATTAAAAGTTGAATATCCTATTACTGATGAAGCAAAAATTGGAAATGTTAAAAATAAAGAAATTGAAATTACAAAGGATGTTATTGAAATTGTCAGTCCACTTTCAGTAAAACTGCTAATTGTGGAATGTATTTCTAACATTGTATAAAGAGAACCAGTATATGCAGAAGAATATGAAACCGAGATAGTATCAAGTACAGAAATAGAGTTTACAAAAATGAAAATAACAGAAGAAAAGATTGAGCTGGCTGCTGTAAAAGAAATAAAAGCAGAAATTGGTAGTGAGAAAGAAGAAACAGTGGTTGAAAAGGAAATCACTGAAATATTTACATTGCCTCCAAAAGAATTAATACCCATGACAGTAGGAATCATTGAACCCCTAGGAAAATCAGAAAAACTGGAAGATGATGTTGTAAAAGATAAAATACAAGAATTAAATAGTGATTTGGAAATGACTGAAGGAAGAGAGAAACTGATTTCAGAAATAATCATGAAATAGTACACATTACAATGAAAGTTCAAGATAAAAAACAGGATAGACAGCAGAGCAAGAAAGAAGAGAAAGAACCAAAAAAGATAAATATCGGACAAATGGTAATATTGCCTTCATCCTAGCTGATGATGGAATAAGCAAAGGAATTTTTTATGAACAAAATCTAAAACTATATTATGATATGCCTCAGATCCAGGGAAAGTATAGATTATTCTTAGACTCATAGGCCCCTTTGGAATGACCTCATGGAACTGAATATTCACCTAGATTAAAAGTTTTAATGTTTGTTTAAATTATTTTCAAGTCACTATCATCCAAATGAAATAATTAATTTGGTAAATGTTAAGGGCTTACATATTTACTGATTCATGTTTACTATTCATGTATAATAATATGGGAAATGTCTGTCAGAAAATCTTTGGTCATTCTCTATCGCCACTGGAAATCCAGCAAGTAATTTTTTTTTTGTTTTTTCCACCAAGTTGAGGGAATAAAGCTGGAAATATGTTTTACATATTTGTGCTTCACCTAGTGTTTATTATATAAGCACTAGAATGGGTTTGAACCCAAATGATTGGTAATGGACACCTGCCTCAAGTGTTAGACAGTAGTATAGATATATAGATGTATGGGTACATGACTCTAAATGGATCTCTACTAAAAATTAAATGAATGATAAATCAAATAAATACTTGTTTTGATAAATTATTAAGAACATTTAGTTTTGTCTACCCATTCAGCTTTTACACGTGTATGAGAATCAATATTTGTATAATTTATAATACTTTGCAAATTTTATAATATTTTATATATTTTGATAAATTCATTAACAATGTATATAAGACATCTATTTATAATATGTTTCTAATTTATAATTTGTCTAAATTATAATATTTTGTAATATTTTATAGCAACTTACTAATAATGTAAGCACAATATTTATCCAATATTTTATCATCTAATATTTTGTGTTTTAACAATTTTATTAGTCACTTATATGTAAGACTGATTAATTTATGATTTAATTTATAATATTTGGTAAAAATGTATAATATTTTCTAATTTTATCACTAATAATTTTGTGTAGAATAAATTGATATTAAGAGTTTGAAACAATGCTCAGTAGGAATTTTATCAGATTTAAATCTGAACAAAATGTATTTAATTTTATTTCTGAAAACACTATAATAGTTTTTTTTAAAAAATAATTGAGAGATAAAATAAATCAGTTTTATCACTTAAATTGTTTTTAAGAAAAGTTTTATTAAAGATCACTTCTGTGAGTGTTAATAATCACCATTTAGGTTTACAACAATTGACAGTTAGTTCTATGTCAATCTTTCTCCAAAAGAAAAAAGAAAGTTCTAAAAAATAAAATATGAGACTTAGTTATATTTTTTAATAGTTTAAATTTTAACATAATTAAAATATATTGTCTCTCTGAAGATATTTAAAACCATTAAGGGGTGTATATCTAACACAATGCGCTTATAGTTATATAAATCATTTGATATGCTGATTTTATTATTCTGAAATTTGTTAGTAGCTTACCTATCTACTTTATTTGCTTCACACACATCTGAAATCAAAAGAATTGGTATATATATGTGTGCATTTTATATAGAAATCTCTAGATATTTATCCACCATCTTTGAATTTAGTATATGTTACTTGCTTCCTCGTGAACTATATTATTCTAACTTGATGTACTCACAGATGATTTTGTTTTGCTTTAAAGTTATTTCTCCTTATTAATTATATTTTTGATTTGTCTTCAGTGTAAGATAATGCTTATTGTATTTTGCTTTTAAAGTAAAATAGGGTAAGTTACACAGTGTACAGACATAATTGTATAAAGGCTTGTATGTGTGAACATTTATAGTGAATTTAAGCGGTTCTGTTACTGTTTTTATGGAAAAGTGAAATAAATATGCACACATCTTAACTTAGATCACATATCTAAGACAATTATATAAATAGCACAATCCTTAGTAGTCTTCAAGGTTGATACAATATTATTATGTAAAATTTTGTGAATAGTCATGTTTAGGGCCACCAGACATCAAAAGCACTATAGGCTAATTTACAGGACAATTACCATTAAATTACATTTGTATTGAATTGAATTATATTGTACTGCAAATAAACTTTGTTTTGTTATTGTTAGATTTATTTTAGCATTTGTTTACTGTTGTCTGCTCTAACAATTGATATTTCCAAAAGAATCTCTGCTCTCCCTGATTTAGAGACAATTTTAAATGTCTATGAGAGATGATACAGCTAGTAGGCATTTGTATTTCACTAGTAAATTCTCATATTTTAAGCAAAAGATCTACTTGTGCCCTCTGGGGTTGGATATTAGTGTGTCTATGGTTCATTACAACATGATAATAATGATAAATTAAGTTAAATATATTCATTAGTATGTGTATGACAAATTCATATTGTATATATTTTATAATTCACATATTTCAACTTTTATAAAATTGAAAAATGATTTTATAATTTATCTTCAAGTGTATTTTACAAGGAATAAAAAATTATTTCACATATGGTTTATTATTTTAATAAATGTAATACATATATTTTAATATTACTAAATTGTCAGTGTGCTAATATTCCTTATAAATTAAAGCATAAGTGAATTGTTATTTATAAAACAACAAACAAAAAAAAACTATTATTTATAAATGGACATGATTTATATTATTTTGGTTAGATATTACTTGCATTTTTGTCAAGAACAAAATATACATAAACTGATAATTTACACTTTCACCTTATGGAATATGTTTATTTTAACCAGTGGAATACAAAGTAGAACTTTTTATTAATATTTATACATTAGAATAAATTAATTTTTCACCCATAATAGTAATAAAAAATGTTTGTCAATAAATAAGCAAATATATTGGAAGTGCTATAGTATTTAAGGTAAATAATAAACAAAATAAGTAACTATTTCCTTACTCTTGGCATAATTCACTATTGAAAAATAATAATTCAAGAAATGGGATGATCAAGTTTTTATATGAAAAAAGCAAAATAAAAATGTTCAGTAGATTGCAATTTATGGATAATAAGAGAATAGTCAAAATAGTATTTAATTGGGTTATGAGTAAAGGGAAGGCAACAAAATGGTTGAGAAAGGTAGTACAGTATGCAGAAGATTTGGATAAAGAATTTAGGTCAATATATTTATACAAAAGGTGGAACAATTGTGTTAGAATTGTTGAGTATAATAGTGGCAAGGAATGGGATAGAAGAATAGATGCATTAATAAAGAATAGAGAGTTGGAGAACTAGTATGAAGAGTAAAAATAGTTTAAATATATATAGGAGTAAACAGAATATTGGTTGCAAGTTAATTTATGATAATAGCAAGGAAAGTATTTTACTGTTTAAGGCTTGAACAGGATCTTTAGCAATGAGTAAATATATACATAAATGGAAAAATATGAATGAGTTAGTCTACAAGTTATGGTAAGGAAGGCATAGAAAATATTAGGCATCTGGTAATTGATTATAAATGACTGCAAGCAGAAAGGGTACAAACAATGAAGTTGTGGGAGAATAAATATAAACAAAGTGATTATACAGAAAGTGGGTTCTTAGTTTTTATACTGGGTTTGGGGAAAGATAATGGGAATTTAGATATGAAGGTCATAGAGTTGACAAAGATTATCTTGTGGAAATGGGATGGAGCAGGCTAGAGAACAATATAGGAAAAACTTTGAGTGAGGAATGGAAGAGGAGGTAAGGTGATTAACAGGTTTCTCTGGCCATTGTGGCCAAGAAATTCCTGACTTTGATAAAGTAGAAGCCACAGTGCATCACATCGGTAATAGATAGTATACCTCATCATCAGCTAAAATGTCTCTATTTTCAATTATTTATTGAAATATTACATTGTGGCGCATTTACTTTATGTGCATTGTTAAATTGACTTTTGATTATTTATAACTAACAAAATCAAAATAAAATGCTTACTAAGTTGTACCTTACAATCTGACACACACACACAATCTTGAATTAGATTTAATATAATAATGTCAAAAATTTTTTTTATGCAATTTGAATTGAACGTTTTGTTTTAATTATTATCAATTCAAAATCAATAAATAATTAAATCTATCTGCTGAATGGTCCCTTATAACTAATTAAATTTAAAAAAAGAATTATTAAAATAATAATAACAACATTAACAGCAACAACAAAATTCGAGAATGGACATTCTTTCTATAGTTTGTAATTGTCTATGCAGTTCTTTTTTGACTTTGAGATAGTGATATAAGATATTGATTTATTTAAGGCTGTCTTTAGTTTAATAAGTGGTTCTCAATGTAGGTTACATGTCCCACAAAGAGGATATTTAATTTTTAAGGGGGGAGGGGCAATTCAAGAATGAAATATTAACAGCAATTTTTTTTCCCCATTATTAACAGGATTGTTCTTATATCTTATTATTCATAAAGAATGTTTTTAAATTTCCCTCTTTCTGGACCAACTCAGCAACTTTTCTGTTTAGATAACCTTTACTCCTTACCTATCCATTATTACTTGAAGCAAGTTAAATGACTTTAAACTTCATTGTATTTCAACTGTCCTTTGTTAATGGCCTTTTAGGCTTCCTCCATGTGAATAGGGATTCACTTTTTGAATAATAATAATTATATATGTTATGGGTGGGGGGGGAGGGATAAGGATTTTAGAAATGCTTTAGGTAGGGCATGGCCAAAAAAAAAATTTGGAAATTACTAGTTTTGTATCTGTGAGTGTTTATTTATCTTTATTTTTTGTGTTATTCATATATATTGTTCAAAGTCAATTTATGTGCATGAATAATAATATTATGTCATTACTGTAATTCTATCATTCATTTCTGCAAGCCAGACATATATAGACTGATATTTGCATACAGGATTTCGGTCAATAATATACATTCTCTATGTAAAACAATTTGTATAGATAGATTCACTATGGGATTTACTTTTCTTCCGAGATACATTTTTTCATTAAATTCCATGAAAGAGATGGTGAATATTTTAATTCTATTGGCATATTCCTTTATGAAGTAAAGATTTAAACATATGATTTTGTTTTTTTTAAAAAAAACTGAATCTCTTTTCAATTTCCATTTTTTTCAAAATTGAGATAATAAGAGTTTAAATGTTTTTTTAACCAAAATAACATGTATGGAGAGAGTTGCTATTGTAATAAGATTTGTAATAGTATTATTAGAAATCTCTGTTCTATTTTCTATTAGAAAAGAGAGAATAAAATAGTTTTTTTTCAATCCATCAACGAATAAACTTTTTGTTTAAGCTTTTTCTCACTATGCTAATATATATCCTGTGAAAAATCCTGCATTATCTTATATTTCAAATATACAATTTTAGATGGTACTTATATATTAGTTCTACAATGTAGAATAGATGGTATGCCTTTTCACATTCATGGTAAATGTCTAATTTTGCAATCTCATCCAATAACATGATAAATTTACACTTTCATTTATTGTCCAGATTTGATTGGATAATTTCTTCTTAAAAGTGTTGTTCACTTCAGTGCTGATTTATTTTTTTCAAATGTTCTGATTAATACTACTTTTTTTTTAAAAAATAAATAAATTACAAAATGATGAACATTTTACCTGCTACTGAGATTAATGTGGTCAAGCATCTACACTTTGGATAAGCAATGGTGTTGTAACATTCATGGATATAATAATAAAATAGGCCTTCATAAGGGAATGTGGTTGAAGGGTTCCAGAATTCCATTTTAATGGTGATCCAGTTTATTTACATCTGGGCTCACAAATTAACATCTTTAGAATGGGGGAAAACAGAGCTTGGTTTAGCAGGAAAAATTGTAAAATTGGAGGCCGTAACAAAATCATTGAAATTGATGAGAGCCTTTTGCACAAAAAGAAAAAAAAACCAAACCGTACAAATTCTTCCAGAACAGTGGATGTTTAATGCATGTGCAGGGAAACCGAGTGTTTCATCATTAGAATTAATCGTAGAACAGCGACAACTCTGATGGAAGCCATCAAAAAAAAATGTGGAAGAGGAACTGCTAAATTACAAACTGCCAGTTACCAATCATTTTTGTGTGAATCATATTGGACATCAAAAAAATTAGTCTACCACATTGAAGAATAATAAAAGTGTAGTAATTTAAAGTTTTTTTTTGTTTTGAAAAAAAAATACATTTACTACTTATTAACATTTCTGGTGAAGATCCTGTGCAGCTGTTATATTATACATGAAATTAAATTGTTTGTTTTTTCATTTATTATGTGTTATATCAAATTTTCTTATAAAATAATTTGTGTCCACATATATGCATTCAATTTCTAAAATTTATAAATCTCTTATGATAACAATTATGATTTTGCTATTATTAGTTTTTCCATTTATATACAAATTCTATAGATATTATATAGAAAAATTATTATTATCAAAATAGGAAATTGGGAGAAAAAATCTACTTCTAAATCACCTGCTATAATATTTGAAAATTTTTAAAAATAGGTTTCAGTAAAAAACACACAAAAAAGATGAGTAAGTAGTTATATATAACACATATTTATTTTTCTTAATATATAGGTTTCTAGTAATCTTGATTTTGATTATATACATATATATAAAATAATAAAAATATATTAAGTAAACTGAGTATATTTTCAATGCATGTGCATCATAATCATGGTTGTTTTGTTAAGAATCTATGAAATCCATTTATTGCTAATTTGAATACTATTAGTTCTTTGGTTCATTAAATATTCATTTTGTATGACAAACTATGCCTCTTTGATCATACATTTTCTATGTTTCTTTCTTCATAAATTAATGATATTAGAGTCTATATATTTGTTGAATCAGTCTTGGCTTTTTTATACATTAGGGTATATTGTGTTAATCTTGTTTTTCAGGTTTGCTTTTATTTCTCCAGAGTAAGTATAAGGACAATCTATTTGGCTGCATACACAACATTAGATTGATCTAATTGATATAATTTATCCTTTGTATTATTCAGTCAATTTAAATTATTGGGTGTTCTAAATCTGACATTGAATTTATTAGCACAAAGTATGGTATATATAGCAGTACTATCCATTTTTTGTCATTCCTTGTATTCTTAATCCCTTATAACAGGGTTGGGCAATTGTTTTGTCTCAGGGCCACAGATGTTAGCAGAGGGCAGCATTGGGGCCACTTTCTGGAAGCAAAGGTTAGTGGAGGGCCACACCTTTTTTCATGACACAATAAACACACTGCTTTATTCCCTGTATTACCAAAGAAATATCGGTTTGTCCTTCTTCATTAAACACACACCATTCATCACCGATTTTAAATTTTTTCGGAGGGTTCATGATTTCACTTAAGTTGGAAATATATATATTTGCTAATGCAAAGACAATTGAAATTAACCAGATTAGCTGGAAAGGCACTGCACATCGTATCTACACTGCGCATGTGTATTGATGTGGCCATCCTAGTGGAAAATACATGATGAATCTTCAGTCGCGCACTGGAAGGAAATCTCAGTTCAAGGCGTTTTTTTCTGATTGTCTTGGTGGGTTGCATGTGGCCCTCGGGCCACTATTTGCCCATCCCAGCCTTATAATAACTTCTTTCATATACACTTTAATGCAAAAATTTTTTTAATAAAACTTCTTTATTTTCGTGACAGTTTCGACTGTCCAGCAGTTTTCATCAGAGCTTTCTCAAACTTCCTCTGCTTTTTTTGACTGTCAAGAAGTCTTCATCAGAGCTTTGAGGAAGTTTGAGAAAGCTCTGATGAAGATTGCTGGACAGTCTAAACTATCAGGAAAATAAAAAAGTTTTATTAAAATTTTTTTTTGCATTAAAGTGTATATGAAAGAAGTTATTATAAGCAATATATATATATATAAATATATGAAGAAATGCAAAGAAAGTAAAGGAGAAAAATAAGAGTATATATTCTTGATCCCATTTGTAATGATTTTTTAAATTGTTTTACATATTTGTGCATATCAGTTGCACCATAATCCAATTTTAGCATATCAACAATATGTCTCTAAGTTCTTGATCTTGTCTGACTCGAATTGACACAAGCAGTTAATATGACCATAAGGTTTTTAATCTGAAAATTTATGTGATGAAGATACTTGAGATTTCATGTTGAATGTTGGGAGATTTGATGGACATTTTATAAAAAAGTGAGTGAGGTAGTGAATTTTGTTGTCTTTTTTTGGTTCTAGTCCATTTTAAACCTGATATTGTGCTCAATTAATTAAACATGTGGTTGATAATATCCAGTGGCTTATATATAAAAACACCATCTACATAGTGTGGGCAGTCTTTATATACATTTAATATTGGATGTTAGCTTCTTTGAAAATCAGAGCCATGCTACATATGACTATATTGACAGATAAACACATTGGCCAAGAATCAGTCATTTCATATATATTGCCCTTTATGTTGCCACTATATTGTTATCAATCCAGGTTAGAAAATCAATGATAATTTCTCTCATGTTTAAGTCACTTTGTACTTGGTTTATTTAATTTATATTTAGACTCTGCTATAGTATTTTTATATTATTAATAATGGCAAAATCAAGATATATGTTGTACCATCTTGGTCTAGATTTAAATCTGGACCCCTTATGTTCCTAAAAAAAATGTTGGCTTACTTTTTAAAAGGATCAATGGGTCACAATATTAATAAATAGTTACTGGTAATCCATTGTAATATAAAATAACATTTATAAATTTTTAATTTTTTTTAACACATAGTATACTAAATTGTATTAACGTTAATATTTTATTATTAGAAGAATTGAAATATATATTAATATATTCATTTATTGGTGATTTTATTTTTATTTACCTCATACATTTAACAGGTAATACATAAACATAAAATAGTCAATTATTATTTAGTGTACGTGCATTGTGTTAGTATAATTAAAACAATATGAAATCATACATGTTTTAAAATATTTTTATATAATTGTTTTAAAATAATTATAGATATAGTACGAATAAATAAATATAAAAGGTATATTTATATTTTATTTAAATTGCAATTTTAAAAGGTATTTCAGTTTGTAGATTTATTTTATTATTTTAAAAATTTATGAAATTATTTTCTGACATGAACACTACTGCGTTTTGAAAACTTTTTATTGAGCGAAATAATAACTCTTTATAACAGAGATAATAGTAACAGGTTTTCTTTAAGTGAAATCATAAGAATAATATCTAAGTTAATGGCTTCAATGTTTCATCATTAGGAAAGAGGTATATAAAAGCCGTGATTTGAGATCGAACTCTCTCTTAATCTGCCTTTTCAGTAAGCGAAGTTAATGTGTTTTATATAAAAATGAATAATAAAATCACACTATAATAATAAACAGCTGAGTAATCTTTGAATAAAATCATCTCAATGTACAAATTATTATAATGGCTCAGAAATATAATACTTTATGGAATACTCTTGGTGCTACAATATCTATACTACTAAAATAGCTAAAAGGATATAAATTGGAACACATTACAGATTACATTTGACAAAGGATTCAATTTACTCAAGGATTAAAAAGTTCTACTATACATGTAAAATCAAAATATTGTTTCACTGTTACTATGGAATATTGTATTAAAGTATATACTTCATTTAAGAGGATTAAAAAATTCTGGTTTGAACAATGTGATTAGAATATGATTAATCTTCAAATGTAAGACTTATTTAATAGATCTTCATATTACTATGAACGAATAAGAGCTCTCAGGACTTAATAACTTTAATTCTAGTGTTCAGCAAAAATTATGTATTAATAAATATGCATTAATGAATAGTCAGTTAAAGGAATATCCAATGATTCTTGGAAACATTATTTAGGTCGTATCTTTTCATTATGTATTTATTTACTTATATATTTATTAAATGTAGAATATATGTGTTTATATATTGTAATGCTAGTGAGATATATGTTCTAAAAACACCCTTATATATCTGTGTTATATAGGTTATAATTTAAAAATATAGGATCAAATTTATTAAGAAAAAAGAAATGAAAGGTAGATTGGAAAAAAAAGAGATTTATAAAAATAAAATTAAAATAAAAGACTACGTCATTTTTTAGAATAAAGCTATTTATTAAGAGTAGGGTGGGAAAACAAATCTAAAATGAAACAAAAAGATTTATAACATGTGCTCTCTCTTGTTTTTATAAAGTGAAATAAATTAAAAGAATAAATATCTAAAAATAAATAAATGTGAAAAATCAGAATAAAAATTAATTAGTAAAAGAAAACTTTCAGAATGCAATTAATTTTGAAAGATTACTGGCTGATTAAAAAAAAAGTAAAATTGATAATTGAATTAATTAAAAAAACCATGTAAACTATTTCATTGGCATAAAAGCAATAATAGTAGATTACTCTAGAAAAATGATTAGATTAAAGAGAAATGTAAAATTAATTAACCTAGATTTAAATTATAAAAAAAGAATAAGAACTATGATAAGAAAATAAACAATGGAAAGTTGAAATATAAAAGTGCAGCTGAGCTATTATTTAGTTAGTTGACTTTTGTACTTGGATTCACTTAAGTTTGTCAGAAGATTCACAATAGATTAGTTCGGAGTCATTCAGACATTTAAGTGCAGTAGAGAAACAGTTCTTACTACCATGGAAAATATCAATAAAGAAGATGCAAAAATAGCAACATGCATTGCTAGAAAGCTGTAGGAGTTTTTGACTGGGATTCAGGCCCTGAATCCTCAGTTACATCGATATCTTAACCATGAAATTAATGCATAAACTGTGACTTAGACACTGCCACATACTCTTGCTCTTTCCTGTTATTAATATGAATAGAAAAAAAAGCATGAAACCATCAATGGAGACAAAAAGGCCAACCAGTTGGAAAAATCCAAACCAATGAAAATCAAATCAAAGGAACTGCATCATCTAATATCACAAAAACCTAAGTAAATATATTTTCAATAATAACTGTCTAGACACTTATATTTTTTTTGAATGACGAGAACTTTAATGATTGACTATCCTAAAAAGTTAGCCTTAAGTTAATCATGTATATTTTCTTTATGTAAAGTTTATTATGTTATATTAAATTTGTGGGTGCATGAATAAATAATAATGTTTGCTTAATTGTTATTTGGTCTATTTTCTCTCTCTCTCTTGCCACTGCATCACCATTAGTTTAAGGGTATAAATATCTAATGTGTGAAATTAAGTGCGCTGGACCTCCCTGATTAAGAGTAGGAGTTAGCTTGGGATATTTCAAGCACTGGATTCATGGCCTATCATCCGAGCATGCTGGCTATATATAACCTATATAGTTGGTCACCTGAGTTTATTCTCAAAACAAATAAAATACTTTGGATGGTGGATGTTTGTTCTAGCAGTTTGGAGGTGGGCTACAGTCAGGAAATGTGGTCGTGGTTATGCTTGTATAGCCTCAATCTGGCTGTAGGTATTGTTGATGGTTAGGCTATCAACAGTATTCTCCCCTCTGCTTGAAGTGCTGATCCGTTCCTGCAGGTATTAAAGATAAGTAAAAAAAAATAATAATGTACCAAAAATAAACATATATTCAGCTTACTAAACATGAAGTTAAAGTATTTCGGCTGAATTGGATTTGATAAAATAAAGATAAAGTATTTCAGATGGATCTGGTATAATATATTACATAAAATATAAATTAACCAAAAATAAAATTAGATTATTTTAAAACAAAATTTAAATATAGTATCTTTCTTAATATTAATTTTGTAAAATCTTAAAATATGTTTGTTTGCTTCATTATTTATGTATATTTGAAAAGTAATAGATTTTAAATATAAGTATTTACAAATTATATCTAGGACAATGTGTACTTCATCTACTTTATAATCGTACAATGTTGTACTTAAATTGATAATCTTATATTTATGATTATAAAATAATTAGAAAACAATCTTATATAATTTTTTTTTGATATATATATATATGTAATTGCTTGTGAAAATATATTTTCTCTCTGGTTTATTAGTGTATCATTTTTCACATCATTTAAGAGATACATAAATAAGAAATTTATACAAGATATGTCATTATATCACTGATAATTAACCCGTAATCAAATATTCTAACCAAAATTATTTTATTCATATATTAATTTATATATTTTATTATGTTTATTACATTAATAAATTTTCATTTTTATTAATTAAAACTGGACTTTGTAATTATTCGTAACTTGTTGATCATATTATACTTCAATAAAATCTTAAAAAATCTCTACTTATTTTATTATCATATTAAATAATTAGCTAACAATATATTAAATAAACATTTATATATTTTAATAATTTATGGTATTATTTCAGCATTTTACTCATTTATATTTTAATGATTACAATGAATAAATAATTATTAAAAGTTAAAGTAATGTTTTATCAAGATACGATACAGGCTTGATAGTGAAAATTTTAATTTGTATAGATTAAAAATGACAAGAAAATCATCTTCTTGGATTCTGGATTTATAATATATTGATGATTGAGCTATTTTTGCCAGTTCAAAATATAATCTACAGAGTAACATATATCTTCATTTAAACTGATATAAATTGCTCGTTATTCATACTTTCATAATTTATATTTACTTAATCATTAGTTTATAAATACTTCATGCCAGTATTATTTGATATCTCAATCAGGATATAAGAAAATCATTAATTAAATTATATATCTATTTTATACTATTAAAAAATTAGTGTCTGAATGAAAGAGGCTATTTACCTAATATTTGATAAATCAATTATTTTATTCATTTTTATATTGTTATAGTTTTTGACTTGCCCAAATCGTGGGCCTCGATAATCCAAACTTCCTATCATATTGTTACAATATATATATGAGGATCGGTAGTTTTTATTTTTTTTTGAGGAATGTTTAAGAATACATGAATTCATAAAGTGCTATCTGATTTTAAAGATGCTTTTATTGTTCCAATTTTTAAAAATAAAGAAGATTGCAGTAATTATCATGAAATATCATTATTATCTATTACAAAAAATATATTTTCAAGGATTTTGCTGATAAATTACTTTCAGTCTTAGATGAATGGTTATCAGAGACAGTGTAATTTTAGAGAATCAAGAATCACCAGAGACATGGTTTTCATTTCCAGGTAAATATATATATATATAAGGAACAAAACCATGATACTACTTTTACTGATTAGTCAAGGAATTTATCATAATCAAATAGGTCTGTCCACCAAAAATTTGTTTGCATAGATTTTACATTATGAAATTAGAACAAGTTTTATTACTATAGGTAGAAAATCAGAGACATTTGAAATGAAAACTGGTGATAATAAGGATGTGTATTTGTTCAAATATTGCGTTCAAGGCTTGATCATGAAAATTTTAATTTATATAGATTAAATATGACATGAAAATCATATTTTTGGATTCTGGATTTATAATATACTGATGATTGAGCTATTTTTGCCAGTTCAAAATATAATCTACAGACTAACATATAAATACTTTGTTTTAATACTTAATGTTCACAAAACTCAAATTCTTTATGAGCTAGTAATGAAAAAAAATTCTCAACAAATTTTAGCTTGGATGGTTATTAATTTGAAAATGTAAATAATTTAAATATATTGGAAGTTTTATAAATAGAAAGATATTAAACTGTAGTGCAGACTCCAAAGCGCTGCTGTTGCTTTTAACAAGTTAAAAGATAGGATATTCCATCATAAGGAAATAACTACTGTAATTAAATTAGCTGTATATAGAGCTGTTATTTTACTTAATTTATTTGTATGGCAGTTAGATTTATACATCCTATCAATGCAACATAACAATATTTAGAAAAGTTCATTCAAGATGCTCCATAAAAATTTAAAAATATAATGGCAAGATCATAATCTCAATATTGTAAAATCATACCTTTGTTAGACTGACCAGGTGAAATGAATGAACAATATAAGACTTCCCAAGTGTTTTATGGTGAACCATGTTTTTCATAGAATTTATAGATCCTGTTTATGTTATACTGATTATTTCAAAAAATTCTAAAGAAATGCAATGTTGATTGTTTTCATTTGAAAATATGGCAAAGAACAGAATACATTAGATACAATTACACATGATATTGAAATATTTCAAAATTTTCTGCAGAAATTAAAAGACAGCATCGCAAAAATATTAAATGGAAAATTGGATCAGCATATTCTAAACGTGAATGTGTTTCACAGCTGGGTTTGTATAGACATCGCAAAACTCATCTCTAGTGTATTATTTATATTGTTTTCTCTTTTTCTTTTGGAAGTTGCTAAGCTTGCTTGCGAATGGTTTCTGCTCTAATAACTGTTTTATTATCTTTACAAAATTACCTTATATTAATTTTATTACAGTATTATAATTTCATAAAGATTAAAAGTTTATATATACTAATAATTTTTCATCATCAGTTTTTGGCTTTTTTTCAGTATGCATTAATCATTTTGTGTTATATTTTATTTTTTATGGTTTATTGCTTTCGATTACTAATTGTGATAACGAGGTTGGGTAGTATGCAATTGCGTCTCCATTCTTGAATTACATAGACGGCAATTCTGACTCAAATGTTTTTTTTTTTTTTTTAAAAAGCTGTAACTATAATGAATTTTATTCCACTTCTTATTTGCATTGCTTAATTATATATACTATAATACACCATATACTCCTTAATTTACACTGTACAATGCAGTTAACATAAGATTTATTTTAGTATAAATTAAGGAGTATATGGTGTATTATAGTAACTATAAAGAAAATGAAACACGGGAGTTTAGACTCCACCAACCTGTAAATCGAAACATGGCGATAGTTGGCTGTCATTGTTATATGATATTAATAGTACCATTGCTCCTTACTGTTAGCCAAAAAATTATGTAGTAGCTGATTACATAATTTTTTGTTTTGTTTACACTTGTTATATATGTAACGACAACTACTATATTTTATTGTTTGCTTTTATTTATGTTTTATATTTGTTGCATATTAAGAATGATCGTCGATAATTTAATATAGTTCGTTAACACTGAATAATTGTCTTTACATCCAAAAATACCATCTCAGAATAAGAAACGTAAGTAAAAGTAAAAACAAACAGTTAAGTCCAACTTTGCCTTTCTGAATTATTTTAAACTGCAGTAACACATGGATAAAATAAGTATTCTACAATATTTCAAATATATATATAGTGTTACGTTAATTACTCATAAGTATATATATCTGATAATAAATAATTACGCTAATTTAAGTGTTCATCTTTTGCTTTTCTATATTTTTTATCTTAAATATTTATTCACCAAATTATCCCAAATCTTATATACCGTATTAAATCACATATTGGATATCTGAACACATTTGTACAATACTCTAAATAGTTTTGAAAAAAAAATTATATTTAAGATTACTATTAATTTTTTTTTTATAACCAAATTTCTTTTCAGAAATTTTAATTAATTTAATATATAAATGTTCTTGTCAAAATACGATAACTTATTGCAAATCATAGATATTGTAATTAAGTATTAGATCTTTTATTAGAAAAAAAATTACAATTGACAAAGCACCAAAGATCAGAAAAATTTATAAGTAACTTATTATAAATACAGTGTAATAAAATTTATTATTTTTTTTATTTTTGTAAAATTTACAGTTCATCCACTTACAATAACCGGCAGGTCTAAAGTTCGGAAACATTTTTTCTTTCTATTTTAAACCAATCATATAAGGCGTAATGCGTGATTTTCTCGTACAATGTTTATAATAAACACGATTTTCAGTATAGCTATAAACAACTTAATACATTTTAATTTTAAAACTTGTTTCAAAAAATGTCTTGTCAGCTAAGCACAATCGCACAGTTTGCAGATATCGATGCAGTTGCCAGGTTTTTATATCCTCAATGGAGTGATTCTATTGATAATATCAGAACTGGTAAGTTTAATATATCTGTTGGTGGTTCTTTTTTTAAACGTTATGTATTTAAAATTCTGATAATATTTCTCTAAACTATTTACAAACTAAAAAATATATACGAAGAATAGCAATATGACCCCCAAAATTTAAGTATTTGAGATTTTTTTTTTAATTGTTAAAATAGTTTGCGGTTAGACCTTATGTTATCTCCAAACAAGATTTTTTCCCTATGATTTTTATTTAATTTTGTGATATTTCTATAGTAACTTGCTATCGAATTTTTGATTTTTTAAATATTTGTAGGTTTTTTTTTGGAACATATAATTTAAATACGTCAGTTGTTAAACTAATGCCGCATGATAATTTTTAAGATGATTGCTTATTTAACATACTATAAAAACTTTGTAGTAAATCTGAACAATTGTTATATAAATTAGTTGATTGAAATAAAATTATTGTCTCACAGTTGTTTGGGATTCAAATGAATATTTAAAATTGTAATGTCATTTATATCTAAGATTAAGTTGATAATTTATGTATGCAAGAGAATATATTGTATCAGTTGATTTATAAAAGACTAATTCCAATAAAGAAATAAATTTTAATAAATTCAATATTCAGTTTTTATTGGTTGTAGTTATTGTAGCGTATTATATTGAAATCATTCAATCTAATATATATTAAGGATTTCTTTTTTCTAAATTTCAATCATATAATAGCAAGCAAATGCAGACTAAAGTTTATAGATTAATATATTACCTAGAATAATTTTACATATATTACTTCAATGGAGACTACAAAAATTTCAATAAACAGCTGAAATGCTTTTAATTTTTGTGTAAAATGCAATTTTTTTTTAAGATAAATGTAAAAAAAAGATGATTCATAAATTTATATTTATTGAGTAATATATTTTCCATGTTTATTCATACTTTTTTTAAAAATAAAGTTAATTTAATCAAGAGGTTTACAGTTTTTACAAGATGAAATTGCAAACTATTTGTGAATAGAAATATCACGATCATAATATATATTATGTTTATATATATATATTATAATGAAATTGATTCAGCTTAATTTGGATTGATCATTACTTATTTAAAACTCAATGAAGTTGTATTTTATTTCATCAGTTTTATCATGGAAAGGAGATTTATCCAGATATCAAATTTTTCTAATCATATGGCAAATCAAGCTCATAGCTAAAATAAGCACTCATGCAATTCATGAAACACATTTTGTGTCCATTTGGCCCAATAAATAATAATATAATCACCAGAGAATATGACAAGTAAAATTAAGAAAAGTAAGAATGTTTCTTTAGATGATGATTATGAAGATACAATGCGGACTCTAGGATCAGATCATATACATTTTTTTTAATCAAGATTTAATATTACTGTAATTGATGACTAACTACAAATTCATTTATTTCTTTAATAAATAGAATCATAAACATCTGATAGTGTGAATTTTTAAATATACATCTTAGTGAAATTAAAAATAGTCATAGATCACATGATCCCATTCTCTTAAGCTGGAGTGCCAAAGCACAAAATCATTGTCAGAGGTTGGGGG
Source organism: Epiperipatus broadwayi (assembly GCA_028023455.1). NCBI lineage: Eukaryota > Metazoa > Onychophora > Udeonychophora > Euonychophora > Peripatidae > Epiperipatus > Epiperipatus broadwayi. The sequence continues at coordinate 3,155,957 of JAQFVV010012412.1, forward strand.
GGGGGGGGCTGAGACAGAGATATTTTAAACATTTATCACAAAGCTTGTTGAACAATTGACAATGCTCATTGTTTATACATCTTAGTAATCTGATGTGATTAAATTTAATTTGAGCAATTATTTAATTCTAAAGTGCATAAATAATAACAATTGTGCTATTTCTTCTCAGGTATCAGCAAGTAAAATTGTATAAATAGTGATGATTCTAAAACTTCCTGATTATGATCTATATTTGATATATTTAATAATAAATAATATTAATTTAATAATAATAATAAATAATATTATGGATGAAATGCAATTTAATTATAAACTAAATGTTTAAATCGTAATATTCAGAAAACACTTATATAACATGAGCACACAGTGAAAATATAGACATCATGCATAAGTTATTCCAAATACAGAATATTTTAATGGACAATTAATTCAGTTGATTAAGAAAATTAACAAATATTGTACATGTGATTAAATTGAATTCATAACTATAATTTCCATGTATGAATTTTAGGTAACAATATTATCTAAACTTTAACTATTAAAAACTAATGTCATTATTAATCATAGAAATGATTTTATTTCTTCCCTGGCATGAATAAGTAAAATAAATAAATAAACTTACAGTTTGAATGTACATATAATTTATTAGTTTAAAATGAGATTAATTAAATTAATATTAGAATTTCATGTACACACACTTATATTCCAACATTAACTTCTTACAGTCAATTGACCCTTTCTACAAAGAAAATTGAAATTAATAAAAACAAATATTTTCCATAAGTGCATTTTATTATTATATTCTATAATAATGCAAACAAAAATATAATTATACATTAACCATTAGAAACCAGTCAACACTTAGACAATCCTAATATAGATAACAATCAAGAATTTCAAACTGTTGAAATTATACATTAGGATATATTATTACATAAAAAAAAAAAAAGATATACAAAAAATATGTTAACATTTTCTCCTAGTTTAAAAGTAATATTACAACTTTTGGTATATTTCTTTAATTATCTATCATCTTTTCATTGGACTGAAAAATTTTAAATACAGATAATTATCACTGAAAAATTTATTGAAAAAACTTTCATAGCTTTTATTCTTATAATTCTTAGGGAGAAATATTTTATTTGGTACTTGGAACTTTATCCCAAATGTGAGAGATCAATATGTTTTCCTTATAAATAAATCCACTAGTAAATTAATAAATTTTATTGGTATTCTTATTCTTTAAATGATTATAGGAGGTTTTGTTTGCTATTTGTATAGCTTTTTTTCTGATGAGTTTGCTTTTGAAAGAGGTAACTATTCTCTATATGACAATTTTTATAGGCAAATTTTTTTGAGAACAAAAATTATATTTTTTTTATGAAAATATAATTTATTTCTGGATCTTTTTCTAATTTAGCATTTAATTTTAAATACTATTGATATTATTTGTAAAACAGTACAATTTTTTTGATTTCAAAAACTAAGGTTTTAAAATAAAAGATTACATTAAAGCTTATGACAAATTTTCGATATTTTTGTCTTAACAAAAAAAAAACAACATAAGTTTTATTTTTTTTTTAAAAAAGTATTGACATTAATCAGCCATAATCTTTAATGCTTCAGCTAATTATATATGAAAGGTTTCAAACATAATCTTTTTTGAATTTAAGGAAGTTGAAAAAAAAATTTAATAAAAAAAAAAGGAAGCATTTTTTTTAAATAACTGATTTTACAAAACATTTTGAATTAAGAAAAAATATTTTTTTTTTTTTTTTGTAGTATTAAGAAAAATTTGGAGATTTGTATAAATACTTAATCCAAATATGTGAATGCATGCATAATACAACAGTTTTAAAAAAAAATCCATACTGTAAGGTAATTAAAGATCAAGAAATATGAATTATAGATTGAGAAATCAAAGGAAGTAACTTTTAGTTTTTGATTAATTAACTATTATGTGTTTAGTATGAGATGTTAATATAATATTACATTTAATAAAAATCAACCCTTAAGCTGTCAACGATCTCAACCTGTAGTCAGGCAACCTTTAACAATAAAGGTGTCTATGGTTTGCTATGTTTATATAGACATTAAAGATTGCAACTTGACCATGAAGTGTGTGATTAATAATGTAAAGAAGTTTAAACAAATCTCATTAATCATACAAATATAATCTGTTCTGAAAGCAGACTAATAAATAGTGAATTATAACTTCCAAAATTCTATATAAACACATCAGACAATAGATAAAGATGGTATCACCTTTATTGTTAAAGGAGGTTGCCTCGACTACAGGTTGAGATTGTTGATAGCTTAAGGGTTGATTGTTATCTACATTTATTGTCTTAGTGCATTTAATGTATATTCATAGTTAGCTCTTATCTACTTTGTGTATATATATATATATTATTAGGTAAAAAATATCACAATTTGACAGATTTATTCTGTTACACTGTATATGTATTGAAATGGACATTTCATGAGATTAGAGAAAAAAGGTGATCATGAAAAGTATAGATAATGTATAGCATAGTTTTTTTCTTTAGATCTATAACCTTTATCTAAACAAAATAAGAGGATTTGTCATTAATTATAAAAATAGGTTAAACTGTTGAATCATTATATTGTAACCTATTAATTGCACTTAGTTTTGAGGGAAATTAATATTGTTTTATTTGTAAAAGTTTTAAATTTTTGTGTAGTACCATTTACTTATATCTTTTAACTTAGAAGTCTCGATAATGGTATATAAGTAGGATGTTATATGTCATTATTGTAGTAAAATTATGTTTTAATCTCATATTGAAATAAAATTTAGGTATTTAAATCACATATTATAAGCTTAAGTTATAAGCAAGCAAAAGACTAAGATAATATAAGGTAATTTTATATTTTAACAGTAATTTTGTAAGTCAAATAATAATTTATCTTAATGCTAAGGTAAGTTAGTGTATAATGTTATAAGTCAAATTAAAGTTAAATTTGTATTGTTGAATGAATAGTAGTAATAAGATAATAGAGTTAATGGGATCTTATTCTATTATTTACATAAATAGAATTTTATAACCATCGAAATGTTATAGTAGACATTTTGATTAATTGAAGATAGTATTAATTTAAATGTATGTGTGAGTATATGTGCTTAAATTACTTATGGAATAAATCATTTTACTTCCTCTTTCAAAATTGATTTTATTATAACTCTTGGAAGTTAATAAAGTAATTTTGCTATAATATTTAGAATTAGAAAGTAATAAAAATGGGAACATAATATATAAAACTAAATTGGATAAAATATGGTATATTTATTAATTTAACAAAAAATATTTTAAGGATTAAATATTTATTAAATATTAGATAACTTTGTTATTTTACAATAATTAGATAATAGAATTAATTATTTTATTTTAGAATCAATTTTATTTTGATTAACTAATAGTCTTTAATTTACTAGACATCATGTGAAAAGGTTTATAAAAGGTGAAGCTAGGTATGTCTAGATATTCACTTACATACTTATTCTTAGTATAATTTTAAATAATTTTTTGTTCACCCTTTTTCTTAGACACTGATTAATCTGAGAATTTTAATCGTCTGACTCTGGCTACATTTAATTAATTTTACTAATTTAAATATTGCTAAATATGTTAAAAATGCATTTTTAAGAAGTGAAAAGATGAAAATGTTAAATAAATATTATTAAAAAATGCTTAAGTAGTGTGATAAAAGGAATGAAGTAAGAAAAGCATTATTCTCCATCGAGAGATAATTCTATACTGGCTATATAATCTCAATGGGATATAAGTTTTATACCTTACTAGAAATTTGCTTATTATATTAGAAATGCCTCTTATCAATAAGAAACTCAACAAATTCCATAAGAATGCATGTCTTTTTACTTTTATACTAATTACTGTTATATGAACTTTAAATTAAACAATGATTTAATTAACAATATAATTAAAGGTAGACATTATAAGCCGTTTAGAGCATTATAATTAATTATAAATAACTTTGGGACATTTCTATATTAAATAAGTTTTCTGATTAAATTATTTAAATGTACTCCAAGATGAGATATTTTAAAAACTGAATATTTTAAAATGACTCTTTATCCATGTGGATATGGCTATTTTATAATAATTTTGAAATTTGCAATTATTATTGTAAATTGTTTTATAGAAGAATTGGATATCTTAAAGAAGAATTGAAATTTAAAGCTTCCTAGTTTATATAATATTTATCTGAATAATTGATAAATTGTGTTCTATTGATTATCTAGTTAGAAATAAATAAAGTTGGAAGGTAAAATAATTAATATAAAAATGCTTATATTGCAATTAAATGTAAATGTTTACCATGTCAACTGGAAAATTAATTATTATTCTATTAATGAAATTTAGAACATTATAGAAATAAGTCCTATATCATGGAATATCTAATAACAATACTTCTATTCTTTGCTTCACTTTGCTTTAAGATTCTTCGTAAGTTCTAAATAAAAAAAAGTGCACTAAACCAATTTAAATAATTATGTGGAATTCCATATTTCAACAGCACTGAGTAGTTAAATGTATTATCTTTATTATTATGATGAGAAAACTTGTGTATTTATTCACAATTCCATTGGACGACAACATGCAAATAAAAAGGAAAAAAAAAGAGAAAAATCTTTTGTTCTTGATGTTATAATTTAAGTGGTCTTATTTCAATTCACCATTGTTGAGGAGTTCATTTCTCCTTAATAATAAATGTGTTTTATTTTATAACATATTAGTAGATAATATTCTATTTTATTATTTAGAAATAATTATAGATCAATTGTTTATTATAAGTAAAAGATATTAGTATGTATGGTAATCAGAAGTGTATGTGGTAATTAACTTTATTAATAGTTAAAAAAGAATAATATTTAGTTTCTTATTCTAACTATGTTTAGTTATTAAATATTATTGTAAATCTTATATTGGCATTATGCTTGGATAAAGATAATTAGTGTTTAATGTTCTCCATTGTATTATTAAATGAATTGATTTGTGATACTAGATACATGTGTTTTAATGAATGCTTGTTTTTTAAAATAATTATTGCCATTTAATCTGTTATATTATGCTATGATATTTATCATAACCATACTATTTGTTTTGCTATTGTTCAATTTCTTTTGTAATATGATCATGTCTTAGATTAGGATATCATTAAGTTTCAATGTCCTAGTATTGAGTATATAATGTAATGTTGATGATGTATTTTTTTTTGTATTAGTGTTCTCAGTTCTTTTAAATTGTGTCAGGAGAGTTATAGACATTTAATCTTGATTATTTTATTCTAGTGTGATTGGTTAATTCCTGGCTGACACCAGTATTTTGTTTGGTGATTATATTTAGATTTTCCATGGATAGTTAAACATTTTACATCCATAAGTGCAGATAGAAAGATGACAGAATTTATGAGGCCATTTCAGTTTATGATACAGTTAGGCCTTGGTTTATTCATTAATCTATTCATATTTGGAATCTCATTAGCAACAACACACTACAGACGTAGCAATTCTCAGCATGAAATTATATACAACACATATCTTTTGATGTCTGATTATAGAATTACAACTTTTATACCCTAATGCATGGCAAAACAAATAGGTAATTTATCTATAAAGCTTCATTTTTAACATTTTATGGGATCAAATTTGGTGAATAATTTATGCAATAGATAAAAATAATTTTAAATAGGGCATGTCTTAAATAAAATTCATTGGTATAAATGTTTCATATTACACATAATAAAGAAAGAGAACTAAATGTTATATACATTAATATTAATTAATGTTAAGGCTATACTCTTTCTAGAAATAAGGAATTCTAGAAAATATTTAATGATTTTTGTGATATTACAACATATCAATAGTTTAAGATATTTATGGTTAGTTCTTTAACTTTTATAAGTAATATTTTAAAGTATTTTGAATATAATTTTATATGTGGTTAGAATAAATTGTTATATTTGTGATTGAAACTTCAGTTGTTGTGTACCATCATTTCTTATTTGTTGTTACTTTGTTGTCATCATTTCAATTAGAAAGCACATTATTTATTTTGATTTCACACTAATAAATAAATAAATTTTATGGAAGAGTAAAACACTGAAAAAGTATTATTATTTAATGATTCAAATATTGCCATATATTTAAAGATACAATTTATTTATGGTATTTGAAGTATTTTAAAAAGGTATTATTACTTCAATATTGGATAATTTATTTTCATAAGGCCATATGCTTTGGTAGGTCACATATGATCAGAGATTATTATTATTATTATTATTGTTGAAAAATTATTATTATTTTAAGATATAGAATAAACTTGTATAACATCATTTAAATGTCTTAAGTGTCCCAAATATGGTTTTGAATTCAGTTGTACTTATTCAAAGATGTAAGAGCAAATTTTACATGGATCTCACTACTATTGTCATAGATTCAAATATTATTAGTATTATTACATTATTATGCCGTCATAAGAGATGATTTATTATTAGCAGGATTAATGTTATCAAAATATGAGATATAATTATTACCATTATTAGTTTAAATATAATAAAATAATTATTTTACTGTCATCATTATTACTTGCACAGAAAGAAGAAGAAATTATACAAATTATTATTATTATTTACAATTTTATAATATAATTATTGTTGTTATTATTATTATTTAAGGATTACTCTTTTATTTCTGGATGGTTGATACTAACAAAATCCTTTTGCTATCCAATTATCTCGTTCTCAATCATTATTTTAATGATAGATGATTTAACCTGAGAAATTATTTAAAAGAAATGATAAAAAATTATAGTTAGTAATAATTATTAAAACTTATATCTTAATATTATTATAAGATTACTACTTCCCGAATTGAAATTATTTTATAATAAATTAAATAAATTTTCATTAATATTATTATTAGTCATTGAATTATTATTTATGATTTAAAGTATATATATATTATTATTGAAATCTTATAATGACTCAATGCAATTAAATGTGTACTTTGGTGCATGTTTAATTTTGAAACATATTTACATGTAACCACATAGTTTTATGATTAGTTAGATTTCATTATAACAAGAGTTTATTATATTTTATTAATTATCATTATTATTTTATACATTAGACTGAGCTAGGCTTCTTAATAATATGTATGATGATAGTATAGTATATTCCTTAGTTCTTATTCCTCATAGTTTTTATTAGCTGTTAATCAATATTTGCTCCCAACATCAACATCATCTTTTTGATTACCTTTTATCTTCTCATGCAGGTTGCATTGGTAGTTTAAGGTTTCAATATATATACATTTATAAATACCTACAATTTATATGTTGTGTGAATGTATATATACATGTACATAAAATATTTAAAATCGTTCAAAAGTTTCAATTTTTTTTTAGTAAATTTTATTTTTGTCATTTACTTCATTTTTTTTATAAATAAGAAATTTTTTTGAGTTCAGAAAATGTATATGAAATAATTAAAACAGAACTGATTAATCTGATAAAATTAAAAATAGCATGTTATAGAACAGTGGTCTTCAACCCTTGGTCCGCGGACCAGCGCCGGGCTGCAGAAGTTTTCTGCCGGCCCGCACTAGACTGGCAGGAAAGTTTGTAATAACAAAATAATAGGATTTTAAACTTTTAATTAATATAAACAATTTTTATTTATTTTTTTCATCGCAATTGCTTAAATAAAATTAATTATAAATCAAAATTTTATTTAAATTATTAGATAATACTTTAATTATTAAATAATAATCAAATGAATTTATCTGAAAATGCAATCTTAAAAGACAAAGTGTCAATCTTATAATCAAATGAATTTATCTGAAAATGCAATCTTAAAAGACAAAGTGTCAATCTTATGATAATTGCACCAATCCTTACATGTCAATTTCTATACCTAGTAGGCATTTCTGTATTGCGTCAGCTCATTTATTGGTCACATATAGCAAAATTTTTTATTGCATTTGCATCATCTTTTTATTTTGTATGACATTTCTTTTTGAAATTGTAAACTTCACAAAATGGAGACAAAAAAAGTCAAACAGCAAAACTTTTTGGCCTTCTTAAGAAGAGACCAGGATAATATTCCAGTAAAAAGTAATGCTGATACTGAAAGTATGTCAGGTAACTAGTATTTCAACTCTTGAAGAAACGAAAAAGAGATATGTCAATACTTCAGAATGTGTAGGAAAAACAAAAACAAAAAAGGTCATTTTTGTTTTTCTAGTTATCACAAATGTTTATTGGGGGAGAGGGGCTAGAATTAATTTTTTTTTTATTTTTCTAAAAAAATTCAAAATTTAAAAAAAAGTTTTTTATTATACAAACTCCATATATATATATATAACTTTATCTTGTATATTTAACATTAAATACAGATATTACATTTACCATAATCATTGGCATGTAATTACACTAGCTGGGATATTTCCCATCATTCAGGTGAATAACATTTTATTCTTGCATGTTTTAACAATAAAATAATAAATGTAGCAATGCAGGCACACTATTTTCTGTAGCAGTATGACTTTGCAACTCAAGAAAGAGTGTTCTGCATGTGAAGGTAAGCAACACCATTACAATACGCAGTTACTACTGTGTTGTTCATTTAAGGCTAAGCAGTTTAAATCTTTAAGAAAATTTATCTGTAGATTTCTGCAATCCACGAAATCTATCCTTATTTTTGCCTGTCTGCACAGGTGTGAAAAGGTTGAAGACCACTGTTATAGAAAAGTCAGAACTAATTATGAGATTAAATGTAATTGGTTTATTTATTAGCATCATAATAAACAATTTAAACTAAAATTATTTCATCAATGGAAACACTATTGTTTAAATTATTTTAGTTAGATTATGCAAGATAAAAACACAATGTTTATAAAATGTATGTAATTAGTTTGTCTGTTAATGAATAAAGGTAAAAAAAATTTAGACTAATCAAAAGGGTAATTAATAGTTGTAATAGAAATATTTTTTTGAAAGAATTTTAATTAATGTTTCTTTGGAGAACATATATAATATAAATAGAACTGAAAAAAAACCACAAAACTTTAATCTCTGTGTTAATTGCAGTGGATAAAGGAAGACATGCTCATCAAATCTTTATTATAAGATCTACAAACTTCAAGTTACTCTTTAACATACCTGGCTTGTCATCTAGGATTTCTCCAGGACTGACACCCAATATCATCATTAGAATGACCTTGTAGATGCAAATTTTCATATACTGGCCACAACACACACAAAAAAAGAAAAAAATATTTAACCAATAAAGACTTAATATTGCATATATGTATGCAAAACTCATATACCATCATTGAATCCAACTGTTATATAAACATAATAGAAGCATTCGTTTCAAACCAAAATATTTTTTTTCAAGAGAAATTTAGACTACCTGCTTAATTGCTTAGAAAAAAAAAAAAAGAAGAAATCTTTGTAATTGCTTCATGATTAAAAAAAAAATACTTTCAGATCAACTTTTGTAAATCTTCATTAAGTATGTTCATGAACTTAATGATATTTGCTTACAAATTTAGTACTTACGGATAATCCAGGAACCCAAGGTTGGCAAACATGTTTTTTTTTTTAATTATACATTTTCAGAGGCATTGCTATTCTGTAATAGTAACAAATGTTTTACTTATTAATATTAAAAAATATTAATAAATCAATTGTAATTGGTAAACAAGAAGATACATTTGTGGTGATGCAGATCCTTAGGGATTTCAGACTGCTGACATAAATAACTCACATTAGTCACTTTTTGTTCTTAAAAAAAAATCTCTATAAAAATTATATTTACTGCAATTTGAATTATTAAATTTATTTTATTTAAAATTTATTCTTGTAGTTTTGTGTTATTTCCGTGAATGAAATTTATAATACATTTATTGCTATTTTTTAAAGTTAACAGGAATTTATTATTGATTTATTGATATTTTTTAATATTATCAAGTCAAAGATATTCATTAGTGGTTGCAGGATAACTATGCCCCTGAAAATATTTAATTAAAAAAAAAACCATGGCTATCAACCTTGGGTTCCGGGATTATTTATAAGTACCACAAATTTTTATATTTGTTATTTTATGAATATAGACATAGATTTATATTTTTAAGGATAATTCTGATGTTTGTTGTTATGTAATGGGATGGTAAATTTTAGAAAACAAACTGTAAATTAATTTAAAGCTTTTTTTTTATGAATTGTTTTTTATATATATTTATAATATGTATTCCGGTTTGTTCTGGAAATCATCCTTGTTATTTTGTTTTGAAAAAAAAAAGTAAATAAATTTTTTATCCTTGTTCCTTAAGGGTAAATACATATGGTTTCCAAATGAAAGAAAACAGATTTATGGTTAAAAGATTGTATTAATGGAAGGAACTAATTTTTCATAAATATTAAATTGATTGATCAAATGTTATTAGCTGTTTCAAATGAGTTTAGTGATAGGAAAAGCAATTCAAAGAACAAATTATATAATAATCTTATGGTAAATATAGGTTTTATGTGTAATATTTAAATGATCCTAAAGAGTAATTTTTAATGAATGTATTAATATCATCATAACAATCTTGAAACATATAAATAAAGACACATGAAAAAATAAAGGATCCCCAGAATGCATTTTGTGTATGAACTACCACTCTTCAATTGGTCCAGATTACAAACTCTTATGCATATCTTTATTATTTGTTAAGTATTTATCAGTAGTAAAATATTACATTTTGATCTTACAAATGTTAAATCTACAACTTGGACATGAACTAACCCAGATAAGCACATCAATGATTACCACTAATCATTTAGTAACCTAGAGATTATTACTAGCCCAAGTATAAACTTTGAATCAATTAAAGATTGTTTTTTTTTTTTTTAAAAAAAAAAATTAAATACACACACATTGAATAATTCAATTTCATTTCTTTATTTCCATGAGTAACATCTTTTATAGATATATTTAATATCTTCCACAAGTTCTTGAAATATATGAATAAAAATGTATGAAAAGTAATGACCTCCAAGATATGCTGAACTAGCACTTGATGTATTTACCTGGGTTGGTTCATGTCAAAGTTGTGAATAGAGTAGTAAGTTTGATGCTTGTAAATCATATGAATTTTTAATATAATACAAAATGCTTGTATATGGGAGTTCATGTATTACATTGAGTTAATATCTATAATTAATAATGATAGGCATTTATTATCAAAACTTTTTTTTTAATGCATATTAAGTTTATTTAATTATTTATAACTTTGAAAAAGTTTATCTGGCATAAAATGTGGAAATTTGAATATAAGAATTTGTCTGAAAATATATTGATGTTGAAGATAAGTTGTGCGCGCATAAAATTGTTTGCATATATGATCATTAATATTGTCAAGTATGAATTCATTATATTAGTTAAAATGAGATTCCTGCTTAGAAGATTTAAAAAAGATGAAATGTATGCCCATGACTCATTTTTACTAATATTAATTATCAATATAATCTGACATGATGATTTACTTAATGGTTTTTTTTATTGTTTAATGATTTCTTTGGGATTCAATTAGTTAGTTATTTGTCTTTATTAATTTGTGTCTTTACATGAATATTGGATAAATATGGGCACAAAAGTTTTTTTATTTTGTACATATGGTCAGAATTCCTCATCTTATTTGCCTGTTTATATTATCTTGTGGTATTGAATATTTATGTAGAGATAATTTTTTAAATACATATTATTTGTGTGTCGTGTAGATGGCTGAATGGATTATTATTGAATAATTAATTGCATTACTTGTCAATGATGGAATCTGACAATTTGTTATAAGTAACATTTGATAAATTTTTAACATATGATCCAAGATTTTGTGTATCTTAGGCTATTGATTCAAATTTTATCTAAAGATCTGGCTATTGTATGTATCCTCTGAGTAATCAATATGCCGTATATCATTTACATTCATGTTATGTGATATCCATAACTAGAATAATAGAAAAGTTTAAGATTAGATGGAAAAATAGATCACATTGAATAAAATAAATTATTCTGATGATTAGTGGTAAATCAAGAGTGATGCAAAATAATTTAAATCATAATGTTATGAGAGATCAGACTTTTTTCTTTAATAACACAATTTTTGAGTCATAATATAGAAAAACAAGAATAGTTATGAAGATACAAAAGTTCACTAATTCAAATTCAGGATAAATTATTTTAAAAGTGTTAATAGTATCAATCTCTAGTGAATTTAAAAATATATTTACACAATGCTAGAATATGAAGTAATTGATTAAAAGAGCTGGAATGTTTGTAATTTAATTTATGTCATTGTAGACTGTAAATTTGATTAATCTAATAATAAACATTGGTATAATTTTAATGTAATCTGAATTTTGTATATTTGAGTATATGTTTGCCGGACAAAACCAAGATTTGGAGGCTCATATGTAAACCAGGTCTAAGTCAGATGTAGAGAAAATATACTAATAGTAAAGATTTGATGCTTAGAAGCAATATCTAGAATATTTTTCCAGGAGAATTATAGTCTAGGAGAATTGTAATCTAGTAGCTGCATCTAGTGTAAGCTTCAATAATGTATAAATGCCAGATGGTTGTGCTTAATAAATTTTTATCCAATATTGTTTATCCAAATATTCCCAAAATAGTTTTTAGCTTATTGGTTTTCATCAGTGAAGAAATTTTGGATTTTTAACATTGCACCTGGATTTTTTGGACTTTTCCTCTAGTAGCCAATTTTTATTTGTTGTTATACTATCAATCTATCAGTCCAAATTGAAAAACTCTAATTTTTTTCGATTCAAGCCAATTTGCTTGCATAATTATTTAGAACTGAAACCAGTTCAAATTTTATATATTATTGATGACTTCAGTTTTTTAATAATCTTAGTCATCTTTATTCTTTGACCAGAAAGTGTTAAACCAATAAAATATCACACGACCAACAAGATTTCACCTGACTTTTGCTTACACCTTTTTTTGGGGAACTAGTTGCATCCTCACTCTCTTCTTAACCTAACAATTACAATATATATATTGTACCAATATCGTATTGGTACCTATAATAATTTTTCTAAAAATTATTAAAATTAGAAATTTCTCATAAAAACAACATAACGTTTCAATGTGATAATAAATAGTTAAAAGTTTAATAAAGGGAAGTTTAATATAAAAGTTTGGAGTTTTTCAAAATAAAGAAAGAAGAAAATACTGTTAGCCTGGGAGAAAATTAACCCTGCATCATTCATAAAGTTTTATGAATTAATTTAAAAATAATTCGGGGGAGAGAATTTGGTTTAGAAAAGGTTAAAACTATAGCGGTTTAAATGAATCTTTTACATGAAATAAAAATATCTCTCTTTTTGTTTAAAATGTTAAAGAAAAAAAGTAGTTGATTTTCAAATAGTTAAAAATATAAATCTCTTTTATTTAAGTTAAAGGAAAAAAAAAGTCATCTTAAAAATTAAATAGCGAATGTGAGCTAGTTGGTAAAATATATATGTGCAATTGTAAACATAGCATAAATACGTGCGTGTTAAAATGAAATAAATGAAAGTTAAAAAATTAAAAACACTTGGTGATGGCTACTAAGTTAAAAATCTATAAAACAACAAGTTTTGTGATGGCTATTAAGTTAAACAAAAAACAACAACAATAATTTTGCGGTGGCTACTAAATGAAAACACCTAAGTAAAAGCTTATCAGAGGAATGCGATTAAAAAACAAGGAAGGAATTTCGACAACAGATATTTCTGGCAGACATCAAAATGACAACAGGTCTTATGAATAAATAGTACAGTTTTTCATCAGACAATCAGTTGAGATTGAGTTCAGTTGAGATAACAAGAGTTCAGTTCAGCAAGATCACATCAAATTAGATCAGTCAATCGATCAGCTGATAATGCAATGTTAAAAACCTCGGAAACATACGACCTTGCTCTAGCCTGAGTCCAGTGAAACTGCAAAACCTGCCCATGAAAATAATGCCTGCTTGACAACTTGAAAATTCGCTGTCAATGTCTAATTGTCTTAAAGAAAATACCTCTGAATAATAAGCATCAAATCTCCACAAGAAAACTTCAAATCTAACCAGTTAGAAATATTTCATCAAAAGCAGCAAACAGCAAGAAGTATCCATGTTCTAAAATCCTAGGTAATAACATTTTCTTATTCTCATTTCTAAAGTAGCCATCACATTAGTTTGAAGCCTCCCAGAGTCAAGTAATAATGAACTCTATAGCATATATGAATGAACTATTAAGCATCACGTGGCAATACTGTATGGAGAGATTTGCTCTGTTTATGAATGAACTATTGATGTGTGTGTTTTTAAATGTCAAATATTATTTAATGCTTTGTTATATGATATTCTATGGTGCGAATTAAGAATATGCGTGATCATTATATAAAAATACCAGTGTTATGTTAGTTAAATAAGATTTATAAAAGTATTTAAAATTACTATAATAAATGTTAATTAAAATAAATTGTTTCATAAAGCTTAATCTTTCGGTCAATTCTTTTACCACTCATTGAAACAATAATTTGGTATCGATTACAAGTAGCTGAGCTAGTCATGGGTGTATCTTAGGTGTTGAATTATGGCCATTGTTTAAAGCATATTATTTACCCTCTGGATAAGTAACTAGTGCCCATGTTTCTACAAAACAAAACGCGGTCAGTTGGATATAATTCAACAGTGCCCATGTTTCTACAAAACAAAACGCGGTCAGTTAGATATATTTCATAGATATGTCTGCTGGCTTGGATTCAGGTGCTCTTTGAGTACTCTCTTTTCTGCCTAAGGGGCCATGGTGGAGCAATATGTAAATTGCAAGGAATAATATTGTATTATATTTTAATCATATCATTTTGCTTTCATAAGATAAATTTATTTAAAGTGTTAAAGTAATTTTTGTGTTTACTCCATTAGGATTAATGTATCCATTTAATAATTTTTCTGGTAAACCATCCACCCGGTACAATATATATATATGATATTTAAACATTAAAAGCATAAAACTAAGCTAGTCAATAATTAATCAAAATAACCCTAAATTCACAACTCAACCAGACTAGTCAAAAATAAACCCTAAAACTCAACCAATCATTTTACTGCTATAAGTAGACTTTTCAAGTGTAAAGAACTATAAAATTATGGGTAATGTTTAGTTCAAATATGTTGTTATTTTGTAGTTCTTTATACTTGGGAAGTTTTCTTGTAGCAGTGAAATCATTGGTTATGTCTTAGTTTATTTTTTGGTTAGTCTAGTTTAGTTATGAATTTGGGTAACTTTGATCATATATGACATTTGTATATGTCACTGTAAATATGAAGAATCTGATAAATTCAGGTGAATAAAACAAATATTTACAATCTAAAAAAATAAGACAATTTAAAAGTTAAACTGAAGTTAATTATTTACAGAGATATGTATAATGATAATCTAAAATTGTAAATTATTTATTTTAATTTGTTCTTATCAACATTTTAAATATTTTTTGTCCAAATACTTTTTTTTCTAGCCATAAAGAGTATGTTTATGTCTTGTCTCTTAATTTTTACTATGTTTTATTATTTTGAATTGGTGTGGGGAGATAATAGTGGTTGTTCAATGTTTAATTAATCTAATATGATGTCACTATCATTCCCGAGAATGCTAAAATACCTGATAAGAGCAGAATACAAAATTTAATTATTAAAAGTATAGGTAAGTATTTAATTAATATATGAAAATGCTTAATATTAACTATATAATTTCCTGGATGACAATACAAAACCAGATTAATATTACATTGTAACAAAGATTAATGAATAATACCTAAAAGCTTATATTTGTTTGGGATGGCTGCTGATGTAAAGGTGAGCATTCAGAAGATATTGAACTTATATTAAAGAATGGAATTATATTTTAATTGAATATCATCTTTGTTCTCCTGTACTTTGATCACTTCCTCCTGTGACCTTTACATGCAAAGATAGTAAACAATAGTTGTTGATCTTTTATAGTAACTTGATAAAAGCTGATCTTTTATAATGAAGATTAAAGAAAAGTAATCTTTTAACATATTTTTATTTTAAAATTCTATATACATCAGTATATATCTTTAATGTTGTATTTAATTTACAAATAGCAGTTAAATGTAATAGAATTTTCATAAAATATAACTCAAATAAATATCAAAAATTTGGCATTTTGGTAATTGATCATATACAGTTTGTAGCCCTTGCAATTTAAAGGAAAAGCACACTAAATATGAGAACATCTCTGGGATCTGTTGAATTATGCTTCAATCAGGAAAATTTAATAATGATAAGTATAGTAGTTAGATATATTTTCTAGTCATATTTAAGGTCTGAAATTTCATCAAAAAGTTTTAGTGATCCTCCACTAACATATATATATATATTTCATTTAAGTAAATATATACTAATGGTATGTGATAATGGAAAAAATAAAGGGTTTTGTCTAACTAAAGAAATCTAATTAAGTTGAAATTCATATTAGGAGCTACTAATATATACATTTTTTCAATATTTGCAACTGGGTGTTTTAAGTTTAGTAAATATAAAACTTATTTTAAACCTATAAGATTATGCATATGAATAAAATGATAAACAAAAAAAAAACATTCTCATATCAATTATAAAAAATAATAGATAATATTTGAGATCTTTAGTAAAATTTAAAATCTATATCTAAAATAAAAAGATAATAATTTTTCGTCTAATTATTTTCTCATCTAATTTAAATGTTTGTTGAGGAATCATAGTTATGAATAATTTTATATAATTTAAATAAATACATAGCAATAGTATGTAATTGTTGATAATATCTAAATGAATATTTTTGTTAGTATTTACAAATATGTTTGAAATATATTCACAGTGAGAATGATTTCAATATCTTTAAACCAGAATTGCCAATAAATAATTGATCATTATATATAATAATTATGTCACCCACAGCACTTATGGTTGTACTTCATTTTATGCATAGATAGAAAATGAATCCCGATTTCTATCCTTATCTATGAATTTAAATAAATTGTAAATGCTAGAAATGACAAATAAATGACTAAAATTAAAACACAACTGAGAATTTTAAATAAACTTCATACACAATGACCAAAATTAATTGTTTAAAGTTAAATTAAAAAATAATGATTTTTACAATCTTTCAAACTAAAAACTGCAATATTTTTAATACAATTATTTATAAATTACCACAGCCCTCATATTTATACTTCATCAATAAATATTTTAGCAAGTCATTGTCAAGGCAACATTATATGTAAAAAATGGATATCCATATTTTATTTGATGGCTTCTATGAGAGTTGTCACTGTTCTATCATTAATTGTCATGATAAAACATTCTATCTACCTGCACAAACCATCAAACATCCACTGTTCAGGAAGCTTGGTTTTTCTTTTTTGTGAAAAGGCTGTTGTCAATTTTGGCCATTTTGTTAGAACCTCCAATTTTACATTTTCTTGAAAATATAAAACAGCATTCATTTCAGTAGCAGATAGATTCCAAATGGTTATCATTTTGAATGGACTATTAATCAGGAAATTATGAAAATGAAATCAAAATGAAAAGTACATGTATTCACTTAAAACTATGAATATAAATGAAGTAAAAATAGTTGAATCAAAACTACGAATACAAATGGAAGTAATAATTATTGAATCAAAACTATGAATACAAATGAAGTAAAAAATAGTTAAAAAGTACAACTGACAGCACTAAAGATCTTGTCAGAATGAAATCTGGACCATAACTGAGTGTAAAATTATCACAAAAAAATGTTTTGGATGAGATCGGATGAGATTGCAGGGTTTATTTGATGTAATCGCAAGGTTACACATTTAGCATGGATGTGAAAAGGTGTACCATCTCCTCTACATTTTAGGACTAATACATAAGTATCAAATATTTTTTAGAAAATATAAGAATGAGGATAATGTTGATATACATAATTTGTTTATAATGATCAATTAGTCACTGTCTCTTATGATTTATTGTATTTAAAGTATTGTAGTTTGTTTGAAAGGATTATTAAAATGATTATTTTTTTGATTAGGTTCCATTTTACTATTTATTGTTGCTAGATCATAGATTAGGATAGAAATTAGTTATCTTCTATTTATATATAATATTGCCTTAACAATGATTGCTGAAATATTTATTGCTGAAGTATAAACTTGAGGGCTGTGATGATTTAATTTAAATGTATGTCTTTACATAATAAAATTCTTAATTAGTATAAAATGATTATAAGTTATAGGTAAATCAATATTTATATTATAATTGTTATATGTTACTAATTTAGAATAATTAAGAGATAAATTATGACGTTAAATGATATAGCAAATAATTTTAGATTGGAATTGTGATTAAATTTAAAAATTTCTAGACTAAAGTAAAATAAAAATTATTTCACTAGATTAGAATTAATGACTTAATATAAAACAAATAAAGTTACAAGAACTATTATAAAATTCAATAAATTTGAAATTATAGTGAATTTGTATATTACAAAAACAGTTTTTACTTAAAAAAAAAAAGTGTGAAAAGATAGAAAATATTAAAAAAATTGGTACTTTTCTATTCTATTGTGTCAGCCACCTGGTGGCATTGATGCTAAGCAAAAACATATACATATAATGTTACTGGGCCCATCTCATTCTTTGTGAAAGAATATAGAAATCGTACGAATTAACATAATTTATTAATTTCCTTAATAACATTTACTGGAACAATTTTACGTAAACATACGTTATTGCAAATATTCTATTGTAGTAGAATTTCCCGTGTGGTAAAACCTTCCTCCCCCTCCCCACAAACTTTACAACTACATCGTAGTGGCCAAAAAATGTTGCTGAGAATGCTTTTATTACTGAACTGTCTTTTACTTTTTCGGGTCATTTTTGAGAAAGGTTTAAAAAAGAAGTTATTTATTAATTTTATTTATTGATTGATTTCTAACAATAGCTATCTTTGAAAGATAATATGTGCATGGATCTTAATGGCACATCTATTAAAAAACGATTAATAATTTCCAACTCGATTGACTTTTTTAAAAAAATTTTTTATTATGCCTTTTGGTTGGGTATGGATTCGGTCTTTGGACAATTACTTTTGGTTTCTCTGGATAGAACTACAAGAATTTTCATACTCATACATCCTTCTTTTTTTGTTGTTGTTCAAAGGCTTAACGTAATTTATTTCAATTTCCTTCATTGATTTCTGTAATTTAGTCGAGAACAATTTGACGCTACCAACAAATTTCAAAACCCATTTGAACTCCAAGTTGCCCCGAAAAGTCAAATCTTAGTCCTGCAATATAGGGCAGAGGCTATTCCTTTTTCACCTTATTGCAAAGATTCTATTCCAGTAGAATTACTAAATTCCCCATGCAGGCTGACTTCTGTGGACAGCAGTTTGCCTGACTTTGACCTGTCAGCCATTTTTATTTGTCATGGACGCGTTTCTCGTGAAAATGTGACTATTCGTATGAGCTTGTCTAAATCTTGCCATTGAGTAGGAAGCATGGGACGAGTGGACAATTGTTAGGAGGTAATAGTATGTCACATGACTTGTAAGTTAATTTCTTTGACATGCATATTTGAAGGGTTGTGGCAGGCTGAAGTCCAGAGACCCTCACACGAAACTGTAGTGAACATTAAACTGTGAGCATTGGGATAAAGTGTGTAACACTAAAACAGGCTGACCGCCACTAAACGGCATCTTTTCTGTATTTTATAGCATAGAAATGAATGCCATCATTTGTGGCAGCCAGCTGCTGCATATTAAACGACCTCTTTCAAAGTTTTTTGGTATAGATATATAGGCCTAGAAGGCAGCAGCCATGTAAATGGCATATTTATGTGCTTTTGCATATAAATAGTGCCATCAAGCGGCTGACACGATAGAATAGAAAACTATCAAAAAATTAATATTATGAATAGTAGTTTAACTAATTAATAATTAAGTCATGAAATGGTAAAAAACAAAATGAAAAATAAAGGTAAACAATGTTTGAAAATTATATCAAGATCTTGATTTTGATAATGCACCATTTATATCTATTACTGAAAATTTTCACAATGTAAATTCTTATTTGCTAATATAGAGATTATAATTTGTTTGTTGTTTATTTCTTATTTATCTTTCTCCTAACCCAAATAATGTTCTTATATATATAATGAGCAAAAAGAAATTTGAAATGTAGAAATTTCTTATTATGCTCAAATAGTAAATAATTTGCAACCAAATAATATTCCAAATGTTGATTGTCTGATTGATTTAAATTAATTATCTAATTGTATTATATCGTTTTAACATTTAGCATTTTATATTTAAATTTGACCAAATGTGATAGAGCTATTAAGTTTGTAAACAATGAGGATTGCCAATTCCTCTACAAGCTTTATGATAAATGCTTAGCCAGAGCCAGCACTTAAAATATCTCTGTCAGGAACCCCTCCCCAAACCCCTGACCATGGTTTCGTGCTTTGGCACTCCTCAGAGAGGTGTCAGGGTAGGTTCAGACACTAGATCTAAAAATACCAACCCAAAGCCAAGCACTTAGCTAAAAGTTATCTATTGAGTGGAAAATCTGAAATTTTCAGACATGTACATGTCTTCAAACCCAGCTATCCAACTCAAATAGGGTCATGTGATCTATGAATTGATCTATGACTTTTATTTTGACTATTAAGTTTGTATTTGATTGTTTGTACATTTAATAACTTACTTTGTTATAGCTAGTTATTTGTCAATATTACAAACTTATTTTTGTGAATTTGTATAGAATATTAATAATTTTTTTTTACACAATAATATTTATATATATTGTAATCAGACTGTGGTTTCCATCCCTCTGATGGTTGATTTATTTCTTGATGAGCATACTGTAGGAAAGAAAGAATGATTGGTGTTACCCACTGATGTTACCCCTCTACAACAATATTTCCTGCTCATCAGAGGGTGTAGCATTAAAGAGACTGAAAACATTGAGAAATTTATCTGTTTGATTTTCCAAACGGCGCTAGAGTTCTAGCTTACTACAACCTTACTCACCCAGATCAGGTTGTGCCGAACATAGCTCAGGAAACATGAGATTTCTGTGAACAAATACACTAGAAAATGGATGACATGAAATGAAACCCATAAACAAATACAGTAGAAAATGGATGACATGAAATGAAACCCATAAGATATATTATTTTATATAACCACAATTTATTTAAATAACAGTATTTGGGTAACACTCCTTCTAATAGTTCATTGCAGTTTAGGTTCCATAGATCAGTTAATCCATTTCATCGGTAACTTCTCTAATGCTTGTTCCCAACGTTGATAATCATATACTATCCATCACTTATATTCTATAATCCTGTTCTGCCAGCATTCACATAGTAATGATTTATTTAGATATCCGTGTCTACATCACAGTTACCTCCCTTATCATTTCTCAAGTTTAGATTATCCTCCTGTGAGTTTATATTCTCCTCGTACGTACATATTCATAAACATGTCTATTAATTCGCTATTGCAATACACATTTAGGTAAGTTTGATGTATATTTGGGATTAATCCTTTTTATCTAATCATTCAGAAACCAATAGTTATATTCGAATATATTCTCATATTTAATTCATGTATATAGACACATATTTAATTCATGTATATAGACACCTTTAATTCTTGTATGGAGATGCATATTCAATTCATGTATATAGACAAATTTAATTCATGCATATAGACACATTTAATTCCTGTATGGTGACATATATTCAATTCATGTATATAAACACATTTAATTCCTTTATGTAGATGCATATTCAATTCATGTATATAGTCACATATTTAATTCCTGTATGTAGATGCATATTTAATTCATGTATATAGAATAGTAACTCTTTCTTGGTTAAACATATTGCATTTACCCACATTGGGGTATGTCTATTTTAAATTAAATTCTTAATTGTAATTTCTATATTTCATTTAGCAAGTTGAACTTTAACAATTTGACATATATTTCGTATACTCTTTATTATTATAAAGCTTAATTTTGAATCAATGTTATAAGTTTTATCATTAAAAAAAAAAAAAAATCAGTGTATTCATTATTGTGTTTCACCATTTCTGTCAACGTATTTTAATTTTTTTTTTTTAAATTTTAATAACAATAATGGCAATTATATTTTCTATAAGAATTATTTCTGTATATAACATTTTATCATTTTGTTGAATTAATCATTAAATAACTATTTTTCATTTTATCTTTACAAAATGCTTTTTTTTACAGCATTTCGTAAATACCTTTAAATATTTCAAATGTTATTTTGAGTTTTCTTACCTTTACATTTATCTGTTGGCGATTCACCACTGTTAAATCTTCACATTAAAATGAGATTGGTCTTAGAGCTGAATGGTATATATTTTCTTTGGTGGTCACTTAGGCATGTTTTTTTTTATCTTCATGACTATTTCATAGTGTGGGAAGGGAGAGCGAACTATTCCTATTAGCAAGACATTCTAGCATTTATCATGTAAATAAGCAGTTTTTTCATATTACAGTTTATGATTACCTCAGGTTTCTTTTTAACTGCAGCACTTCTCTAATTACTGGCCATGGTGGCTCCAAACTTAGATGGTCTGATTATTTAAACTCTTCACTGTAGACTGACTAAATATTGAACTGCTGTGTGCCGGTCAAATGATGTATATTGGTCTAACTCAGTTCGAAGACTAGGCGAAAGTACCTCGAGGCCACTCGTACATGAGATATAAAACTTAAGAATACTATGGCCTCTGCCCTATTCGTCTATTTTCGAATCTAATCACGAACCAACAACATATCCAAGGCACGCATAAATTATTTTATAACCCTGGCCCAAACTTATCATCAGGGAGAGACAATGGACTAGAATACTTAAAGAACTAAAATAAGTTAAATGTGCATATAATAATATGAGTTAAGTGTTTGTGCATGCTTGGATCATCGGACAATTAACATAAAAAGTTTAAAGAAAATTATAAGACTAAAACTTTTGTTTTAAATGATATTTTAATAGATGTAGTTTAAAATATTATAAATGTTTTAAATATCTCCGCTATTCCCCAATTGATCACTGATGAATATTTTCAGAATGAGGTGATTGCAATTACATAATATTTTGCGGCCTAGGTATTACTTTTCCAATTTAAATAAATTGATAAACTCATGTCCCCTTGATAAAACAAAATTGAAATAACTATTGCACAAAGCAATCTAGTTGCTTTGTGCTTTATAAATAATTTAAAATATTTAAAGGTTTTTTTAAATAACTAATATTTAAAACTGGGAATAACTACGAAAAAAACAAGCGTTATCGAGGAGATCGACTTGGTAAAACAAAAGGAAACTTAACTAGTATCAAATTACAAATATTAATTTTAAACTGGAAATATTTTCAAATAAAGAAATAATTTACACCGCATAAGGACGCAAGAAATATATATATCACATTAAAATGAGGAATAGCGAAGGGGAAAAATTTAAGCATAAATAGATGATCGAGTTAAATAAACAAATCTAATATTAAGATAAAAAGAGATACATTATGAAATATAGTAAATTAATGAAACATTTAAAAAAAAGAAACTTATATTGAAAGGAAAAGTAATAGTTCATGAGGAGATCATTAAAAGTTACCAGTCTTTGTTTAGTTGGTCCAGTTCCTCGATGTCCGTGGCTTGATTACGTACGTGGAGTTATTTGTCCGGACAAAGATTTGAAATAGAAAGCATTTTGACATGAAGGGTGCACACACAACTCACAGTTTGTTTTTACTAGATACATGACACTTTATGGCATTTTGATGGAATTGGACCCCGACGGCAGGCAAAGCTGATGAGCTTAGCCACCGTGCATAGTCACATCCACCAAATTAATAGAACTTTTAAAAGGTCGCATGTTTAAATTAGAACAGGAATTCTTCACAAAACTAGGACACAGTGGTTTTTAGCATTTATTTTCAGTGCAACCTCGGAGGATTATTAAACTTGGTTGCTGTAACAGGAGCAGCAGAGGTAAGTAGTAGAACTCTTCAAAAGAACCGATGAGCAGTAGCTAAGTACATTATCAAATCACTAAAGTAGCACGTTTAGAAATACGTTCAGAGTCAATCTCTGAATAAAATAAAAAATTAGAATCAAATCAAGGTGAATTTCAGAAGAGTTTCTTCAAGAACAAAATCTGAATAAATTTAGAGGACATAATCTGAATCATTTCAAAAACAAAATCTGACTGATTAAAGCACAGGATCTGAATCAATCAACAGAATCTCAATCTAATCTTTTGTTCTTCCCACCTTTTATACCTTTCTGGAGATACTTTTCTATTGTTTTGCGTATGATTTTAGATCTTGATAAGCCCCCTACGCTCCTTTGTTTCAAAGTAACTTTTTGCTAAAAATAAACTTTAATTTCTTATTATCAAATTTTGCTTTTAACTTTGAATTTAATTTATTAAAAAGGCCATCTTTAATTTGCCTTGAATGAAATACTAATAGAAAATGCCATTACTTAGGAATGCTGGCAGGCTTATCTTAAAACAAAATCATATGCCATATATTTTTAACAAAATTAAAAGAAAAATATTTTATTTCTTTTAATAAAATGACATTTTAGTTTCAACAGAATTTTGCATTTAATCATATATATACGCTTCCATACATATATGTTTCATTAATAAATTTTGAAAAAGAAATTTTAATGATTTAATTTTAATCAGAATTTATTTTAAAAGAATATTTTAAAGTAAATAGCTAATTTAATGACCATTGAATATACAAAATGAAACACTTTAATTTTATATTTAATGCAAAACTCTGTTGATACTTGAATATACACTTAACCCAGGTTTACAATATCGATAAGTTTATAGAAGGTTGTGATGCATGGATCAGACTTCCGGATCCATTGCTTCAGCTGTTTACTGCAAAGCAACTGTTACAATCAATCAACTGCAACTCCCGGAATTGATCGATTGTTCTCTTTTTATACCCAACTTCCCACAATTTTTTTTATCATCCTTTTTATCTCACCCATGCTGAGTAGCGTGTTCTTCAAAAACATGTTGATTTCTTTTGTCTAAGGCAAGAAAGTGATATTTTTTTTTTAATGAATTAATTATAGCATTTCTATATTGTAATTCTTAAACATTCAGAACTAACAAAAAAAATATTATATGGGTTAACATTTGAAACCACATCCTTTTTTTTTTTCAGAGGACTCAAAATTTACACATTTTGTTTTTATAACTGCGTCAGCTTTTTTTAAAAAAATCAAACCATTTTAAAATGGGGAAGGGCAGGGGGTAACTTCAGAATATATGAAACAACATGTCTGTTTCAATATCTCCTGCTAAATTTTGGGGTAAATTCACTTCTAATGGTAGTGTCTCCGCTTGCTTAGATGTTGATGAAGTAGATAAGGTGAGATGGGGAAAAATGAATATGTGAATTGCAGCTCCCAATATTAGGAGAAGTATATGCTTAAGCACGGGCTAACAGTACACAATACACCATGATGTCACTAGAAAATCTCTCAAATTTAAGCACTAGCACTCCTGTACCTAGAGAGACCATCCAACTAAAAACAGTAGCCAGAGAATATTTTTGGCACTGGCCCAGCCCTGAGTTTTAGGGGGCCTACCTATTCCTAGGCCCCAGGCTTATTCTCCTACTGGACTACTATCGGACCTCTATTCCTAGGTCTGGATAGTGCTGAAAATATACTTGGAACATCATGAACACTATGTATCCAAGCAGCTCCCCTCACTCACCATTAACTTGAAAAGAGCAAATTCATGTATCACTATAATCCCACTCAAGAACTTCTTCCATTAGCTACTTCCTCAATGTGTCATAACAGCCTTATATTTGATCTGTTGTTATTTTTGAAGTTGGGGTGATTATTGGTGTAATATTTGCCTGCCTGCCTCCAGCACCATGATGGACAGAAACCTCATTACAGAATACAAGTTGCACTGCAACATGAGCACCATAAAAACTATCTCGGTTTAATCACAAGCATAACTTACTATGTAGAGAGCACATCAAGAAAAAAAAATAGCCGAAGGAATGTTTGGCCATCTGGAATACCTTTCTCAATTACTTTATGAGTCTTATAGGCTCCACACCTATGATACAATTCTGTTTATGTTAGATAATTTAGTATTCTACTGATTAAAAGCCCATCTCCTTTGAGCGGCTTATTTGAGAAAAAAAAGTTTAAACTACAGGTTAGGTGCAGTGCAGAGATAAAACATTGGAGCATTATGTAATACATTACATTTCTATGCCTATAAGCATATCACCATCCACTATCAGTACTGAAGGCAAAGCTATAATGCTTTTTGATATTTACCCCCAAATTTTATTTTCTTAGTTTCTGTTTCATTATCTTATTTATTTTTGTTCCCTTGGTCAGAAGTGTAACTGCATTCTGTTTTAGGAAATTGAGGATCATGATCAGTTCTCTGATAATAACTATGTTGTGAGGTGATTATATTCCTGGTTTGTTCAATTATTTGTGTTCTATTATGGGATGAAAAACCATATTCCTGATGCATATTTCCTTGGTTAATGTTTGATCCATTTCCAGATCTTCTCACTATTCATGTTCTGGTAGGACTATTTATGCTGCCTGTTGAATTTTTCATTTTTTTTTTTACTTCTTCTCTTTCTTTTACATGGTGACTTTTCATTTCTTCTGTTATACCATGGTGGTGTTTCATGGTTACTAAAGCATCACGGAGGGATCTTCCTTTTATACCTGAAAGCACTTATTCTTGGTTCATCATCCCTCTATATGGGATTTTACTTGGTAGCTTGGACCCTCTCTCTTTGTTTGTGGCCAAGGTATCACAATTGTATGCTGCCAACAGCTCTGCAACCCGTTCGATTGTTCGACGATACGTACCAATCAGCATCCTCTCAGTGTAGCTAGAAATCTGTGCTGGATCATCTGGATGATTTGGAGTTCATTTAGCACATCTGTTGTCAGGGCGCTTAAGTTGGCCACTTGTTTTCAGAAGAGAGTATGGGGTTTACCAGATGGGCATTTCTCTTGCGACACATTATATTCGATGCCCTCCTGACAATCATCACTCCAATAGCAGTTCATGAATGCCTTTTTAAAATCATTAGTGACTTCCACTGTGCTTGAGCTGTGCCCTGTAAATGACTGCAAGCTATTGCCACAAGTGTTGTATGCTGTCAACAGCTCTGCAACCTGCTCAATGGTTTGACTGTACATACCGATCAGCATCCTCTCAGAAACTGTGCTGGATCATCCAGATGTTTTGGAGTTCATTTAGCTGATCTGTTAGGGCCTGTAACTTGGCCACTTGTTTTCAGAAGAGAGTATAAGGTTCACCAGGTGGGCATTTCTCCTGTGACATCTTATATTCAATGCCCTCATGACAATTCCCAATCTAATAGCAGTTCATGAATACCTTTTAAAAATCATTAGTGACTCCCACTGTGCTTGAGCTGTACCCTGTAAATGACTGCAAGCTATTGCCAGTTTCACCTCTTTAGTCAGGGCATTAATGCTGAAATACTTCTATAAGCTTTTTAGGTACTCCGTAGGTGCTTCATTAGAGCCCCGTGCAAATGTCTGTATTTCAAGGAACTGGTTTACAATTCCTGGCATGTAATTGGTTATTGGCACTTCTTGAATAATTTTGTGGAAGTTCTCTTTTAAATTTTGCTGTGGGACTGTTTCTGTCCCTTCATTTGCTTGCCCCTTGTGAAGCATATGTTGCTCAGGCAGTGTACTCCCGCTTTTTATTTGCAGTTCTTTTACACCTGGGTGGTCAAGCTATTCACTTGCTTCTGCATGGATTCCTGGATATTTTTTTTTATCTTCATATCCATGCCATCACAAATTTGGGCCATCTTGACCTCTTGTTCAGTCACTGACCCTTTGACCTCTTCCATGACCTTTTTAACTCTCAATATGTGATCAATAATCTGATTAATTTTTTGTTTAATTTTTTGACTTTCAGTTGCTTTTATAATTTGTTTCTTTATTCTTTGGTTTGCTTCTTCAATCTGTTTTTCATTCTCTCATTTGGACCTTGATTTGTTTCTATTATTTGTTTTTTTTATTCTCTTCTCTTTATTGGTCTCTCTTTTTATTATCCTCTTCTCTTTGTTTCTTATCATTTAGACTTTGATTTGCTTCTATTATTTGTTTTTTTTATCGTTTTCTCTTTGTTGGTCTCTCTTTTTATTATCCTCTTTTCTTTGTTTCTTATCATCTTCTCTTTGTTTCTTATCATGTTCTCTTTGTTGGTCTCTCTTTTTATTTTCAGCTTTAAACATTTCTAGTAGCTGGATTAACATGGACATATCCTCTACTTTCTGGGTTCTTTCTGTTGGTTGCTGATCATCTTTCTTTTGGGTCAGTTCTTGCTTTTGTTCTTTGCTAGGAACATTCTTTTCAGCTTCAATGTTCAACATCTTTGCTCTAGTTATCTATATTTTATTAAGTTGTGATTTACTTCTTTCTTTGATATTTGGCACTTTGACCATTTTATTATTGTTTTCTTTTATTTACCTAACTTTAATAAGCACTTCCCCTTCATACCATGATTTAGCTCCGTCTTCTTTATTATGCCTATTTTATTCTATGCCTATTTTATTCCTTGTATACCATTCATTTTATTTAGCTCTCTCAATTTCCCCTTATTCATTTAATTTCACATCCTTATACTGTGTGCACTGTTCACTACTTACAGAATCATAATTTGCTTCTGCCTTCCATATTTTCTTAAATCTTTTTATGCCTATGGGCAGGCTAGCTAGATTGGGTCTCACGATTAGGGCAACAAATGTAACCAGAGTGGGGTTTCCATCCCCTCTGATGGGTGATTTATTTCCTGAGGAGCATATTGTAGGAAGGAAAGAATAATTGGTGTTACCCAATGCTATGTCCGTCCCCCCCTTACAACAATATTTCCTGCTTATCATTGGGTGTAGCATTAAAGGGACAGAAAATATCTTAGAAATTTAGGTTTGGTTTCCCAAATGGCACCACTAGTGTTGTAGCTTACTACAACATACTCACCCAGATCAGGTTATGCCGAACATAGCTCAGGAAACATGAGATCCCTGTGAACAAGTACACTAGAATATGGATGACATGAAATGAAACTGATAAGATATATTATTTTATATAACCACAATTTATTTAAATAACAGTATTTGGATAACACTCCATCTAATAGTTCATTGCAGTTCAGATACAGTTAGTCCATTTCATCGGGAACTTCTCTGGTGCTTGGTCTCCTCGTTGATGATCATGCAGTGTCCACTACTTATATTCCATAATTCTGTTCTGACAGCATTTGCATAGTATGGATTTATTTAGATATCTGTGTGTGCATCACAGATACCTCCCTTATCATTTCTTAAGGTTAGTTCTTAAGGTTAGATACTCCTGTGAGTTTATATTCTCCTCGTATCCGCATATTCGTAGACATGAATATATGTAATTAATCCTTTTTATCTAATAATTCAGTTGCCAATAATTATATTTGAATAAATTTCATATTTAATTCGTGTATATAGACACATATTTAATTCATGTATATAGACACATTTAATTTTTGTAAGTAGATGCATATTCAATTCATTTATATAGACACATGTTTAATTCCTGTATGTAGATGCATATTTAATTCGTATATATAGAATAGTAACTCTTTTTGGTTACAAATCGGGGTATGTCTGTTTTAAATTAAATTCTTACATTATAATTTCTACATTTCATTTAGTAAGTTGAACTTTAACAATTTGACATATATTTCTTATACTCTTTATTATAAAGGTTAACTTCGAATCAATGTTATTAAGTTTTATCACTTTAAAAAAAAAATCAATGAATTCATTATTTGTGTTTCACTATTTTTGTCAACATATTTCAATTTAAACTTTTTTTTAAAAAATTTTTTTAGTAACAATAATGTCTCACCATTTCTGTCAACATATTTCCATTTAAACCTTTTTTCTTTTTTTAAAATTTTAATAGCAATAATGGCAATTATATTATTCTATAAGAAATTATACCACTAAACATCACATGATCACCATCTCTTATCTCAGATCCAAGGCTCCTCACTGATGAAGGCCACAAGCGAGAAACTGGTCTGGGGATATTGGATGAGTAGGCACTAGATAGGGATTTTATGCACAAGCCTTCTGGCATCCATTGATTACTCTGATTGGCACAGGGTGGCACTACTGTATGGAGAGAGTTTTGCCTTGTTTAATAAGAAATTATTTCGGCACATAACATTTTATCATTTTGTTGAATTAATCATTTTAAATAACTATGTTTCATTTTATCTTTCCGAAATGCTTTTTTTATTGCATTTTCGTAAATACCTTTAAATATTTCAAATGTTATCTAGAGTTTTCTTACCTTTAAATTTATCTGTTGGCGATTTACCACTGTTAAATCTTCACATTAAAAAGGGATTGGTCTTAGAGCTGAATGGTATATATTTTCTTTGATGGTCATTTAGGCATGTTTTTTCATGTTCATGATGTGGGAAGGGAGAGCGAGTTATTCCTATTAACCAGACATTCTAGTGTTTACCATGTAATTAAGCTGTTTCTACATATTACATTTTATGGTAACCTTGGATTTCCCTTTAACTGCAGCACTTCTCTAATTACTGGTTATTGGCTACAAACTTAGTTGGTCTGATTATAGGCTGACTAAATACTAAACTGCTATTTACTGCAAAGAACTGTTATAATCAATCAATTGTCACTCCTGGAATTGATCGATTGCTCAGTTTTTATACTTCAACTTCTCACAATTTTTTAATCACATTTTTTATTTCACCCACCCTGTCCAACATGTTTTTTAAAAACATGTTGACTTTTTTTGCCTAAGGGGAAAAAGTGGAGCTATCTTTTGTTAATGAACTAATTACAGCATTTCTATATTGTATTTTGTAAACATTCAGCCCTAACAAAAAAATATTATATTGGTAACATTTGAAACCACAGATTTTTAATGATAAAAATTCGTTAATTAAATGTGTTTTTTAATTTCTAATTTACATTTTAAATATTGATTTTCTCTTCTTTTATTTTTTTTCTTCAGAGAACTGAAATTTACACATTTTGTTTTTATAACTGTGTCAGCTTTCTTTTTTTAAATCAAACCATTTTAAAATGGGAAGGGGGGAATAACTTCAGGATATATGAAACATGTCTGTTTTCATATATATATTAATCTTTTCTGTCAGTCATTTGATCATCTATTGGACTATACCAAATTAAAAAAATCTGACTGAAAGATCATCCAGCCTTGGTAATTCTTAGTTAATATTTGCTATAATGTTAATTAAAAGAAAATGCTTACATGTAAAAGTCAAATGAAAATTATTAAACATGTATTTATGAATAATTATATAATACTAGAGAATGCAAAATATTTATCTTCTCTGAAAGATGTAAACATTTAAATTTAAAGTAGCACATGACTTTGAAATTGTTTATTAAATGATAATGAAACAAAATTTGTTTGTTTTCACAGAAAAAGTTATATATATACTAAGCAATTATAAAACAATATGCTTTACATTTTTAACCATGCTGCAAATAAATTTATTTATATTAGGAAAAAAAAAAGTATAAATGTTAAATTAAATTTTCTTCGTATCATTGTAGATTATGACTTTTATATCTTTTCTATAAAGAAATTATTACATCTTTCAGATGATTAACATAGATAACTATCTAAGCTGAAAAAAGTGATTAAATTGCTGAATATTATCTAAGTCATATACTAATTTAAATAAGTAAATAATGTTTATTGTATTTTCTAGAATTGAAGGAATTTACTAGAAATTTTCAATTAATTTATGTTACGGAGCATATTAGATACATTTTACAAGTATTTTTTATATTTTTTTATAATTCTCTCATTTAAATACCATGATAAATCCTTCCGATTAAAAAGATTTTAATAAGATATAAACTCTTTATGAAAATCATACTACAGAAATATTATTTATTAAGTGGATAATCTCTAGTCTGATGTATGCCTAATAAAAATTATTAATGAGTTGGGGTTTTCCAATGTAATTGTCTTTTTTTTTATCACAAAAAAGTGATAGAACTGAATGGAATTTCATAGAATATTTAGGAAATGATTATTTATTAAAATCAGACTGACATTTATTTGTTTGCTCATTGTAATTTTTTTTTTTTTGTTAAATCTTCCAAATAAAGTTATATTGTTTTATTATGCAAAACTAAATCTCTTTAAAATGATTACTTTGACCAATAGGAAAAGCAATCAGATATTTTAAGAAAGTTTATAATTGCAATGATATTTATATATACTTTTTTTTTATCTCAAGAAATCATGAAAAAAAAACTCATTATGTTAAATTAAAAAACAATTTGTGTACCATATGAACAAATATACAATATTTAGCTTTTGTGCAATTGAGCTTCATAATTATAATCACCCACCTCTATTTGTATAACTTAAATATTAAGAAGAGATTAAATGATTAGCATATGATGTTCAGGATAAAAAAATTTAAAATAGCTCAAATTATTTTTTTCATCTGACAATTTTTCTGCTAAACCTCTAAATATAACTTTTATTAAAAAATTTGTTTTCTTTTCATTTTATTTGAATATTCATGTAAGTGCAAACATTGAGTCAAATTTTATTCATAAAATTAAAAACTGTAGGATATAATTATGGAACAGAATTAGATATATAATTATGGAAAAGAATTAACAATTTATTACTCCTATTTATTGCTTAATTATCACTGTTATGTGTGACTGATAAATATTCAAAAATAATAGATTAAATAACATGTACTGCAGTAATTTTATAATTTATTTTAAAATAGTATTTAAAAGTAATCTTGTATTATATTAGATATTAGTGAGGATTGGAGTGAAGATTGGAATGAAGCTTGGAAAAGTAATGAACAGGAAGAATCTGAGACATCAGTTGTTTCTCAGGTTTCCAGCAAAGCAGAATTGTCTTGGCTTCAAGATAGCCTTATATCTTTTTCACCAACAGCAGATCATATTGCTATAGCACATGAAGATAAAGTAGTATTTCTTGGGCGTAAGTCTTTACTATTTTTTAATTTTTTTTTTGATAGAATGTATGCAAAATCAGTGGAAAATTCACTACGAAGTATTAAATGAAAAAAAATGATTAAATTTCAAATGAATAAAATGATTGAATTTCAAATATAGATTGTATATAATATTTCCATATATCTACAGTAATTAATTAAAATAAATTCTATTATAAATTTCCAAGCAAATTAAAATTATTAATTAAATAATTGATAATTATTACACACTTATTCATATATGTACAGTATACACATATATCATGATTATATATATATATATGAATAAGTTGGTCAAATTGTGTTTGTGAATACAATTTAGAATGATGATTACAGATTTAAAAAAATAAAAACAGCTAATGTTAAAATATAAATTGACATAAAATAGTTTTGCTAGCTATACTTTTTTATAAATATTCTCACTTAAATATACATATTTGTGACCTAAATTTTCATTTTACATTTTGTCTTTTTAATTTTATTATAAATATTCAGCAAAATGGGACAAGCAAGAAAAAAGTGAAATTAAAACAAAATTTCAGCCTTTGTTTCAGAAAATTATTTGTGAGGAAGAAAGGTAAATGTAAATTTTAAATAGATTTACTGAATTTAGTTATTTATTTTGTATTTATTTATTTTTAATTTTATTATAGGGAAACTATTACTGCCATAATGTGTTTGCCTTTAGCTTCACAAAAAAGGTGGGTAATTTTAAAAATGTTTGTTTATATTATAATATTTAATATTAATTTTTTTCACTGTCATTATATTTTCTTATCATTCACTGTCTTTATATTTTCTTATCATGGTTCTAGTGAATTTATAAAGTTTGAGATCACTTTCACATAGCAATACAGAATAAATAGTTTATATATGTAAATTCTTCTAATAAAATACATTTTTAGTCAGATGAATTCAGACTTCTTTTGTTTTTCTTCATGTTAAGTTTATTTGTTGTGATTAATTGTTTCTAGCAGTTGAAATTTGTTAAATCTTTTTGTCAATGTAGAATGTGCTACTATTAAAATTATGGATTTATAAAAATATTTCTAAATGGAAAAAAAAATATGATAATGAATTTACGGTTGCTTAAAATTGGCTTACATTTTATTATTTTTGGCAAACCCAGTGTTCTAAACAAGAATTTATAAGTAGGTCATCTTTAAACAAAATTTCATTAAACTATAAGGTGCTGAATGCTAAAGAATGAAATTTAGAAAATAATGTTCAGTTTTTATTTTATTTTGAAATATCATTAACTAGCAAATGATAATGAAGTTTTTAAGGGTAAACTTTCTATGCAATATTTGAAGTGTAAATTAAAAAGGTTCTGGTTCAAAGATTTTTTTCAGTAATTCAGCTAAAATTCTGATATTTTATAACATTAATGTTAATTAAATCTCAAGTTTATTTATATTCAGAGATATCAAGGGGAAATTAGCAGTTATTGATAAAAATCAAAATGAAAATTTTTCAGATAACTATATTTGAGAATTGTTAAATTGTTGAAATTTTCAAAAGCTTATACTTAGAAAATTTTGCAAAAATTAAATATTTTCTGGTGTTAGGTTTTTGATTTCTTTGTAATATTCAAACATATGTATGAACTCTTTTGAAATATTATAATAGTACCACCAGGATTATGTATATTTCAAATTCAGATAGATTTCATAGTACTAAATAATAAATCATGCTGAAATCTGTTGATATTTTTGTATTACCTATTCAAATAATATAGTGAATCTGCAGAACATCTAATCCATAACTTAGTTGAATGTGTGACGTGTTGAATTCTTACTCTATTATCATTGGCACTATATATGTTTTGGTCTTTATTGAGTTCTTGATTCAAAGAAGTTGTTCACAAATATTCTGAAGGTATAGCTATATGATATTTCAAAATCTTGATCAAAATTTCTAGAAATTTTTTAAAATCAGATTTTCAATTGGATGGACAGTTGAAGAGTTGGAGTGTGTAGTAGATTGGAGCCTGTCCATTAAAGTATGAAAATTGTCTATCTCAATATATATCTGAGCACTTATAGTATATATGTGTGGGAAATGATAATCTGGACCAACTGATGATTGCTGGTTTAACATGAAATACGTATATTGGTGATTATTTATCTTTTCAGCATATATGTGCTTGAGTGTATCAGTGTTATTGGGTAGAGTGGAGAGTGATGGCTCATCTGAAAGTCTGTGCTCATATACCCTATATTACATATGTACACACAGGTATATAATAAGCCTGTGTTTCAGTTATTACATTGTAGAGATGTCTGCCCATCCTTGCATATGTATTAAATGGATTATGTCCTGTACATGTGGGGGTCAGATTGACCTTGGATCAACATGGGTGTGACAAGAATCTCGGCCTTAGGGTGGCCTTCGAGCATTCCATCATCAGATTTTCAATTGGATGGACGGTTGAAGAGTTGGAGTGTGTAGTAGATTGGAGCCTGTCCATTAAAGTATGAAGATTGTCTATCTTAATATATATCTGAGCACTTATAGTATATATGTGTGGGAGATGATAATCTGGACCAACTGGTGATTGCTGGGTTAGCATGAAATACGTATATCGATGATTATTTATCTTTTTGGCATATATGTGCTTGAGTGTATCAGTGTTATTGGATAGAGTGGAGAGTGATGGGTCATCTGAAAGTCTGGCTTATGTCTACCCTTCCTTGCATATGTATTAAATGGATTATGTCCTGTACATGTGGGGTTCAGATTGACCTTGGGTCAACATGGGTGTGACAAGAATCTCGGCCTTAGGGTGGCCTTCGAGCATTCCATCATCAGATTTTCAATTGGATGGACGGTTGAAGAGTTGGAGTGTGTAGTAGATTGGAGCCTGTCCATTAAAGAATGAAGATTGTCTATCTTAATATATATCTGAGCACTTATAGTATATATGTGTTGGAGATGATAATCTGGACCAACTGATGATTGCTGATTTAGCATGAAATATGTATATTGGTGATTATTTATCTTTTTGGCATATATGTGCTTGAGTGTATCAGTATTATTGGATAGAGTGATGGGTCATCTGAAAGTGTGTGATCATATACCCTATATTACATATATACACACAGGTATATAATAAGCCTGTGTTTCAGTTATTACATTGTAGAGATGTCTGCCCATCCTTGCATATGTATTAAATGGATTATGTCCTGTACATGTGGGGGTCAGATTGACCTTGGATCAACATGGGTGTGACAAGAATCTCGGCCTCAGGGTGGCCTTCAAGCATTCCATCATCAGATTTTCAATTGGATGGATGGTTGAAGAGTTGGAGTGTGTAGCAGATTGGAGCCTGTCCATTAAAGTATGAAGATTATCTATCTTAATATACTATAGGTGCATATACTATAAGTGCTCAGATATATATTATGTGTGGGAGATGATAATCTGGACCAACTGATGATTGCTGGTTTAGCATGAAATATGTGTATTAAAGATTATTTATCTTTTCGGCATATATGTGCTTGAGTGTATCAGTGTTATTGGATAGAGTGGAGAGTGAAAGTCTGTGCTCATATACCCTATATTACATATATACACACAGGTATATAATAAGCCTGTGTTACAGTTATTAAAAGACAATAATAATAGTTATTCTAGAAATATATCTTACAATTATGTTTAAGAATCTACTGATTATAAATTTTATCTGTTAATATAAATTTTTATTTATATAAATATTTTCACATTTCTATTTTGTTTTAAAATAAAATATTTTCAATTTTATTTTTTAATGAAAATGGATTTATTCATCTTATAAAATAGCATTGAAACTTTTGACCAGCAATAGCTACAATGCTGTTTATGATACTCCAATTACAATCAATATCTCATACTTCTCCTAAGATATATATTTATTATATATATATCATTTCATATTTTTTTTTTTTTTTTAATAAGCATTACTTATTTGTGTAAAAAAAATGAAATAAAATTACCGTTGCTTAATTGGATTCATTTGACAAATTTTTTTGTAATCAGTTAAGTGCTCTCTATTATATAATCAGTTATTATAATGAAAATAAATTCCTTTTACTTATTGTCATTAGTTATAGTAAGTTTTCTATATTTGTTTTAAAAAATAGAAAAAAAAGAGCAATTTTTTTGCGAAAGATTTAGATTTACAGTCATCTAGACTACAACTAGTATAAGATACCATTAAAACAGAAAGGGAAGTATAAAATTTAAACTATATGAGATAAATTCAAATTCCTTTGATGTTTCAAATTAGAGATATACTTAAGAAGATACTGAGAGGGTTACATGTTCAATTTAAAATAGTAATATGAAATTAAGGCATTTGAAAATTAATAGCGGTATCATATACTGGTTATAGTCATTGCGGATTAATCATAAAATCCACAAAGTTCAATCAAACTAGTATTCACGTTTACATATCTACTAATATAATTCACTCATCATTATTTTGTAGTTCACTTGTTAAAAAATGAGAATTGTGTAGATTCTTAAAATAAAGTTTTAAATGCTAACATTGTCAATATAAATATTAAAACTATAACATTTTTAAGACCACTGTTTTAACTGCATATTGTAGTCAATCTTTAATCTTTGTCGATTTTTTAAAAAAAAAAAATCTAAAAAATATTTATATGGTTAATCATTTCTAAGTATGAGATTGTATATCATTCTTAATATTTTTAAGAATTCTGATGAAATATTTAGCAGTCTTTTTCATTTAGATGATTATACTATGACATTCATTCTAAAATAAAAATAATCTTATCAGCACATAATTATTTGTTTGAAAAATATATGGTTGTTTATCATGGTTAACTGGAAAAAATTAATGACTTCTCCGGTCTCTGTTATTAAGCTTTCTTAAATCCTCAATTTCAGAAATTTGTTATAACTTTTTAATAGAGCTTTTATTTTTTTTTAATAAAGAAAATAATAACTCATCATTATCCAAACTTAATCTTATTTATTTTAAAAAATCAAGAAAGAATACTGTTTCTGTGGATCCTGGTAATTTACAATGTCCTCACAGGATGTCTTCAAAGAAAGAATAAATGTACAAAAAAAAAAATAAAGGAAAGAGATAAAAAATAAAGAATGAAATTTTATTTTTCTCATTTTGTATCAAACTTGGCTTTTCTAATATACTGCCTTCATTAAAAATTAACAAAAATATAAATTGGTTATGAAAATAGCTATTTGATAGAAAAAAATGTACTCAGCACTTTAAAGTTTTAAATCTTGAATTAAGTCTTGATGCCACCCCTCATTAAATGACTATATGAGGTTGATATGAGAATAATATAATGAAAAGAGAGCAACATGAAAAAGATTGCAAAACATTGTTATGGAATGTTATCTATTCTCTATAAGATAGGGTATACTGTCTAAAACAAAGTCTTATTTAAAGAAAATTATCAAAAAATGCAGCTATCATTATTAGTTGTCACAGATAGAAACTGTTTCTTCCTTTAGTAAATCATGATGGACTATCCATATAAGCAATTGAAAGGGAAATTTCATAAAAGTGATGATTCAGACTTTTATTATTGAATTTTTTTTTAAGTGGAACAAACTAAACTATGAATCTTGGTTTAGGGTGGCCATTGTAAAGTTGTGAATTATTTCTATTTTTATTAGATAATGAATTCAAAAGCAAAATTTTATTGCATTAAAGTATGCTAAAATATATTTATTCTATATTTATTGGGTAACAGATATAAACTATTAATTAATAGCCAAAAGTTTATATCTAATATTAAAATATTGGAATATGTCAATATTCAATCTATATGCTAGTGTTATTTTTTTTGCATCTTGTTAATTTGAAATGTCATAGAATTTTTTACTAAGTTTTTCAATTAAAAAAAAACCATATTGAACAACATTTTTAATACTGACTGCCTCAGATAATTAAAAATAATTATCTAAAGTTACATTAGGCTTTATGCTTGATAATATCTGCAATTATGGTAAAGTATAAAAATGGTTATTTAATATTATTAGTAAACTCTTTCAAAATCAAAAAAAAAAAAAAGAGCATTTATAATTGTAAAAGCAATTTCAATATCTGATGGATTTTTATTTGTATTTATTATATAAGGTAGAAAAATAAGAATAAAAATCTTATATTTATCCCATTAAAATTCCCAAGATGTTACGTGCTATTTTAAGAAATATTAAAAAAATGTGATTTAAAGAATATACGAAAACCTTAAGAAATATACTTCTAAAAATGAGAATTAAGTTGTTGTTTTTTTTATATGATTTAAAATTCTGTATTTCTTATTTCTAAGTTAGAAAGTTAATAGATCATAAATGAAATGACTTCTTTGCAAATCAAAATTATTTATAGTATGTTTAACTGGTATCATTTGATGATAACTATTGCAGATTTTGTCTGTAATTTACATAAAGAACTAGTTAGTGATTATAATTTGTTGAATTAATTAATAGTGATTTGTTAGAGTCATAAAATTTATAATGATTGTATTTTGAATGAATATTTTAAAATAAACTTGATCAACATTTAGAGTGTTTTTAAGTCATCGCCTGGGGGAGGGTGATTTACTCCCTTTGTTTACATATACATTGAGCTATGTTTAACTTAAAGTTTAATACATTTATTTGTAATTTTTAATTATATTTGTCAATAATATATTAAAAATGAAGCTGCACAAATTTATGTAGATTTTTAAGTGACTATGATGCATTCTTGAACTAAGACTATGATGCATTCTTGAACTAAGTTCTGTTTTGTTTATTAATTGTGATATCTATATCTTTAATATTATTGTCTTGAATAACTATATATATATTATTGTAGGAGTATGGAAGGTGGTCCTGATTGGAACTGTGTTATAGTTGGTTTCAGCACAGGCTATGTTCGCTTTTATACTGAGGTTTGTATATATTATTTGATCCTTTTTTTTTTTGTATATTTATATGGTCACTAAAGAAATATTTACAATATACTTTTCATCTTGAAAACTCATGTAGGAAGTAGTGTTATCACTGAATTTAATTAAAAAAATAGCTTTCATTATATATATAAAAAATTCATACCATTTTTCATTATATATGTATTTCATGAAAAATTTTCATTTGTTAAGTGAATTAAAATTTTAAAATAATTCATACTAGAAATGAGAGTTTGATTTTTTAAAATATATATTTACCATAATTGTGACCTTCTTGATTTTAAGCTTGAATTTATTCACAATAAAATGTACAAATATATGGTGTTTATCATATTAATGTGATGTCAAACAAATTTAATCCATCTATTGGATGAAAATTGACAAAATACAAATATAGCATAAGAAAATGGTTTAGAATTTTTTTGATGGATGGATAAATGCAATAGGAAGAATTTCAATATAAAGCATGCACTGATAGCTATGAGATCTAATTGATTATAAATATTTTTCCAGCACAATTATTACATAAATATTTTTAACTGTGTAATATTTATTGGTCCGATTGAGTGTTCTAATGTGGATAGAAATTGACTCACTTTGTGTGAGATTTATATGGTGTTGTATAAAGGTTCAACACTGTATATATGTACATTTGATTACAAATAATTTTAAGCTTAGAAAAAAATGGGTTGCTGATACAGTATAAATACAAAATAGAACTATTATTTCTTGGTGTTTCAAATTTTTATCCCACTAATGGATGAAGATTCTTCATGCTATACAAGCATAGTGAGAGATAATGGTCTAGAATTTTTTACATTAATTTATATTTTCAAAATGAGAGTACACTTATATATATTTGTATATCTTTTTGCACGTGATGGTATTCACATTAATTATCAGAATTAGATTCTATCATTAACATGTAGCACAGAAAAAGTTAAATTTACTAATATAACACTTTATTTTTTAGGGATAAAATTCTAGTAGATAGAAAAAAGTATCTGTCAAAAAAAATGATTTCAATTTTATAAGCCTGTGATAAGATATAGTAGATCTGCCTTAGTTTAAAAGTTATCATATTGTTAATATCTAAGCTTTGTGTAAAAACTTCTAAATTGTTCAATATTTTAAGATCAAGAGTCTCAAGAAAAAAAAAGATTGTAATCAGTAAAGATGGGTGGAGAACTGTCTATGGCTAGAGATTGATGGGCATCACAAAGGATTAATCATTGAAACAGTTCCATTGTGAGATTCACAAGCACATTTTTGTTGAACTGCCATTTTAAACTCACTATTGATTTGTTAACAAACTTGTTTATTTATAAATATTATTCTGATTTTTTCCTTTTGATTGAAACCAATAAACAAAAAAAAAAAAAAAGAGGGAAGATATTACATGTCAGAAATAAATCGATTTTTAAAAAAAAATTAATCTATCTGCAATATATTTCAAAGTGACTTAAATTACTTAATGAATCAATTAAATGCTCTAAATATTGTTAAATTTTACATATTATGATCATTTAAAATATATAATGCAATTTTTTCAATAGAACTTAGTTTTTTTTTCTACCTTTTTATTTAACTTATATAGTGAATTTCAAAATGTGTAGATTTGAATATTATCATACTAGATTATAACAATGTTTGATTACTTGTACATACACACACACACACACACACACACACACACACACACACACACACACACACACACACACACACACACACACACACACACACACACACACACACACACACACACACACACACACACACACACACATCACTGTGTTAAACAAAATAAGTATATATTATTAAATGTTAATACTTTATAGTATAATTACTTCATTTAAAACATTGCTTTATGTATATTTTATTAGAGTTTAATTTATTTTTATTTTATATAGTATATCATTATTTTTATATATTTGTTGAGTTTTTGATATTAGATTTCAATACTAGTCAGTAAACTTATGAATGCATAATGATTTATGTTACAGATAATAAATTTGATTTTAGCCAACAGATATTGAAATAATTTTTATATATATTTGCACACATACAATGTAAAAAGGCAGTCATGAAAAAATATTTAGTTAATATATAGAAGATTAACAAATTAATAATAATAATAATTTATAACAACATGATTGTTGTTGAGGAAGTGTTTGCATCAAGAATTAGTAATTTTTTTATTTGGGTTGAAATTGTACACCATAACACAGTGTCTGGAAAATATATTCTGATTTTTTTTTTTGTCTTTATTTATTTTTGCAGTCTGGCATTTCTCTATTATCACAAATTCTACACGAAGAACCAGTGATAAAATTAAAGTGTCGAACTTATGATCGACATCTGTCATCTATCATAGGAGATCAGGTATAATGTTTGTGTTTATACATATATGTGTATATATATTCTCACCTAAAATCTTATTTGTCACTTTTTTTTACTTTTTTACACCAGTACTTATATTCATCCCCAACAAACTCTTCTATAATTTCTTCTACTTTTATTCTATATTTTTCTAACTTATTTTTATCATTCACTCTCCATCCACATCTATCACTATCCTTTTTACTTTTATTATTATTTTTCAGCACATTACCAATCTTGCAATGCAATGTACTTGAAATACTTAAATTATTACTTCACTAACATAGCCAATAGAGTAGCACAACACAAATATATCTACAATAAAACTAAAACCAAGCAGGAAGGCAATTCCATCTTCTGTGAACATGAAAAGCATCGGCCATAAATTTGAATCCACCTCTGCCAACATCGTATGCTCTGAAAGACACGATGCTCCATGCAAGATTGGAGAGGCATTTCATATAGCTAACAACCCCAAGTCCACTGTCTCAGAAATGGTGGTTATAACTCATTTTGCATCAATTTGCAAAAATTTTCCATTTCTACAATGCAGTTATAACAACAGCAGCTATGAGTATGAGAGCAAGCAGTCTCTTGAAAGCACTTAGCTCTATAATTTAATAGTTTTATATTTTTAATAAAATTTTGCTTTTAAACATATATTTTCTAGCTTCATTATCTGCGCATACAGCACATATATATATATTAGTTTAATGCCATGTACTATGACTTCTCCTTTATTGAATCAGGAATCTGTCAGCCACTATGCCTAGAGAAACCCATTAGCCACCTTCCCTTCCCTTTCCATTCCCCACTCTAATGTGTTTCCCATATTCTTCTCTATACTGCTCCAACCCATTTCCACAACATTATCTTAGTGCATTCTATGCTCTTTATATATAGATTTTTATGTTTTTCCAAACCCAACATAAAAATCAAGAACCCACTTTTTGTATAATCACTTTATTTATATTTATTCTCCAATAACTTTATTATTTGTACCCTTGCTGTTTATAAGCATTACATTCAATTAACAAATGACTAATATTTTCTATGCCTTCCTTACATAACTTGCAGACTAAATCACCCACATTTCTCCACTTAAATGCATATTTCTTATTGGTAATGATCCTGTTCAAGCCTTAAACAGTAAAGTACTTTTTTTTGATATTATCATAAATTAACTCACACTCAATATTCTGTTTACTTCTATATATTTAAACTCTTTTTACTCTCCATACTAGTTCTCCATCTTTCCACCTCCCTATTTTTTAATAATGCATCTATTCTTCTATCCCATTCCTTGACACTACAACACTCAACAATTCTAACACAATCATCACACCTTTTGTATAAGTATATTGACATGAAGTCTTTATTCAAATATTATGCATATTTTACTACCTTTCTCACTTATCTTATTGTCTGTCCTTTACTCATAACCCAATTAAGTACTATTTTGGCTATTCTCTTACTATCCATAAATTGCAATCTATTGAACATTTTCATTTTGCTTTTTGCAGCTCTCATATAAAATCTTGACTATCCCATTCCTTGGTTTCTATCCATACATCTGCATTTAAGCATGTCTGCTTATTTCTCTAT
The DNA here is from genome assembly GCA_028023455.1 of Epiperipatus broadwayi. Classification (NCBI taxonomy): domain Eukaryota; kingdom Metazoa; phylum Onychophora; class Udeonychophora; order Euonychophora; family Peripatidae; genus Epiperipatus; species Epiperipatus broadwayi. Next base: position 3,200,151 of record JAQFVV010012412.1, read on the forward strand.
GTATTTTTCTAAGTAATCTAACACCCCTTTACTAACACATAATGCATCATTACCATGTGTTAATCCTGCTACTGCCGCTCCCTTTCAGACAATTCCTTGACAAACTCTCCATACAGTAGTGCCATCCAGTGCAGGCCATAATAATCAGTGGATGCAAGAAGGTTTGTATAAGCATAGAAAATGGTAATCGTGTGATGGTTTGTAAGTTGTTTATAGTATCTGAAATTTTGTGAGACTAGTAATTATATAAATTTCTCTTTATTTCATTTCTTTTTAGCTATTAAAAAAATAATTCAGCATTGTACTTTTTAATTATAAAGTTTAATGAATAAAAATGTAAACTGAACTAATCTGATTTGATTATACATTTTTAATCTGTGTTTGCTAAAATGGGATATGTATTCTATTTTTTAATATTTCAGTGTATTGAATAACCTTTATATTTTACAATTTCCATGATTCTGGAAAAAGAATATGTGATCATGTCAGACAAGTTATTTTTAGAATAAAACATCCCAATATATCTAAAATTATGATAAAATGTAATATTGAAGTGAACTATATAATGTTTTTAAAAGTTTTTATTTTTTGGCTTTATTATGTATTTTTTGATATAGCAGGTAAATTTTTTATAGATGGTTTTATAATAATAATAGAATATTAAAATATTTTTATAAATTTTATTATCATCATGTGTGTAAATGTTATGATGAAACTATACTTGGCTTGTTTTGGGATTCATCAAAAGTTTCTGTCATTAGTGAATATCTTATGAGGAATTAACAGATAATAGTGAAGTTATATAATTGATTTTTTTAAAAAGTATTATACTGATTCGGGAAGCAGGATCATGTATGGCATGATGACTCATATACTTACAGAAATCCATTTATATAAATATAATCACTTCATATAGATTAGTGAGTTCATTGCTATTTTTTTCCTCCTCAATTGTAAGCCATATGATAATAAAAGTTTATATTTCTTAATTATAATTCATTATTATTGAGGTAGCTGTTGCTGACGATCAAACCACAAAATACTTATATAACAATTTTATGCCCACATATACAAGATATCTGGATTATATTTTCTAATCACTATACACCAAACCATCTACCAGAGAATTATATTCGATTCTCATTGACAAGTATATTTTTTATTTTATAAGGAACTTGAACTACATCATTTCTTTTCAAGCACCACTTTCATCATGGAAGAATAATTATGGATATTCTGCAAACTCAAGAAATCACCATATCAACTTTACACTTTAACATTTCAGCACTTACCTTGCTCAGAGCATAATTTTCCAGGATTGAGAACTAACTGTTTAGATATGCATTATGGTCCTTGATTATAAACATATTGGAAAGAACATTGGGACAAATTATTTTAAAATTAGCATTTAATTACAATGAGCATTAATCCCATGCCTTTTTGAATCTATTAATAGTTCTTTCATTGGGGAAAATTATTTTAAAATTAAAGTTTAATTACAACAATCATTAATCTCCTGCCTTTTCAATTCTATTAATAGTTCCTTCATTTTTGATGTATACATTTTTTATATAATTTTATAAATATAAACCATTATAATAAAAAAAATTTAAAATATTTTATCAAATTAAAAGTATTTCTAATTATTGAATTCTTTTATTGACATATAGATACATAATTAAAAAGTTTTGTCATAGTTTTGATAACCTAGTAAGCTTACTTTCAATCATGTTATACCTATACATAGCAATCTGTAATTCTGCATTTGTACTTACTTATAATTGTCTTCAGTCCCAGTTGAGATTAATTTTTTTTGGTTATTAGCTGATCAACATTGACTACTTATTTTTTAACTTCTATTTTTATAAGATTGAAGTTTTCCAATAGTTTTAACAGGCTTAATAACATTTTTATTATGGGCAGGCAAAAGCTATACTTTAAAGTATTATTATTTCTAGACTCACCCAGGCATTTGTTTGATTTGAGAGGTTATATGGCTGAGACTATAGATAGTGGACTCCTGTTAGTTTTAGTTTATGGCTTTGTAGTTGAGATTTAATTTAGCATTTAGAAATATTCCCAACAGTTATATTTATTTTAAAACATATAATTATCACTGAATTACTGTGTATTGTGGTGGAATTATTTAATTTGGCATCTATCTTTTAATTGCATGCACTTTGATTCTCAGTCAATATTTTTTTTTTCAACCTCCTTTCCCTTTGATTATGAGTGAAAACACCTCAAAAGTGCTTAGCCTGGATTAACTCATTTTGATTGTTTGTTATTAATAGCTTCTTCAATCGGCATTTTAAAGCACTTGTATATACTATATATAATTATGTCAATGTATAATAAAAACATATTTTCCCATCAACCTCAGCTCCAGCTTTTTGCTATTCTGTTTGTTTTTACATTCATGTTTTATTTTAATTTTATAGTTAATGCTAATCAACTGTTTTACAATCTATATCTGATTCTCATATTTAATTTTAACTAAACAACAAAATGGAGTTACTGATTTATATATACAATATTTTTCTTAAAGTTTATTTTCAACTTATAGAAACATATATATCTTCTATAGATTATTTACTTTTATTAATTACATATTTGTATTCATTTTCCTCTTTGCTATAAGAAGCTTATAAAATATTTTGCATTCCCTTCTAAGCTAATAATTTAAAAATTTGAGAATAAGGTTACTTAACTTTAATTATTTTTACAACTTTTATAATTTAACTTAATATATTATAAATTTTAAAATATGCTTAATTTTGCAAGTCTTTTAATTCTATATTTGATTTTTTCAAAGTAAACTAACTTTTATTCTGTTATTTAACAAGTTTATTTTTATTTTTTCTATATAATTTTGTCAAAACAAAATATGTATCTTTTTTTTTTCTATTTCTATTTTTTTAGTTTTTTTTCCTCAAATTTTGAATGTCACCCAATCAAGAATGAAGAAAATTTAATTTTATTATTTTAACTATTTTTATCTAGTTAATTTAAATTGTTTAATCTATTTTTTTATTTGAACTAATGTATCCTGTAATTTTGTTCAATACTATATTTGGAAAAGTTCACACAATTATAGTATATAATTAAAATTTGTTTACTGAAACATTATTTTTTATTCAGTAATTGTTTGAATAGAATAGTCAACAATTTGCAATACTTAAAATGAGAATCATTAAAAAGGGATTTGTCTGTTTTCTGTTTAAGTTTGTTTTTAATATTATATTTCTGAACTATGTTTATATATCTGAATATTTCACAGTTATATTCTAATAAGAACTGAATTATTCAATAGGCTTAAATCTATGCTTTTTATGATAATTTTTTTTTTCTAGAGTAATTATTATTGCTGTATTTATTATCAAAAAATCATTTCCATTTACTGTAGAAAAATATCAGGTGATTTAATAATGCATTTATAATTTTTTTTTTCCCCAGGTTGATGAATTAACTATACTTTATCCTAAAGCTCTTGTTTGTATTGATGGATTTAGTTTATATCATTCTCTCAAAGCCTGTCGAAATCAAGTTGCTCGAGGTTAGTGTCATTTTTTAATTTAATGATTAGTATAAGATTCACGATTTCAGATCTAAGTACTTTGGACTGGCTTGGATATATAGAAAGACAAGTAAAGAAGAGAGTGGAACCACTCTTTTCTTGTTAAATTCTCTGTCTCAGTATTTGTGATCTGATTGACTAAGCGCTTGAGAGTTTTGCACTCTCTCAGTTTAATTTCAATACCGTCTGCGCTTTGTAAAAATAAAAATTAATATTATTAATCTTTAAATTATTTAACAAAAATAATATGTAAACAATTAATAATTTTTATTTAAGATTTAATTTTTTTAAAATCATTACTAAAAAAATTAAGAGTAATGTAAACCTGTTTTTAATAGTGAGTTTATTATAATTTTTAAATTAAAACTATTATTCTCTCTAATAATTTCTTTAATGCAAATGCCTCATTTAGAAAACACCTTTTTCCAGATAAAAATATACCTTATTTGACAGATGAACAATAAAATTTTTAATGAATTTTTTAATAATAAAAAAAATTATCAGTTCATTTAAAAAGCAAAATTTTGATGAGTTTTTATTATTAATTATGTATCATTTTTCTGATTCATAAATTTAGTAAGCAGTCCTAAGTACTTATGATATCAATTATAAGCTTAATGTTATTAGTGATAGCTAATTAAGAAATAGATGATTTTATGACAAGTTTCAATGATTGCACTATATTTTGTAGAATGTTATTATATCTTTGTCAAAATATACAATAGTAGTGATAGACCTTTATTGTACCAGATATATTAAGTTTAGCACTGGTAAATAATCTTGATTAATTAAGAAATGAATTTATGGTTTTTAAAACTTTTTTGAAGCAAACTGTTGGCTATATCAAATATGAACTCCTTTAGCTGGTGAAGAGTGTTTTGAATGTAATCAATAACATTATATAAAATGAACGCTTTTACAATTAATTCTTTTATTTAACAATAAAGGGATTTAGATTCATTATATTTTTAACAATTAACTAATGTAAAAATAATATAGTTTCATTGAATGATATTTGATAGATGAATTGACAAAAATTGGCCAGGTTTTATAATTGAGGCTTCTCTTTCTATCTGATACATTAAATAATTAAATATCTCGAATTTTGGATTTAAAAATAAAGTCAGTATAAAATTAAATAGAAACAAGTGATGCTGCTAAAATAAAAGATTGGATTCTAACTTTAACTTTATTATATTATCCAAGCTAATCATCTAGGAAAGTTATAGCATATTCTGTTTAATATAGTCTAAAGATATATTAATTTTAAGATTTTCATTGAAATTTAATGGGACTTTTGGGTGTGTAATAATTGAAATAAAATTTTGTTGACAATGTATAGAGGTAACAAATAATTAAATTGGCATTGCAAACTAAAAACATGTGATTTAATAATAAGTCTTTTGTCTTTTTTAACTGTTAAAGAGCACTGATATAAATATTGATTCTAAATGTTCAAAAATTTGAAGTATAATAACTTTTCTGAATTTTCACAAGCAATAATGCATCTTCCTTACAGAATTATATATATTAAAAGATTTTTTTATGAATTTATAAGATATACAATTTGAAATATAATGCAATGTTTCCATAATGTAACAAGGCACTCGGGTAGTGTAAAAGTCTAGATGTATAGTGGAAGAGTTGACAAGAGTGATAGTTGCAAACTGTAAGGTTTTGGTTATTTTGGTATAATTGATGGCAAAGCAAATGTAGATAAGTGTTTGGGGTTGGTATTAGGGTCTATTTATGGAGCTTGCATTGACTGCAAATGAGTGATTCATCACTGATGACTGATGGGATACCACCAAGAAGCAATCCAAATTTGTAGCCATATACTTTAACTGTTCCATCGATTTGATGAAAATTAAATAAAGAAGATAACGACAATGAATAACTTGGATATAGTAATCTATGAGTGTATATAGATACTCTGGGAAAGTTTATTATTTTGGCTTATGACGTTTCTAATCTTTATATATGTGCATGCAATGTAACATAAATACTATAGGCAATTATTTTTAAACTTTAAACATGGTTTATCTGTTCTTCATGATGAATTACTTCATCAATTTCTCTGTCACTTTGCTAATGAAGCTTCTATATTGCAACACCCTTCCTTTTCTCTATATAACATCTATAATATTCACAGTTAAATCAAGAAATAGGAAGGACTCCCCCTGCCAAATATTCTCCTAAATAAATCTTGATCCATGTCTTGGAAAAATATTGATAAATTAAATAAGTGAAACATACTAAATAGATAAAAAAGAAAAGCTGATTTATTAATAACATTGTAATTTTTAAAAACAAATATTTAACATAGACAAAGTTTTTAAATAATCTCTCTTCTCCTCATAGAGATATGGATATTCCAATATTATGTTTCAATGACTAAGATTTATCAGAACAAAATTTTAAATTATTACTCTTTTCAGCATGAAGTTTACGCATACACCAAGATTTAATTCAAAATTAAATATAATTTTTATTCTCTTTTTTACTAGATTTTTTAAACCAAATATTGTAGTTTCCAATAAATAATATCGACTCGCTGATGGATATTTTTTTGTCATTACATGTGCATTTGATATTTTTCCAATAAAATCTGGTTTGTTTATTTATATAGTTATGATTTGGGAACTCTCACATTTTAAGTAGTATGAAAAGAATAAATATCTCTAAAAATTAGATGTTTTGAGGGCTGTTCTATTATTCTTTGGGGATTCCAAATTATCTACATAGGAACAAGTGTTTAATGTGAGTTTTAACAGGTATGTGTAAGGCATGTACTTAAATATCTGCATTTAGGGGTGTAGGTTATTATTTCCATCTGAAGCTATATAAGGATTAAGGTTCTCTAAAGTTTATACTCTTTCTTTTAGATTTATGTAATAGTGTTTTTTTTACTTCTTATTCTCTTTTGTTCAAAACTATGTGCTTAATATAAAAGTTTTCTAAAAGTTAAATTCAATAATCTCTGTATATACTACCTGAAAGATTATATATTTCTCTATCTAGAGAATATGTGTTATTGTGAGCAAATGATTTTTGATTAGGAGAATATTTATATCTTGGTTAAATTTGATGTTATGTCTCACTGTCATTGCAGGGTACATAAGCTTTCTTGAGCATTTTTAATAAATTTGTAAATGCTGTTCATGGCATTATATAATGTGTCTAATTCTTTCTTTTAAAACTATTACTTAAAATTATTAAAGAGTTTGTTAGTAATATGTTTATTGTTTCTATGGTTCAATTCATCATAACTCCTCATGATTCGTATCCATTCTAATTATTTCTTCTGCTTAGCTAGCAGCTTCGCTATGTTAAAGCCTATTTATAAAACTATTTATTATAATATTACACATTTAAGAAATATTGATTGCAGTCTATCACCTTATAGATTACCCTTATAAGCATAGTTCCTTTTTCTAAAACTATTATTTAAAACTATTAACAAGATTGATCGCAATCCTTTTGCCTCTATCCTTTCAATGACTTACTTCATAGATAAACCTTATGTCAGCTCTAATTATTTTTTTTGTGTAGATGAAAAATTCCCTACTCTGCAGCCTACTTATATGCTTTTTTTTTAGCAATACTATATGTTACATGCTATAATTAAAATGCGATTTTGAGAAGTATAGGTGTTGTGTTTGGTTGAATTGTAGAGTTCAGACTCAAACCAACAGTAATATCAATAAAAATATAAACACTCACTATTTAATATGTATAATTTATTAGAACATATATGCATACATGTCATACAATCAATAAATACAATTTGATGTATAACTTAATCAATAATGAGCTGATCATCCCGAATGACTGGACTCACTTCCAGCTGTATATATTGGCTTGCCTCATGAATTCTAGTCTTAACTCTTCCAGTTGTACTGGTCAGCTTGCCTCGAGTTTGTTAAATGACAGTTCATATGTCGACTGCACCAAATCTGTTGTGTTTAGATGGATTGCAGGGTTCAGACTCAAATCAACAGTAATATTAAAAAAAAAAAGAACATTCCTAAAATACAGTTGTATGTAGATAAACGTAGTTAATATTATGTTGGTCATGCCGAATAACTGGACTTACTTCCACCTGTATATTTAGCTTGCCTCGTGAGTTTCTAGTCTTAATTCTTCCGACTGTACTGGATAGCTTGCCTTCAATTTATTAAATGACTCTTCTGGCTGCACAAGACAATTTGCCTTGAATCTGCCATAGTCATCCAGTCCTATTGGAACTTGCCTCACTGCATAGATGTATCAGTAGTGAATATAGTAGAAACACCTTCACTGTTGGAAGTAGTTTCAATGGAGAGGACATTCAGTCATATAGGTAAATAGACATTCTCTGGCTTTCCTCCAAAAAGGCTGGCTATTTATTGCCAGATCTCTTACCTTACTGGCAGCAATCGGATTCAGAGTGCCTAACCAATGGTAGTATTTTATACACATGTTTACTTATTGGCCATACTTGTTTTTACCCTTTGGCCATGTTTACACATTTATTGTACTCATGTTTACACATTGGTGAGTGGCAATGAGTGCTCAATCCGATCAGATAAGGAAGGAATCTAGACTATTCCACTTCTGAAAGCAAGATCAGATATGACAATAAGTATATATTAATTAGTAATAAACTAAATATATTTATACAATATATATATATATATATTCACAAATGCAGTGATTAAGTTATATACATTTGACAATAGAATTTTAAGAAAAAGAACTTAATTCAGAAAGAACTGATTACTTATATAATCCTTAATTAAAGGCAAAAAACAATGAAGATAGTAACTTACAGCCAAATAATGCACAAACTTTAGAAGATTCATGGCAACCCGGATATAAAAAGAAAAAAAATAAGATTCCACTGCAAGCGTATTATTGAAAAATGATATAGAATAAAGAAGGACCAGATGAACCCAACCTAGTAACTTCATGTTATTGAAATTACAAATCAGAGCTAAGGACTAATAAAGCCATTGTGGTTGATATTATTATCTCTTTATGCCTATGTGTGAGTTTTTAAAAAAAATATAATATGTTCAGTTGTATTCAGTCTTTTCCTTCCTAATTAAGTGATTCTAATTCTAAACTTTGATCTTATGATACTTATTTTAACAAATTATATTAGTTGCTTATTCAGTGCTCATTCTTGTAAAACCATGACTGTATTTTGTCTTTGAAGCTAAACATACCAATCAAATTGTTGCAGCTAATGGACATAAGTGTGGGGCTGGGGGATTCTTGGTCAGTAAGTAATTGATACAGCTAATAAATATTAAATATGGAGTAGAAATCACTAGTCCTTAAATCAATTGGCATGATAATTGTAAAGAATTCACTATATAAAGGACAGACCAGAGAACAGAATGGGAAAATAAAACACAAGTTTAATTCAGAAAATAATTTTATTAGAAATTTTATATTGCATTAACTGCAATTCTTTCTAACTCGCCATTCTATATAACGTATAGAAAAATAATTTTTTCATAAATCGTATATCTATTAAAAAAATGTATGCTGCTATGTTTAATGGATGAAAAGATGATAGAGACTGTTCATTGATGTAATTGAATGATTGAGCAATTATTTTAGTCTAAAACTGACTAACTACATTGCCTGCTTCAATTTTGATAATGCTATCAGGTGAGGGGGAAGACCGTTATGTGAATATGATGCATCATTTGAAAAGAATTGATAAGAGAATACTTTTATGGCATATATCTAGAAATAGCCTGACTAGTGAAGTTATTGTGGAGAGTTATTAATGTTATTATATTAGTGGTTTCTGTTTATTGGTAATCTGTCATATAGTCAAATTTTGAAAAGGGTACAGCTTACAAAATAGCATTGCATCAGTGAAAAGGATTTCAGAAAATCAACACTATAGAGATCCATCATACTGCTATTCAAAAAGCAATTGAAGGTGAACCTACTAAGAATGGAAACTTAAAATATTGCTGCAAAGATCTTTGCCACTCATCTTAAGAATATAAATGAAAAGTGAGAAATGGCATGAAAAATCACTAGCAAGGCATTGGATAAAAAGAAAAAAAGTTTTTTTTCTCAGAGTTGTGAATCAATAAGGGTAAAAGTCAGCAAATTAAGAATGCAAAAATAAATATTGTGAGCAAATAATATATACTGTAGTGATTTTTAATAAGCCAATGAGTATGAAAATAAGCAGTATGGTAGGATTATCACTGTTGTCTTAAAAGGATTTGAAGACATTAATTATGTTTGTTTTATTTCTTCTTCTCCTTAAAAAAAAAACCAATCATATAAGCTAAGAATTAATGGGAATTCCATTAAAATATTGGTTATAGTCCAAGTTCCAGTTGAAATACATAAAAAACTAATAATCTTACCATTATATATAATTAACAATATCTTAAACTTTTTATTAGATGAAGAGTAGTTGAAACCATTGAGGATAAAACTATGTGAGATAAGGAAAGTTATTATTGAAACAGAGATGTGCACATATTTTTGAAATTCTTCAAAAATGATCAAGAAAATTTTAATACAGCTATTATCAAAATCGATCTTCATGAAAGATTTAAACCTGGTGCTTATAAACCACAAAAAGTACCATTTTCACAGGTAGTAAGATTGAAGATGTTTAAGGAGTGCTCACTCCTATAGAAAATTCACAGTAGGTTACTTTAATTGTAATTACTTTAAAACCAAGTGATCAACTATATATTTGTGGAATTTATAGATAACTATATAAAAACTTGGGAAGCAATCCATATGCTATTGCAAATGTATAAGAAATTCTAGCCAAATACCACTTTACATCAATTTCCAGTGCAGGATAAATTAGTCACACTACTAATTATCAACCATAATAAATTATTTAGATCATTTTTTGTTTGGGATGATTGCCCTAATCTCCCAATGAACATGCTATTTCAAGGGATGAAAGATGTTATCATGTTAACTGCCATTTCAGAGGATATTTTGAAAAATTGAACAAGTTGTGTTTATGAAAAACAATTCCCATTATGGAGCTAAATGTGTTTGGACTTCACATGTAATTAAATTTTTACATTACATTATCTTTATCAATGGATTGCAACTAACCAAACTCAGAACAGGTCAAAGCTGTAAAAAAATGCACTGCAGTCTTAAAAAATAAAAGAACTACAGTCTTTTCTAGGCCAAATTTTCTTAAGAGAAAAGCACTTGTGGCTAAACCTTATTATGAGCTATTGGAGTTGAAACAACCACAAGATAACACTTTTAATAAAACTTTTATTAAGTTCAAATCAATTGTTCATCCAGTAACAATAGTTTAAACCTTAGTCTTACAACAGATTCATTAGGCTATGGAATAGGTGTAATGCTAAGTTATTCAACATTAAATTGCAAATGTCCAGTTGATTAATGCAGAAAGAAAAAAAATGTAGATCATAAAGACTCAAAAAAATTTCCTGTCACTATAAACATGTGAGAAGACTCAGTTTTCTAGAATAGAAGAGGAAAAAAATGATACAAAGTAAAATGATAGTTAAGGCATCAGCAGTTACAAAAACAAAATACAGATATGCTGGCTCAAAAAAAATAAATATAGAACACAAGCATAACTCACTGGGAGGAAATAGACAGGAATAACATTTAAAAGATAATCCAATAAATAAAGAGATTGGTAGTAAAAAAAGAAGCAACATAAACAAAAAATGGAAAAGGTCTCATCAAGAGAACTTTGTAATCAATAATGATATAGTGAAGCAAATTCAAGACAGAATACAAAGAGACACTGTGCAAAGAAGTAAGAAAACAATGAAAACACAAGATGAATCAGTTGAAAAGCCAAATGATTATAATCTGTTTATAGTGATAGGAAATTTTTTTGAGTCCTTATGATCAATATTTTTTTTCTTTCTACATTAGTCAACTGGACATTTGCAATTTAATGTTGAATAACTTAGCATTACACCTATTCCATAGTGTGATGAATCTGTTGTAAGACCAAGGTTTAAACTATTATTAGTGGATGAATAATTGATAATTACATGGGAATATTTTAGACTACTATATTGATAATTTTTAGAGAGATTATTATTGCAAAGAATTCTAATGAAAGATATCATATTTAATGAGACATATTTTTATCTTAATGAACTTAAATATTCATAGTATAGTTAAGTTTATTGGGAATGAAAAAAAATTCTGAATCCAGCTTTATGCTTATGAACAAATATTTCCAAAAAACCACTATATTAAGTATGATACATAAATATTTTTTTGAGGTTAATATTTTTGGAAAATCATTTAGATGCTAAACAGTATATATTTGCTGAATAATGTATTGAAATTTATATAAATAAAATTTCAATGAAACATAAAGGTTTTTATACTTTTTAGAGAATAGAGCAACACTTTATTTGGCTGTGAGATTGAATGAAACTCTGTCCAGATTTTTTAAGATCTTTTTCTGGCTTATGTGAAATTAAATGCATATAGCATTAACCATAAAACATAAGTGATATTTTTTAAAAAAAATCTTGCAGTTTGTCAAGATATTATATTTGATGTTGCACAATGTAGATAAATTAGTTTGCAACATTGTTATCATTTTGTGCATGGAAGAGATGAGCAACAATTATTTCCAGAATAATTTTTGCAGTGAGACCAAAGTGTATTTAGTGGTTGATAATTTTAAAAACATGTTAATATCTGTATTTTTTATGATATTATTTTTATTTAATATAATTTTATGTTTCAGCCCAGGCTAGCAAAATGGATGTCATTCAACCTCCTCCATTAGTTTATAAAAAGTGGGGTCTTCAAGATCAGGAGAAAATTATAGATCACATTAGCTGTGGTAAAATTTTTCTTTTTTATAAATTTATTTTTATCTATTTATTCATACATATTGTAAATTATTTATTAAAAAACATCAGCATTTTAGATGCTTATAACTTTAGTTATTGAATGCTTAAAAATATTTTGTTTGCCTCTAAAGAAACTTAACTTCAATTGATATTTTATTACTTTACACAATGTTTCTCAGCACCTGGTTTAATATATTGCGCATACACAAATACACACACTACATCCATTCATTAATATACATATATACACATGCATATTTAAATTAATTTACAAACTTGTGCAGATTTATATATCTACACTCATTAATAAATTGCCTGATAAAAATAAAAAATACGTTGGAAAAAAAAAGGTTAAATCATTTGTTGATGGTATATTATTGGAAATGACAAAATTATTGAAATAAGTGGTAATTTATATTTTTATTTTATGGAATAAAACACTCATACTATTATAAAAGAAAAAAAGATGAAAGGTATGTAAGCATTACTAACTTGTTAGTTTATTATTTTTGAAAACTTTCACTAAAATTTCAATAAAAAATTAAAAAGTAAAATAAGATTTTAGAAGACAAAATTCAAAAGTGGATTTTGTGTCATAGATTATTTGCCCTTTAAAATATATAATTAAAGATATCATATAAACATTTATGAAAGATTTTTGATTCTGTATGTGTGCTTTTATATATATATATATTATAATGGTCGGATGTGAGGGTCTTACTGTGTTTGCCGTACAGGGCGCCACCAGGCATTTGAACCTGGAAAATTTATATAGTAGGCAGATACTTAAATTAAGAAAAAAAAATTTTTTTTTTTTTTATATATATTTTATTCCGACCGTCAGCCCAATGCCACTAGCTCAGCAGAGCAGTAGAGATTAATAATAATGATATATATTATCAAAATATATTAATATTTAAAAACAAAAGAATAAAATAAGCCACTTCCAGTAATTAACGCACAAACATTTACTTACGCACATATAAATAAAATTGAGGAATAAAATTTATTATTTTAGATTGGTTATTAATTTTTAAATTTAAATTTTTAGTTTGAACAATCCGCACAGATTTGTTTAATAATATTTTTAAGAGTGTCGAGTATGAATAAACTACATAGATTGCATTTGGAAAAAAAAAATTCTATTCCTGATTTAACCTTAGGCCAAAAGTTCGCAGCCAAATCAACGTCAATCCATCTGATATATCGACGTATTCAATGCAGTATGAATACGACAGCACAAATACCATACTGTCAGGAATGTACATCTGAACAGCATGTTTATAGAAGACATTGACTTTCATCCAGATAGGAATACTACATCTGTCTGACGAGAAGAACAATAAAAAAAAACTCCATAGGAAGGGACTGCGTTTTCCGTCTTACTATCCCATTCCATAGGCAAAAGGGGGTGTGTGGCGTATAATGGCGATCCTGCACGTAGTGAATCTCATACTACATCTACTAATTACACCGATATATCCAATCCATTGACCCAATTTAACTACAAAACAAATAACCCAAGATTTACCCTCCCTTAAACTAATATAACTTTACAAATTTATATAGTCATTCATGCTCGACTTAAATTTAACATTTATATAAGTTTGCACAGATGAATTTTATAAAAGTTTGTTTTTTAATGTTGAGTATAGATCGGCTACATAGATTACACAATTAAAAACATTTCAAAATAAACATAAACGATCAAAATATAAATTCATTGATGGAATTGCAGAGGGAAATTTACAAGAAACCCAGCGGCATTCATCATAAGATGCCACATTGACACCAATAACTTAAAAGACATCCGAATAAATACATTGTAGATACTCAACGTAAGGTATCATTATTTACTGAATGTATATATATTTTAATCAAATATGAAAATAAAAACATAAATGTTAACGAATCTATGCAAGCATCTATACCCAACTTAAATTTAATGCATTTAAATAATTTATACAATAAATATTAATAATAAAAAAAAATGGAGATGATTTTTAGCAAACTCAAATGTATAAAAATTAAACATTAATAATTAATTTGAAAACTTAAAAGTCAGATAAAAGCTCATTTTAAAATTTAAGTTAGCTGAATATTAAAAGCTTGTCAAATCTTAACTAAAGTTCTTATTACTTTTAAATTTTACAGTTCATGTCTTACATAGAAGAATCCTGGTTCCTGGTGCCAATTCCCGCGATGGCTCTATTTGAAGACCGGTCTGTTGTTCTGGAGGTGGTCTTAGCTGGTTCAATCCTGGTACTATTTGATTGCAGAACCCATATGATTTGGTGTCTGCAATAATACCGTTCATAAATCAGTCATTTTATTTGAAATAAAAGAGAGAATGACAAGTGCGTCTTATCATGCCCCTCAAAAAAAATCAAGCTGGAACTGTTCTTAATTTCAATATTTTTTTCCTTTTATACCGATCGTCTGGATTCACTGAACAAATGGTTTCCTGTTCCAAATTTTCGTTACGGTCCGAGCCTTCATTGCTGCTTCATTGGACATCTAATTTTTTTTTGGTCTCTTATCTATATCTTTCATCTTACTTTTTTATATAAGAGCCCCAAGGGCTAGTTTGCTTTTCGTTTAATTTATAAAACAATCATTTCCATTTACAAAAATATTTTATCATTAGATCTTGTACTTTTTTTATAAAAAAGTACATTCAAATATTTTTTTTTTAAAAAAAAAAAAGAAAATAATACTTTTAAAGTATTCATTACATCTGTGCGATATATTATATACGTTAAACAACTTTTAATTTTTTTAGCTTTTAGTTTTTATTTACGAATTTAAAAAAAAGTTTTTATTCTAATTTTAAATTAATGTAACAGCATATACCGTTACAATATAAAATATTAATAACATATACTGAAAATGTTAATGCAATAATCACACATATAAAATACATTGAAAGATATTAATCACCAATTTAACATTATATCATTTTTGTTCAGCAACTGGAAATTCATTCATGTATCTAGAATCAAAGTCTAACCACTGTTATATATATCAGCCTTATTTAATGCTTTAAATAGCCAAAGAATTGCAAGGACTTTTTTTTACATAAAATTATAACAAAATTTGTTAGAATTATCTCATCATTAATAAGAAATAAGAAATTACTGAAAAATTTAAGTTAGAGAATGATATATATTAAACAGTTTTGGAGGATTTTTTTTTTTTCTATTTTAAAAGATTTTAAAAATACAATTTGAGAATTTCGTCTTAATATACATGACAATTATTTAATTAATTATGCAACAACCCCTTATGAATTGTAGTCATCAAGAATTTATGCCTTAAATTTAACCAATGTGAAAATGAATTGTCTAAAAACATAATAATGAGTGAGAATATATTTGAAGAATTTACATTTGTTTAAACAATTGAATATTATCTAAAGCAAATGAAATGTAAAAAATAAATAGAATTAAATTAATTGTTGTTTTAATGTTTTTTTAAAAATAAATATATTAAAGTTTTATATTAAATATAAATGAAACATGCTTTTATATTTATAAAGAACAGTTTTTTTTATAAATACTTGTTTTAATTTATAGCTGAGAAATACTAAATTTGGATGTTAAAATGGAAAGATATATGCTAGAAATTGTAAAATGGGATTGAAAAACAAATTAATGAATTTTAAATCCAGACTGGCATTAATAATATTATTTAAAAAAAATAAAATAAAATGGAAATGGATTGGATATATATCATGAAATGATGATACTCAAGTGACTAGGACAGCTTTTTCTTAGATATTGAGAGATAAACATTTAAAAAAAAAAAAAGAGTTAAAATAATATGATCAAAAAATTTGGATTCTTATGGGAAACAAAACCTTACACTGGATACTTATTAAAAGTTGTAAAGAGATCATTGGTCAGTAATAGCCTATCAATACTTAATATTGATAATATATATTCTCTCATATTTATATATTTACATTTAAATTAGCTAAAGTAAAGACAATGATTTAAATAAATATATATTAAATTTTAAAGGAGTTGTAATAAATTAAAAAATTTAATGAAAAATAAAATAAATAAAACCACCAATCTTGAAAAAAACTGTAGAAAAATAATTTTATTTTTACAGGTACTGTAGTACCTTGTGCATTCAATCACCTACAAACATCATGCATGCTGGGAGGATTTTCCTGTGTTATTAAAAGTAGTCTTCTTGCAACAAATTGTCATATGACTGTTGGATCAGGACCGTTTCATGGTTTTTATCAAGCATTTGAGGTAAAACTTTTTATTTTTTTAAAAAAGTTTAAACTTTTTGTTTTCATTATTATAAATAAATTTAAATCTGTTATTTGATAATCATCCACAAACAAAGAAGATAATATATACAAATGTAAAAAAGATAATAAAAAAGTCAAAGTACTAATATTATAGATAGTTGAGATTTTTTAATAAATCACTTATGTATTTTGTTTATTTTCTTTGAGGTTTTTGTTCACTAAATGCAAAATATTATATTAATATGTCTGAGGATATATATTGAATCTATGAGTTTACCTACATCTAACTGTTAATCAGTCTATTAAAGTTAGTTAAAATAAATATAATTTTATTTTTTTAAAAATTAAAAAGTACAGATTATACTAAAGAATGTGGAATTTCTTTTAATGCATTTTTACAACATGTATTTGCATCTTATGCATAACTAACATTATTATCTTAGTTGCCATTCGTACATAAATGAAGAAGATATTAATTTAAAGATGAGTTTTGCAATTACTTAATAAATCAGTTTGTGAAACACAAATACAACTACATATATCACATGCTGATTTTTAATTCATAAATGTAATATCTTGTGGAGCTAGCTTCTAACTTCTTTACAGTAAACTTTATTTTTGAAAGATTTTAATATGTTGCCTAATTATAGTTCCCAATGAAAATAATCAATATTTCACTTCTTTAGATTGATTTTGAGGTAATCTTTGTAATGTAAATGATGTTTATCTCTGCTATGAAATCATGTTCAAGTTCTCCATAAAATAGGAAGTCTATTATTGTGCTTTAATTTTACATATGAATTCAACAAAATTTGCCTTTATAATAATGGATTCAGTAATATCACATCCAGAAGGCTAAAGAACTTAATAATTAGTCTTATGACATTTTCATTATATTTTTAGAATCTTAAACAGCATTCTTAAATGAAATTTTTCTAGTGCCTTTATGTTACTTCAATAGAAGTTTCATGTATTACATTCATACAATAAATTGAGCAAAATAATAGCTCTCTCTATATATATATATATTGTACCTATATTGATATAGGCACATATAATTTTATCTAAAATTATATTATTAAAACAATCTTTCGTTAAAGAGAAACATAAAATTAAATGTTGAGTTTATTGCAGCTTGTTTTCGAAAAGATAAGAATTAAATAGTTTTCTAGCGTTAGTTTTTGAAATAAAAAAGCTACAATTAATTAGTCAAAAGGGGGGAGGGGGAGTCTTGGTTTGAGAAATGAAACTAAGGGTTATAAAAGGAAGTAAAAAGTTTTTATTAGTATTCGTAAAAATATAATTTAAAAAAGTTAAAACATACAAATCTCTTTTCATTCAATTTTAATTAAAGAAAAAATAATGTTAAAACTAAATAGTAAATTGTATTAAAAATATATGTGCGTATATATGTACATTTGTAAATATATAAAATGTATGTGAAAGTTAAAGAAGATTATCATTAAAAAACACGGCAATGGCTATTAGATATTAATTAATATAAAACAATATGTTTTTGCATGGCTATTACTAATTAAGCAATCTTTCAAAACACGTTTATCAAATGATTATCAATTCGACAACAGATCTTTGCCGGAGATACGAGAAAGACAACAAGGCGCAGGTATAAATAGACCTTTTTTTTTATCGGACAATTGAGTTCCACAAATTAATTGAGTGAGATCAGTCACAAAGTAATTGAGTAGTGCAGTTCAGAAATTAATTGAGCAGTTAACAAACAAAATGCAGTGTTGAGAAGATCTTGGGAACGCACGTTTATCTCCAGCCCAGATGTCCGAGGAAAACAGCAGATCTGCCCGTGAAATAATGTCAGCTTAACATCTTAGAAAATCTCCGTTAGTATCTATTTGTCTCCGATAGTAATAATCGTGAAAATCAGGAAACTCTGCAAGGAAACGTCCCAGCCAGCTGGAAGCATTCATACTGGAACCATTCATACTGGAAGAAACAACAAACAAGAAGAAAACAAAGTGTTAAATCTACGTTCAAAATCCTAGGTAAAACATTTGCTTATTTTCGTTTATTCTGTAATAGCCATTGCATTTCATTAATTCGTGCGAATCCTCCAAGAGTCTAATTATATGAACTCGATATCATACATAAATGAACTATTGATATGTGTGTGATTAAATTTCAAATGCTATGTAGTCCTTTATTATCATTATTATGTGTGTGCATGAGATAATATGTGCGTGGTCATTATATCAATATTTATTAGTTAAATTAGAATGTTTTGTTATTAAATCTATAGGAATGTTTAAACTATTTAGAAATGTTAATTTAAAATATGCGTGTGTTTTATTAGAATTATAAAATGTTTAAATTTAGTAAATAAATGTTAGTTAATAAATTATCTTTAAAATTAAACTATATTTGTCGGTCAATTCTTTTTATCAATTCTTTTTAACAAATTCTTTTATTAATTCCTTTAATCACTAATTAAGTATAATCTATTAGTGATTACAAACAGCTGAGCTAGTCGTGGATTTAGGCGTTGAGTTAGTGGCCATTGCTTAAAGTGCGTTATTTGTTCATCCTTGAATAGATAGCTGGCGCCCGTGTTTATACACAAACAAAAAAAGTGCTTTGAACTTGGTGTTGAACTCAACAGTCGAGAAGAAGTTATGTCCTGGAAATGTAACGTTAGTTATATACTTTATAGCTATCGTTTGGGCATACATACTCTCCGAGTATGTTCTTCTCTGCCTAAGAGACCGGTGATTCAAATACACATATCGAAAACGGTTCAATATATATATGTAATTTAATTGTAATAGTTAAGTCCCTGTGGCAAACTATTTTATCTTTTAAGTTGTTAAAAATTATTGGCAGCTCATGAAATTTTTAAGCAAACAAGGAAAAAAACAAGGCATTTCTAATTTCACAACCACATAACCACTTTATTATTCCATATCAGCCATTATTTAAAAATCTAATGTACTTTTTATTTTGTTGTTAGATCAATCTTTTTATTTCAATTTTTTCATGTGATGAAGTTGGGAAAATACATTTATTTTTTATATATCCGTAACTTACACTCATTGTGATAAATTGTTAAAATAATATTTCTTTTATTATTTTGTTATATTTTTCTGCAATAAATATTTATATGTTAATTTATAAAATTCTAAATGAAAACAATAAAAATTTATTCACCCATAAGAGAAAGCAGAATAGATAAACATACCATGCTCAAACAACTATTAATTATGCAATAGTCAGCAGCTCCAATGGCACCAGTTACACACATTAATAAAAGCAAATGAATCTCTGTGGAATTTGCTGAAATTCACCAAATGTGATCTTCCTGATACTGCTATAATTAGCAGCGCCCTTGAATAGAGTCTCGAGTACTATTTAAAATAATTCTTTTTAAAAATGGTTTAATTAGTTGTATTTACATAATAATTATGGAAAATATTGAATGATTGTTATTATTGATAGTTTCAAGCACAAATTTAATAATTAATTATTTTCTGGGGGTGCTGCACCATTGCAGTACTTAAGGATTAGCCACCACTATTAAAAATACTGCAGGAAAGCATGGAAATGTGTTTGCATCTTAACAGTTAAGTTATTAAAAATTTTCTTTCATTTCTGGTTGATAAAACACTTGAGAATTATAAATATTTATTATTAAAATAAGGGCTTTATATATTTCATTTAAAACAAAATTTTGTAGATCATTTTTTGTATTGGCTAGAATAGCACAATCATTAGCATATTGTAAATCTAGGAACCAAGAAAGTGAAGTTTTTTTTTAAGTTTCTAATTAGTTGAAATTAAAATTTTTAACAAAACCTATACTGTATCATGATACTTATTTTATAAATTCATTTATAAATTGTTCTAAAGATCACCATTGCAAAAACGAAAAACAAATTTGGAGCTAGTACATATTTCTGATAGATACTGTGCTGGTCAGAATTGTATGTTCGTCTAACAAGAGCTAGCATCTAGGCAAAAGTACCTCGAATCTAATTATGTGCAAGATACATAAGTCAGGAACAATAATGAATTCTGCCCTCCTGCCTATTTTCCAGATCTATAACATTACGAACAACATTTCTGATGATAACAAAGGAAATTTTATTTATACCCGTTCCGAAGCAACAGCGGAGAAACAAGAGATTTACAGGGAATTACACTAATAGTACTAGGCTTCGAACTCCAACCCCCAAACATAGTGAAATAGCAAAAGTATTAGAATTATACCCTTTATAGTGTTTATTAATAAAGCTAGGGATTGGCCTAGGTCAATGAAAATCAGCTATATATAATGCAATCTAATTAACGATGGGTATGCATAAATAATGAGGCAAAGCAGGTTTAATAATAATTATATAGTTAATAATTTATTAATATTAATAAAATAATGAATAAACATATTGGAATTTACAAAATTGCGAACCTATTTATATAGAGTCATCACTAATATAATTATGGATTTCACTTTGTTAAGGCTGATTTGCGCGTTAAAGGAGTTACATAATAAAAGAATATAAATTACAAATTAAATGATGCGCAAATCTGCAATTGTATATTACACTTCAAACAAGGTAGATATTCAATAGATGCGGCTTAATATGCTAACAGAAGAGATATACATTTTACCATATTAAATAACGCGGATGCTCTGATTATTTTTATGAAAACTCATTGACCTTAAATAGATAGATGAAATGTGATATACATCACTTTATTAAAGTTCATTTGAACTACATACGAAAATATTTATTAATCTGAATCATTTATTTCAACAATAATTGGAGTTTAATATGTTTAAACAGAATAGTTATCTAGATTTATTTGATTCTCTTTTTATTATTAGAAAAGATTTACTTAACATTATTTGTTGGCGCGCTCACACTTTCGTAATGAGAGGGCGGGGTAGCTTAAACAAGCTTTAAAATGACATTAACTAATTTTAAATAGAAACGAAAACATGAGACAGATTCAGAGATCATGGCATTATGTCTTACAGATTTAGAATGGGCAAATATAAAACTATTAACGAGAATCGCGGTGCTGATTGAAGTAATAACGTTAGAAATGGTGGAATCCATTTTAGGACGAATGCTTCATCAATAATATGAAAATGTAAAATGTGCCTGGTATGCAGGACAGGTCAGCATTTGAAAGAAGAGGTGGCAATGTGTAAGAATTCCATAGCCTGTTTTCCAATATTATCCTATGCAGAGCTTACCGGCCACCTTGACAATATCCAAGGGTTGGTGCTTCCAAACCCCAATACGCCATGAGAAAAAATCCCGTTTATCCGGGTTTTATGTTTGATAAAGCAAAAGAAGGACATTTCATAACGTTATGTAAATACAGCAACGCGAAATAACTAAATCAGGTTCTTAATCACACTGATATATGAATTAAAGCCCTTATAATTTAATAGGATCTAGCGTAATGAAATGACATAAATTAATCTCTCTCGAAGGGTATGTAAATGACCTTCAAGATTCGTTAGAGTGTCATATATAAAAAGGAAGGATTATTGTTCCCTTCATTAAATAAATATTAATATGCCAACCAGCAATTACTTTTATAAAAGACTATCAGATTAAAATGGCGTGATAAGCAAATGATTGAAAATATAAGAAAAACACATAATAAAGGTAGGTCAATAAATTTACTTTATAGTATAATTTAAAAATAAAATCAATAGCGTAAAATATGGCAGTAACGAAACATATAAATGTAGCAGTGAATAAACTGCCACTAAGAAAATAGGGTAATTCAAAATATTTTCAATCAAGCGAACCTTTAATTACGTAATAAAGCTTACATTTAAGATAAGATATCCCATAATTTCAAGGATAGTTATTCACAAAATTTAGTATCGGTTCGCTGGATTGAACTGTTAGCATATCAAATTAAACAACATGAAATTTATAAAATAAAATAAAAGCGTGCCGCATTTAAAAGATTAGAACCAAGAAAATGTGAAACCCATAGAGAAATACATAGATAAAATTTTAGATTCGTGCATTATCATTTAGAACAGAGAGAGAAAATCACTACCTTCTAGAATGTCTACAATTAATATTACATTATTTTGATAAAAGGGAATTTTACACATAAGTTAGATTTTTGAAAATGAAAGTTTTAAAGAGTTCATATTAGCGGCAAGCTTGTAATTTACCTTCCAAATCTTGATGTCTTCACGTACGTATGGATTTGAATGTGTAGAATTATAAATGAAGAGAACACGGTTAAGCAAGGCAAAGTTCTGACAAATAATGGTCGGCATCTTGAGGTAATTATGATAGCATTTAAATTAGGCAGTCCATAAGTGGAGATGGCATGTTAACATAGCAGAGTGGAAACGATTTTGGAGAAGAACGGGGAAGCAAATTTAGCCCCTCTACTCTGGAGTCATATTTTAAAATTTAAATGGACGTGGGTCCATTCTGCAAGCTATAAAGATGGCAAATCAAGAGAACTTAGCCTAAAATTTCGGCTCTATTTATACTCCTAAAAACCTTCTAGAATGTTCTTTGTTTCCGGTTGATATGGCCGGGATACGTGGCTGAAATACACCTATTGTCTAATTTTAACGATGATGCAACAAGTTCTAGAGAGTATTGTTTTAATCTATTTTTAAAATGGAAATAGATTCAAAAGATATATTTTCCATTAATATTTAGTTTGCTAAGGGATTTTAACTTAATAATTACTTTTTTAAAACAAATCTTAGAATATTCTTTTATTTATAAATTTACGTTTCCGAGTTATTTTAATTACTCTCTAGAACTTTTTTTAGTATTGCGTCAGAAAATAAAATACATGAACTAAAATAAAATATACATAACTATAAAATAAATATATATATGTAATTACAGAAAACATATTTCAAATAATATCGCACACACATATATAACTATTAAATGGGCATGGAAATTTAAATATTTCAAACTTAAAATTATTAAATATTCTTTTATACTAATAATGCTTAATTTATAACCATAACAAAAATAATAACGGAGGGTTTTAAAACTTGTATGTGCGTCCTTTTCACTCTCTAGTGATTTAACACATATATAGATGAGTTTAAACCTCTGATTCAAGGTTTTGAATCACCAGACAGTGAAGCAAAAATATGTGTAATATATTTTCCACTTCAATACCAATTATTTATTTCAAATGTCTCAGATTTTCTAATACCAATAATAACACTTTTTTTTTTGAAACCTTAAGTTGCAATCACATATATGAGGCATCCTGCAAATCTTTTTGATATTTACTGAGTCATATGTCTCAATCACATTTAATAAAAACAATGTATAAATCACACTTTTGCTTATAATAATTTTTTTTGCATTTGTCTGATAATAAAATTCATGTTTACAATATTGATTTTTTTTAAAATAACATAATTTGACTGTGATTTGAGATTATCTGATCAAAAAAATTTTTCAAAGTATTTTTGTTATGTAACAATAATATTTTACAATAATTACTGCAGTATTTTATATCCCTTGTATTTTTATAAATTGGAACATTAGAAACATTCTTATGTCAGATAGCACAACTTTAGGCATCCATATATTCTTTAAAAATACTAATAGTTTTGAATTTAACACATAACACATGACTGTATTTTAAAACTAGTCCAGACTTCTCATCAGAAATTGCAGCCTTCCATTTCTAAATTTATCAAGAACTGTTTTAAATTTATTATGATGGATATCTTTACCCAAATTTAAATCTATAGTTAGGAAGAATATATCATTAAACATTTTATTATCTGAATTCTTAGATTGTTATTGAAAAGGTGATCAAAATACTCTCCCTATTATTATCATATAAAGAGTTCCATCCATGGATTTAGTAGGAATATGATATATATTTTTAATTCCTTGTGTTTTTTCTGTCAAAAGAACGTTTAATATGATCATGATCAGCAAATGATTATATCTTGTTTGCAGTTTTAATTCATCAATCTTTCAAAGACCTCTTGATAATTGCCGAACTTCTGTTTTTAATTTTATATTTTTATAAATGAGTATTCAATGCCTTAGAGACAAACTTTTTCAAATTCACAATTTTAATGTTTAATAATTTTTGAAATTTAGCAGAAGTAATTGCTTCTAAAGATGAACATTAAATTTTTTACTATTAAGCAACTATCATTTTAAATTCTGGAATTAATTATTTATGATTTCTCAAAAAATTTACTTCTGCAAGTGCTAAAATAATGTTAACTTTTTTTCCTTACTTGTAATTCTAACATTCTTTGAGATATGATTGTTCTAAGCATGGATTAAGTTTCTATGCAGTGGTTTTTTTTTCCATCTAACAAAATGTTTGTGATAATTAGTTGATATATTGTGCAAAAATTAGAATACATAGGCTGTTCAGTGAACCAATATCATTATTTTCAATAATTTTGGGCCAAAGTTTACTTTTCTTATCAAAACTTGCATTAAAGTCTCAAATAATAAAAATTTATAATTTTATTGATATTGATGCAAAAACACTTTCAAACAAGAAATATATATATATATATATTTTATCTCTGAATTTTCTAAATATATTATTGGATATAAGTGCTAATAAAACAGGAACAGATACTATTAAATAAAAAAGATTTTTAATATCATTAGCCTTTCTCTTCTTGATAGAAATCCTAAGAATAGAATATATCAAATTAAACTTTCCAATCTAAATCCTACATTAGTTTGTCTTTTTCATTTATGATCTGATCTTTCAACTTTCTTTCTTTGGAATGAGTTTCACTAAGAAAAACTCATTTTTAAATTCCCATGCTTAGTACACTTGAAGAGTTTGCATCAAACACAGTTTTCACCCAGTGCAAGTATTAGTAATCAATAAATGCAAGAAGGTCACTAAGGCTGGTACTAGGTGACATTACTGAATGGAGAGTTTGCTGCTCTTTTAACAGCTTGTGCAAATATAAGAAATGGTGATCATATGATATTTTAGTGAAAATATATATATATTATCATCATTTCTTCTTGCTTTACCACATTATCATTACAGCTATTGACTTTACAACTCTTTCTTCCACTTTAATGAGCACATTTTGAAATTGGGTACATCCATAAGTACTGAGTATATAGTTTATCATTTTTAATAATAAAAAGTCATTATTATTACATAAATTAATTTAGAATTGACTAAGAAGGAAAAATAAAAAGTTGAAACTGTAATTTTGTTTTTAATTGATATTATGATATAAATTGATAAAAATTATTTATTTAAAATATTATATATATACTTATTATTATTTTTTAATTGATATTATAATACAAAGATACAAAAGTAATTTCATTCAATTATTTTTCTTTTTATAATTAATATAAAAAGAATTTGAATTTTTTGTCATATCAGATGTAAATATGTGTATATTTATATAACACTAAAAAGGATAAGTTTACATTAAGAGTTTGTAGAATAGATTTTTGTTTAAAACAATGTCACTTTAATGTGATATTACAGTATAAGTGCAAATGAGTATAAATATAAAAAATATAATATAATTACAGGGCAGCAGTCGACCATTACTTTCAGAAATTGCGACAGCTGTTGTAAGCAAGTTAAAGTCTACAATAGCTTCTGCCACAAGGTAAATTTGTTTCTATGCATATATATATATAATATATAGCTTTTAAATTATTTTTTTCTTTGTTTATTATCTCTATTCCAACAAATATAAAGATAATTTATTTCAGCTATATATTTTTTGTAGTTAATATAAGAAGAATTTGAATTTTTTTATCACATTACTTTTTATATGAGTAACCAAAACATTGACTGCAAAATAAAAGTATCATTGTAAAATTGTGCACTGTTAATTATTGATGTAGGAGATTTCATATACTGTATTTACAAGAACTGAACCTATCATTTGCTGTTTTTGTTTTTAAAATAAAAATCTATTATTACTATTTTAAATGGTTTTAGAATTAATTACATAGGAAAGAAAGAAAAAAAATTGAAAAGAAAAATTTCTTTTAATTGAGTAAAATAAATTTCTGTAAGTAATAAAAAACATAGTGGTTTCATCAATCTAAGCAAAAAGAGATAGCATATCATATAATAAATTGTAAGATCAGTTTTTGAAGTATTTATTATTTCAAATGATGGTAAGAATCTAAATCTTATCAGCCATCTCAATTAAATTTCAAAGAAAATGTTTCAGAAAAAAATGTCTTTAACATCAAGATTTATCCTGAAGCTACCATGATATCAAATGAGCTCAAGTAAAAGATAGATGGATGATGGTTTACCATTGATCTTACAAATCAAAATCAGGAGCTATCTATTTTTAATCTGAGCTAATCTTTCAAAAATTCAATTTTAAAAGTTATACATTGAAAGCCTACATTGCTATGATTATTATAGAGTCTCAACAAGAATTTTGAAAACTGATGGCATTTGGACAATGGGAAATTAATGTAAAGGAACATAAACCAAATTTTTGCAAAAAAAGAAATTATTTGAATGAATTGTTTGATTTTGAATTAATAAACTAATTGAATACTTTTGAACTTGTGGGTCATGGTTCATATGTTCAATTTAAATGCATGTTTCATCAGAAAAATTCTTTTTTAGAATTGTTTGATAGTGATCTACAAAATTATAGAAGTATTTTTGAAACACAAATATCAGTCCAGTAAAAAGAAACAATAAAAGTTACAAACAACTGTTATTAACAACACACAAATAGATAGCACTTGTTAATAAAATACACAATGTTTTGAGTGGTATTATTGTCCACTTTTCTTCAGGTTTTGCTGGTCTGACCAGTGATGATACTAGTATAGAAGTCAAACTTTCACCTTTAGATTCTTGAATATTCAATTTTAAGGTAATAGTCTAACTGTGATAGATATGAAAAACAAACAAATTTGATACTATTGTGAAAATTTAATGAAAAAAAAAGCCTCATTGAATATTTTGTTTAATAATAATAATAAAAATAATTATGCACATGTAAACAGTTTTAATAAAATAAATAAAATAAAAAAAATCAAGAAAAAGCTATTTATTTTATTATAGATAAATGATGGCAGGCCTTTATCAAGTATTATTTACTTAATCTTGGCAGTAAGAACATGCAAATAATATGTAATATATTGCCTGATAGTTCTTAATTGAAATATTAGTTGAGTTTCTTGAAGATAGAATGAATGTGTATGTGTGAAAGAACTTTTTTTAAAATAGATATTTATTATCACAACGGACAAGATTAAGTCATGGAACTTATTCTCAAGAGGTTGTAAAGTCACTATATAAGGCAACAAAATAGTTGGTGGCCAAAGTTAGAGGATGCTAAGAATCCTTTGTTTGCAGACCCATGCTACTATTTGACGAGAACTTTTTATTTAGGCACTTACAACTGCAGATCATTTTCAAATGAAGAGAAAGTGCATGAATTGAAAGAGCTGTAATATTAAATGAGACATTATTGGGCTTTGTCAAATTAGAAGAAAAGGTGAAGAGACAATTGATTTAAAAAGTGAACACATATTTTACTATAAAAGCCTAAAAATGGGAAACATTAATAGAGATGGATTCATTATAAATAAAAAATTGAAAAACTTCATTGTGGAGATTGATAGTGTATTAGATAGAGTGACAAGATTGGTTATTCAACTTAATAGAAGATAAATGCAGATACAAAAAGTGCTCATTCTGATGAAGAACTACAGATTTATATATAAAAGACTTTTGAGCAGACCAAACAACATTTTTAAATTATTATGGGATATTTCAATGTTAGAATTGGCAAATAATTGAAAGATGAAAGTGCTGTGGGTAAATTTGGTTATGGTGGTAGATGCAGCAAAACAAAAACTGTACATTATGAATTCTTTTTTTTTGAGAAAAGTGCTAAATGGAAATGGGCATCGAAATGAAGGTTCAGAATTGGATTATATTTTGACTAACAGAAAATATATATTTCAAGATTGTATTGTTCTTAATAAATTCAACACAAGAAATGTAACATACATGTTAATACAAGATTAGAGAGATAAAAATTATTAAGAAAAACAATATTCACAGTTGATATTGCTAACCTTCAGAAACTTTGCAATGAATTTAAATTAAAACTTTTGGTAATGTTCTGAACTATCGTGTCAGCTGCTTGATGACATTGATGCTAAGCAAAAACACACAGATATAACATCCCAGGCCAACGATTCTATATAACTATTGACTTTATTTTTGGAATAGGAAATAAAAGTAAATTATATTACATATTCTAACCTGTTATGTTGTTAAAAATGTTTTAACGTTTGTTGAACCATTAAAAATATTAATTTATAACTAACATTGCCAAATGAAATCATGTCATTCAATTGTAGTATTCATCTAATCCACTTAAAGTAAATAATTAGAGAGGATTTGAACCAGAACCTCCCTTCTAATTACATCTAGTTTAAAATTTATCTACTATACTTGTATTTAAATATTTTAAGTTAAATAGTGAAATACTATTATTAAACAAAATAATTTCAATTAGTAATGCAGTTTCTAATTGATATTTTACTTGATTACATTATAATTGAAATTTGTAAAATATATGGAGAATTTCTGTTAAAATTATCAATATATATATATATATAGTGAGTTCTTAATTTATATGAGAATCATATATTTTAAAACATATCATGTAAATATAATTAAATGTATAATATTCTAGCTTATTACTATCATCATATGTCACTTTTTTGCTATGAAAGTCATTCTTCAATCAAAAAATATTAGTTAAAGAAATATTTATATATTAAAAAAATAATATTTAAATATTAAAATGAAGTCAATCTTTATTGAAAGAAAGAATATTTTAATATCAAAATGAGTCAATCTTTATTTAAAACAATTTAAAAATAATGTTATGTATTTATTTGAATATTATTTATTAATTGATGTGATAAATTAGATGACTATAAATTTGTTTTCTTTGTTAAAAAATGTAACAAGTTGAACAGGTTACAACCCAGTATTTCCTATTTACTACAAGAATTGTTTATTATTAAGATATTTTTTTGTTGTTGTCATTTATTAATCAATATTAGCTGATTGTAAAATTTTTTTTTGGTAATTAGAAAAGTAAATGTACCATTTCAAGAGATTTCATTCTTATTATTTATGATGGTTCATTTTCAACATGGATTGTCTATATTAATCATAATCCAATTATGTTTAAATAAAGTTGAATAATAAAATATTGTTGTAATTTATTTGTTATTAATCAAATAAGGACTACTAAACAATTTCTTTTATAGTAAATTGTTCATAAATAGTGTAAATAATAGACTTTTATTATATATATATATTATAGTTGTTTATAATTGACTAATTATAAATTTTTACAATGCTTGATTTTTTGTTTTAATTTGGTACATACAAAACTCAACCACTTTATAACATTTGCACATTTAATGCTGTATTTGCTTCAACTAAATACACAGAGTTATTTTAAAATTGTATATTTTAAACATGTATTAGTTAAAATGATACCATGTCTACATATTCAATGGAGTTGGGCTGGATATATTGTTAGAAGAGATGATAAGAGATGAATAATTAAAGTTTAGGTTAGATCCCAAGAGATTATAAAAGACATAGAAACAAGTTATATCTGAAAGAATGAAATAAGGGAGTTTGCTGGTGCTTTGTGGAGAAGAGAGACTAGAAATTAGAGAAACTGGATTAAATTTGGAGAGACATTTATTCCACAGTGGATCAATAATAGTTGAAAATAATGATGTTGATATATATATATACACATAAGGAATTGAATGAAAATAAACCAATGTCAGAAAACATTTTATTCTTAAGCTTTTTGACAGTGAAAGTAGATGTATATACTTGTATTTGACTGCTTATGGAAGTTGGTCTGCTGCCATTCAATTACTTATGTGTTTGGTAGTGTGTTTATTAAATATTTATATTAATTTGAGTATTTTCATGGATAAAAGATGATTTATCAAGATTATAAAGATGATTGTTAATTATGATTTAATGGGGAACTCTTATGTATAGTTTAATAACTTTTAATTAGATTTACCAAATATCTGAAAGAAACACTGCTCTATTATATTTTCTTGCTGAGCTATGTGAACATAATATAAAGTTTTTCCATTAAAGTACAAAAATATTAGCTACTTTTCAATTTAATTTTTTTTTTATAGAACTCTTTTATTTGTTTGCTAATATTTATTTTAATAAACAATTTTTTAATCAGATTTACATGTCATAGCAAAGAAATAAAATAGACCACCATTTCTTTCAAGTAATTAAAAACCATATACATGGATTATCCAGTCAAATAATCATAAACAATCGCATATCTATAAACTCAACTGAAAAGGAATGGTTTTGTTTTAAACTTGCCCTGGAAATTAATTTTTTACTTTTCATCTAAATTACAGATAATAAGGTGAATAATTATGAAATATATAGTTTCTTCTGAAAAAAATATTTTATCAAAACTTTGAGTGGATTTGAAATGACTTGTATTATGTATATATATGTATTACATAAATTATTTTGTAATAATTATTTTTGTTATTTTTTTAGAGATGAATAATTATTATTTCAATTGTCAGCATTGTTATCTAAGTGCTTTATTATGATTATTGTTATTATTTTTAGTGCCTGGTTTAATTTAGGTGGCAGAAGTTCAGATGATAATCAAGAGAGGAATAAACCAAAAATTGAACAATCAACACCTCTTCCTATTAGGTAGATTTTTTTTTTTAAAACAAATTAAATTTTTTTAATATTAGATCAAATTATGTCTAAAAAAGGTTATAGATTATATATTTTTTATTGTACTGATAGTATAATTTATCACTGCTTTTCGTTTTTGATAAACATGTTTTTAAAATTTATTCAATTGAAAATAGCATAAAAATTTGAAATTACAAAATAATATAATACCAAAAAATGTTCAAAATGAACAGACACAATGACCTTTCAAGGCAATGAATACTTTTCTGATGAATTATAATTTTTCATAATATGATACTTGTCTTGTCTTCTTCAAGGGAAGTCAAGTCTCATCTGATAAAATACCTATTTGTCATTTTTCTTGCTATCTGAAATATTCTCAGAAATCTTTGCAAGCACTTTAATTCAAAAGCATTGGTAATTTTTCTGTCTTACTTCTTTTCTGTTCATCTTAACATTCATAATGAGCCATACAAAATACTTTAATTTGAATAATTCTAATATATATATTTTTAAAAAAAAAATATTTCCTTACATTTTTTTGCTCTATGAGTGCAATTCGCCCTAGATGAATTTTTCATCTGATGAATTCCTTGTTCTTGATGAATGATTCTAGAAGGCAAAAACTATCAATATCTTCAATGACAATAAGGTGTCTCTGTTATCATAATTTTTCTTTATATTTTAGTCATACTTGATATTTTTTAATTCTATTCATTAATTATGTTCTACATGATTTATTTTACCATTTGTAAAATTGATGAAGAAAATTGATTTTATTGAGTAAAAATAGTAAATATTTATATAAATAGAATTTGATAATTTGGTTATTTTTATTTGTTCTGCTAAAATATATATATATATAGAGTGTTTTAGTAGGGAGAAATGTTTTTTTTAATTTCCTTATCATAATTTCAAATATGTTATTCTTCAATAATATTAAAGTGTAAATCTTTTTTTATTTTTTTATATTAATCAAGATAAATAAATTAATATTTTAAAAGTTTTATTGGCATGTTGTTGCTGTGCATACGCATGGTGAACAGCGCCATCTAGTGGACAGAAGTTGCGTCGTCTGCTTTTTGGCCCCCTACTCTGAATATTTTCTGCAATTTTTGCAGAAATGACGTCTCTAGCAGTGGCAGGACAGAAAATAAGAAAGCACCGTTTTATTATATTGATGCTTTTTAATTTTATTAAAATTTATTTCCAACTTATAAAAATCTTCTTATCTTTTTAAGTATAGTCTTTTTATACATTTACTCTTTATCTTATTTCTTTTTTTTATTTTATTATTAAATTATTGAAGCGTTTTGTTAACCAATAATAAATAAACATTAAAAAATAAATATAAAAGAATTTGGAGTTTTATTTTCTAAAAAATATATATATATTATATTTGCTTTTAACAATCATTAAAGAATCACTACTATAATGATTGTTACAAATTAAAAATGTAACGCTAAATAAATAAATAACTTATTATATACGTTTGTTTTTGCAAATTTTTTAAATTTTGGATTTAGAATTGTTTTAAGAATCAGTTAACTTTTAAAATCTTTAATGTTTTTTTAAATTTTATTTAAAACTAATTTTAGATCTTAATGTCAGTCTTCTTTGCATTATTTAATAATAATTTATATATATATTATTCCAATTGACATCATTAAATTATCTGATCATTGAATAATGGATTTTTTCTACATGTCTTACATAAATCTAAGATATAAATAAAATATATTTAATACATTTTAAAAATTAATTTTACTATTAAAGTGGTTAGATAAATTATGTATAGATTTTGTAAAAGATATTGTAGCAGATATGTAAAAATTTATATATTATATATGTAGATGTATGTGTGTGTATATATATATTGACACATAAACATATGTGCAGAGTATTTTTTAATAGGAATAATGTATATTTTTGAAGTCTAGGATTTATTTGAGCAAAAACTATAAATCATAGTAATTGTTTTATAAGACATTGAAATCAAAGAGAAAATATTATAAAATTTAAGATTGTATCTATTTAAGAGGTATTTTCCTAAAGTTGTTTTGCCAGATTTATTGCAAAGTTTATGGAAACATAATCCATACATGGTTAAACATGCAATGGATCTTTGAGATCAACAGATGTTGATTTTATAAATTTTACTTTGCTCATTGTGACAAGAATTCCAAAATCTTTTCATTGATATTCTTCCAAAATCAGCATGATATAAATGAAACATCCATTGAATTCATAAAGTTAACAAATTCACTCTCATAAAATCAGCTCTTAAGTAAAAATGATCCTAGTAGATGTCTTTTTGTTTTTGGATGGCATAACAATTTAATCAGAATTATCAACTGGTAAAGTAAATTGTCAGAACACTTTCTTCAGATCTCAGCATTATTTATATTGATATGTTATTTCTTAAGAATAAGGGATAATTTGGAAAATATATATCTTTTTTTGTATTTTTATGATGAATGGCTTATGTCACTCCTGTATATGTGTGTAAATAAATGAAATAATTGTGTTTATCTTGCTGGATATTAATTTTGTATTTAATTTATAGGCAGACATAAGTATAGTACATGTCTCATGTTTGCATTGTGTTATCTTATGTATAAGGATAGGCAAGAATCTGTTGTTTCAACAGATCCATTTTATCTTTTTTAAGACAGTAGTGATCAAATCACTATATCTTCCAAAAATGATAATTAAAATATTATTTTATTGAATTATTAGATTCATGTGTTTTTTTACATATAAGAAAACTTGAAACATTTTTTGATATGATTTCTAATCTGTGAAAATATTTTTATCAATATATTTATTATTTTGCATCATTTAAAAAATGCAAAATAATAATGTAGTAAATTGTATAAGAAATTTTAGGAAAAATGCAGTTATAAGAGTTTGAGAAAGTAAATATCAGATTTATTATATGGATTTTAGAAAAATGTGTAAATCTCAAAAAATGAATGCACTATAATTAATGATGTTAAGAAAAGGTTATACTTGTTTCTGAGTGTTGAAAAATAAAATATTAAAGTTACTTATTTTAAAGATAAAACCAGACTTAGTCGAGAAAGTATTGCTTTCAATTCAAGAGCAAGAAAGAGTGTTATATATAATTAGCTGTTCTACAAATGATGGCTGTTGTTGATATTGAAGCTGAAAGCTGTTCTAAGAGATTCAAGGAGTTGTTCAGTTTGACTTACAAAGCTCATTGGTAAAAAGATAGAGATCATGTATGAAGAAATAAAAAATAATAATTGTAAAAATGACTACAGAAGTAAATGGAATGCAGTGTTAGTTCTGTGAAAAGGAGATAATGAGAGATTATGGACTAGGAATAATTGATGGGAAAAATTATAAATTGATAAGAAAAATAACATGGCAATAACGAATATTCACTTAAAAAATAACAGGAGAAAGTTTCCATATCACAGGGTCATATTTTATTTAGATTATATACCAAATCTGAATACATTCAGAAATGTCATTACTAGTTATGAGGCACATTCTGGAAGTGATTTAGAATCAGACTACTATTTAATCACAGTGGAAGAATATAAGATCTGAATAAACACTAGCCCTTTAATAAATTAAATGAGATGGCAAGTTAAATAATAATTTATAAGAAAGAAAATATTTAAGAAAGCTACAATACAATTAGTAGGACATGAGAAATGTAAAAGAGCAAAAATGCAAAATGATAGAGAAAAGAAATTGAAAAAAATATAAATACTATAGAATATACAAGTATTTATAATAAGCATAGTGGATTATGACATTCTGCAGCCAAATCTATATAAATATGATCAGAAGAGAAATATTGAATCTAGAGATCAAATGGAATACAATTTGTATGGGAAAGAGCACAATCATATGAGTAAAGCAACAATTAAACACCAAGAATGGTAAATTATTATTGCATATGGTAGATGTCTTGAAAAGAGATAAAGAATACATAAGTGATTTGTATGATAAAAAATTATAAAATTCAATTCATTTATTTAAATGCAAAACAATAGCTTATAACTAGATTTAAAAAAAAAAATCATATAAATATAATGTAAGTCTAAACTAATCAAAAATGCTATTTAAATCTAAGTCTATTATAGAATTAGTTAAAATCTAAATGAAACTGAACTTGATTATATAAAAAGAGTAGCCTAAATAAAAGAGAAAATTGGAATGATAAAGTCTATCATGCATGTGAGACTTAATTAAAAATAACTGAGATTATATCAGATAATATAACTGGTTGATTAATAATTTTGAAATTAAATTTAAAATCTCTGAATTGATATCTAGAACTTACATAAGGATAATCTTTATTATTCAAGAAAACATATTTAGAGAATGTATTGACAGTTGATTGAATTAAACTAATTTTATTTAGAATTAGAATTCCTGATGGTTGAATTGTACTCTATAGTAGAGACAACCGATGAGATGAATAAATTGTATTTTGTATCATCATTGAAAAGATAATTGTACCTAAAGATGACATCCATGGCCTTAAAAGGCACAATAATAGAAAAAATAAATAATTATAAATATTAATGTAATATGTTGCATAATAATAAAGGGCTAATTGGAAAAGCTATAATTGAGATGAATTCTGATAATGCACATGGAATTGTATTACTAAAGGCTAATATAATAAAAGATTTAGTAGAGAAGATTAATTTATATTTACAAATGCAGTCTATGATTCAGAATTGTGAGTGAATGTTATGATTTCTTTAAAAGGAGAAGCCTTATATTGTGAAATTTAATGATTTTAGAGCAATATGTTTAATAGCAAATGCAATTAAGGTGTTAATGAAAATATAAAATAGATTTTTTTCACAATAGATTGTATGGTTTTTAAAGTGGATATTATTTTTAATTTAAAAAGAATCGAGAAATAAATAATATTGACAGAATGCTCTTATTTAGAGTTAAAAGAATAAAAGAGATTATTATTTGTATCAAAATATGAAAAAAACATTTGAGAGAACGAATTGAATGGTTTTTGACCATTTTGAAGAAGAAAGTTATAGGCTGCTATTAAGAAATTTGTATTCAAATTAAAAATGTAAGATTAACTAGTCTTCCTACAAAAATGATATATATATATACACATAGTTTATTCAGCACCATTTCTAATTTAATGCATATGTTATGTTAGTCCATAAATTATCTATTCACCACAAAAAATTTAAAATGCTATTGTTTTTGTATCATGAGTTACAACATGAAGTATGACTGTTTCCCATCTTTATAGATTATCTTCCATGTTCTCCCTGCCATCACTTCTTGAAAAACACTTGAAAATGCTCTTGTGATTCATGGGTTTCACTGCCATACATAATCAAAATTATTTCAAATATTTCCATAGAAATTTTGATCAATCTAATTCAATGTTAACTCATTGTTTCATCATTTTTAAGGTACAAAACACATTATCATATTTTATATCATAACTCATGATCCATATACACTGGCACCTTAAAATTTTTCTGGTAAATACCTAAACTATATCGCTACATAATGCTTGTGTTGTTTCAGGGATGACTCTGTACATATCTTAGAAAAAGAAACAGTCACCAGTCATTCTTTCACTGGAATACATTGTGTATATATCAGGAAGTATATAAGACAAATTAATGCAAAACTAGAGAGAGAAAAATTATTAAGAAAAACAATATTCACAGTTGATATTCCTAATTTTCAGAAACATTTTAATGAATTTAGATTAGAACTTGCAAATCTTTTTCAAATATTAATAGATTTTGAACAAGATTCAGCTTTGAATGAAATTAATAGGAAAATAACTGATACACTTTTAAAAATGCAACAAAGATAGCTGATAGAAAAAAGCAGCAACTGACCAATAAAATTTCTACTGAAACAAGAGAATTTGTGAAGAATAGAAGGAATATGAAGATATATAAAAATGATGCATTAAAAAGGATCGAATATGTTGAATTTTGTAAAATGGTGCAAAAAGGAGTTGATATAAATATAAAAAAAATATTAATAATAAGGTTGATTGTTCTACTAATAAAATTTGGATATCAATACCATATATTTCGAATCAATAAGCAAATTTCATAAGAAAATTTATAAACATATATGTGACATTGCATTTTATGCACCTCCTACATTAAATAAATTAATAAATAACTCTAAGGATAAAATCTCATTTACAAATAAAAATTGCATCATTTATAAATTGATATGTAGGTGTGGTATTGGATATATAGGGGAATCAAGATATATATTCGAGAAAAGAATGAAAGAGCACTTGCTGTTATTAAAAAGCGTTCAAAATACGAAACAAAATTGTAAAGGTAATAATAATGTATCAGCTTCTGTTTTTTACGACTATAATAAGTCATGTATATATGATTTTAATTTCAATTATAATAATGTAAAAATATTGCAAACTGAAAGAAATAACAATAAAAGGAAAATAAAGGAAGCTATGCTAATATATAAATACAAGCAAGATTTAATCAATAGGCAGCAGCAAACATTAAGATCACGGAATTATGGCAAGGTTAACCTTTCAAAAAATTAGTTGTCAAAGATTATGATGCTAGTCAAAAGCACTTCTAAGTGATGATTATATTTTTTGTCCTTTTCAAAATTTTTGATTACTGTATTTACTAATATTTCATTATAAGATTTTATATATACAATTATTACTATTAAATAAAGATATTTTATATTATATTAAGTAATAAATCATAGATTTATACTTTACACTTATCAAAATTATAATAATATGATTGTGCTAACACACATATAACTTAAAGTTATATAAATGATAATTAACAAATTAAAAAGGCTTAGCGTTTTTGTGAAAGTATATTTCTCATAATCATAGTCTGTATGACTCGCTCATTGGAATCACTGTGTATGTACAATATGCAAACTTTATGCAAGTGAGTCAATTAGACCATCTTTTGGATATACAAAAACATGATTCTTTGCAATTAATGGTGAAGGAGACCCACTATGAAATAAGTTTCCTTCACCTTAGGTTTAACATTGTACCTCTCAGTATAAACCATTTTTGCAAAGATGGATTTGAACTCATGTCTGGATACTTTTGATGTTGTGTGAATATTGAACTCCATTCTGGGTTGGACTGCGACTTATTATGCCGGTACTTATGCTGCGACAACCTAATAGCTATGGTGGCTCTGGTTTCACCATAGTATATGAGGCTTTACATCCATTGTAAGGGTATGCAACATTATACATGACTTGTGGGGTTTGATCAGGAGCTATGGTGTCTTTAGTTTGTTAATCAGCCTATTAGTTGAGAAAGGTATGTGAAAACTTAAATGAAACTTCATAGAGAATGTCCTGTAAATTTAAATCTATGAAAAAACAACATAATGGATTAAACGTCTTTCCATTCTTGATAAAGATAATAAATTAACAAAATTTCTGATGATGGTTGCAAATCAGTTGACAAAAATTAAAATAAAATAAAAATTGCATTAAAAAGTTCTAAAGAACTCATATGGAATTGGGCAATTAAGTATTGATGATTAACAAAGAGTTCAATCCATTTTTAACTTTTAACTATTTATATTACTCTATAAGGTAAAATGAGACAAATCATCTATTTTAATTAGATCAATTAGTTGAAATTTTAATGTTCCTTACTATTCTCATGTTGATAAAGTAAAAATATTTGTAATCTTTATAGAATAATTTTAATTTGCTAACATTTGTAAAAAGAACTTGATAAAATAATATTTTTATTGTGATCATCGCAGGAACATATGCATTTAAAATAGTGATCACTTATGATTGTAGAATAAATGAAATAAATATAACTGTAAGTAGTAATAATTATATTTATAAAGCACATTCTCATTACTTAAAGTAATATTTATTAAGGCTATAACCTTAAGACTATGTGCCTGAAAAAAACGACACTCTGCAAATCTTTAACAAATCTCTTGTCTTTTAAATAAATCTTGTGTTAAAGATTTGCAGAGGTCCCTCAGATGCATAGTCTTAAGGTTATAGCCTTAATAAATATTACTATAACTGTAAGTATTAAAAGAAATGCTATTAATCTTTATTTTTATTTTGAATATGATTATCACATTTGATTAATAATGACTAGGGTCAGAATTCAGTTTTAAATAGTTTATTAAAAGATGTGTTTTTGCTAGAATCAAATGATGATTTGTTGGAAATAAGTTAATTTCATATTTTTGAATATTAGTTATGATATTACACAGAATGAGATATTGTTTCATAATTTT
Organism: Epiperipatus broadwayi; assembly: GCA_028023455.1. Classification (NCBI taxonomy): domain Eukaryota; kingdom Metazoa; phylum Onychophora; class Udeonychophora; order Euonychophora; family Peripatidae; genus Epiperipatus; species Epiperipatus broadwayi. The sequence continues at coordinate 3,239,874 of JAQFVV010012412.1, forward strand.
TAAATAATGGAAAAGAATATATTTTTGGATCATTTTATTAAAAAAAGTTAACAATTTTAATAATTAATATGAGAATTTTTATTTTGATTGCAATCAATATATTCATTTTTTAAAATTATTAGATGTGGTTTACCTGATCTTCATCGTCAGGGTGATAGCATTTCTTTGTCACCCAACAATAGTTTAGCAGTAACTACAGATAATTTTGGCAGAGTGATGTTGATTGATGTGAAAAGACGTATAGCTATTCGCATGTGGAAAGGTAAATAGATTCTTTGTACATATTATAGTGAATTACACACACACACATATATATATATCAGTGAACAAATATTAAAATAAAAGTTATTATATTGAAGAGTTTGGTGCAGTTGATGGAGATTTTTATGTTACCCATCTTGTGAATCTTGAATTGTAATAGTTTACAATTCAGAAGTTAGCTATTATATATCACATATATTTTATTTTCACAATAGGCTAATAAAGGTGATTAAATGCTATCATTTATAATATATATAAGACTATACTTTGTCACAATTAGCTGATTTGGCATCATTGATGTATTCAGCTATCATATAGAATATATACCACATATAAAAATCATATAGTACATATGATATAAAATTCCTCAGCAAAATATTAAAGAATGTTTAAACTTAAGTAAATAAATCATTGAAAAGAAATGTTTTCAATTAAATGTAGTTTAAATAACATAGACACATCTATATATTAATTAATGGAACTGAGCTTATAAAGACTATAGATGTTAGTGAGGTAAAGTGAATAAAAGCTTACCTTTATAGCTAAACTTTGTAAACATTATTTGCTATTCAATAATTAACCAGAGAATTAAGCTTGCTTAAATGCAGATTTTATAATTAGTGTTAAAGATCAATGTAGTAATTATTTTTCCAAATTGTTAATAAATTATTATTGCTAAATATATGTGGTTATTCTATTGAGTTCTTTATAAAATGACATCAAAAGAAGCAATAATCAACTTTAAAAGTATTTACCAAAAAGATTTATTTTGTATATCATTAATGAAATCTCTTTGTGTATATAGAATTTTCATTTTCTTTTATAAATATTTATTTTGTATAACATTAATGATAATTCTTTGTATATATTAAACTTTAATTTTCTTTTAGATTAAAATTTTAAATAAATTATTTTAATATGAAGGTTAAGTGTTATGTCTTGAAATATATTGAATGTGGTAATAAGAAAATATCTTTAAAAAAGTTAAGTAAAATTTAGTATTAAGTTTGAAATTTTGACAGTTAAAAAAAAAAGTTATTGGTTATACTAACCAATTAATGAGAGTTAGGAATGAATTGTTATAAGCATCTTAATAATGTTGGATTTATTGAAGTTTGTGATAGAGTTTTACCTTTGGATGCTAGAGTAAATTATTTAAGAGGATGGCATGTAATGATAAATTATCACTGGTAATGTTTTCCTGAAGGTTTGTGATGATAGTGTTCTAGTTGTATTTTTATATTGGACTATTTCCATCATCTAATATGAGTATTAGAAAAATTTAACTTTTATTTAAATATTCCATTCAACTGTTAGTAATAGCATATCAAACAGGTTAGCATATGCACACTAACCTGTTTGATATACTATTACCAACAGTTGAATGGAATATTTAAATAAAAGTTAAATTTTTCTAAAAACATTCAATACTCATATTAGATGACAGAAATTGTCCAATATAAAAATACAAGTATTACTGGTAATGACGATATGTTATTAATTAGTTATATTACTCTGATGCTCATTTGATCCATCCTGCCTTCAGGCAGAGAACTTAACATGTGGATATACATGTATAAATATATAGTAATCTTTATCTCGCTTTTGTTTTATATTTATAGAAAGAAATTTGTTTATCAGTAATAATCTAGAATTTTAATGATCACTTAGAAAAGCAACTAACATAAATTTTTTACATTATTGCAACAGATTGCATTTGGTAAATACATCTGATATTCTTTATAACTTCTCTCCAAATTTTTGAATAAAATATTTTGAGAATATATGTATGTTTAAAATATTAATTTGAAAAATGAAACAAAACAAATGGTGAAGCTATAAGAAATAACAAGACTGCCTATTGGAACTGCATTTTTCTTTATTATATTATTATATAATTAATTAATTTTATTTATATTAATATCATGATCATGTCATTAGTGTGTACTATTTTGATATTTGTCTGGTGATGATTATTGTTTTCAATCTCCTGAAATGTTGTAACCAACTTTAAAGTTGAATGAAATTGTTGCAAATTAGTTTGACAATGAACATATTCTATTTGTATATTTTTTCAAACTAAAATTGCATTATTTTCTGTAATTGCAGTAGTCAAATAAAGTTTTGTGTTTAAAAAAATATTGGCAAAAAATTTTCATAAAGAAAGTCGAGATTAATTGCAACTTTCATTTTCCAGTTTAAAGTATATGATTTATTACATTCAAATATCAGCCTTTCACACTAATTGTGCATACGCTTTGCAAGTGTTAATAATAAATGAATACTTTCTCACCAATACAAGATATAGTATTTATGCAGGAATAAAAGGAATCCTTTTATTCCTATGACTCAAACGCTTATATATGAGCAAATCTGAAGTACTGGCAAAGAAAGCGTGAGGATGGAACAGTCACTTTAAATTACTATATACGATGTCTGAATAAAATTATTTGTTTATTATTATTTTTTTTTATTAGTATTAATTTGATTTTTAATTATTAATTTCCACTAATTTATTATTCATTTTTTTCTCAGTAATTTTTGTGATTCAAGTTTGTCTATTTATTGTTGTTTTTTAAAAATAGATCTGAATATTTTTTTTTTACTATGCTCATCTAAATTAACATTTTAATTTTTCTTATTCAAAATCTATGAATCCAAATTGTTTTTTGATTTTTGATAAATAGATTTTGTTTTTTTATTATTCCCAGAAGTTGCAATTGCCATTTTCTTGCAGCTACTCTTAAGTTGTATGTCTTTTCCAACAATATTAAAATTATTTCCAGATCATGTAATGTGTTTTATGTATTTAAAATCAACTTTCTAATCTTTACTATTATATTAGCTGCTTTGACTTTAATTTTTTTTTTTACTCACCTCACCAGTAATTGGCATTTATTATTATTATTATTGAATGTCCATTATCTAAGAGAATTGAAGATTGATATAGAAAGATTAGCGATAGGGATGGAGATTTATATAGTTGTAAGTAGGATGATCTTTTTTGCAGATGATATCATATTTTTTTGAAAATAGTGTAAAAGATCTGGAATTGTTATTAGAGAAATGTGAAGAAGTAGAAAAAGGTGTGAAAATTAAATTCAGTGAAGAAAAATTAAAATCCTTATATTTAATGGAAAAAAAATAAAACTAAATAATGGAAAATGGGAGATACTTATCTTGGAGAAATGGAGGTGTATAAATATTTAAGTACTTTATTAAATGGAAAAAGAAATTTTATAGATAGTTGGAGATAAACAAATAAAAAATAGAAAGGAATTTATTAAAAATCTTTCATGTATCTCTTATAATAAATATGAGGTGTGTAGAATAATTTGGAAAGGAATAATATTACCTGCTTTAATATTTTGAATTGTCCTTGGAACTCAGAAGTTTTTACATAGAATATAAAAAGAAATATATGCATTGAATGATAAATTGTAGATAGAAGATTAAGGAATGGAATGAGTGATGAAATTAAAAGTTCATTAAAATTTTTATTTAAATGAAAATAGAAATGAAAATAAATTAGTAAAAGTAGTAGTATTATATGTTGGACTATTTCCATCATTTAATATTAAATATTGAATATCTTTAGAAAAAATCAAACTTTATTTAAACTTTCCAAATACAGTCAGCTGTTCATAATCAAACACAGTTTAGTATATAACACAATATTTCAAGTGATATTATTCTCCTTTTTTTTTCAGGTGTTGCTGGTTGCATGAAACTCAAAATTGGAGCTTTAGATTTGTGAATATTGAATTTAAGATAACACTCTACTAACTGATCTATTGTGCCAAATTTGATTTCTATGCTAGAACTCTTCAATGGTCAGATCAGCAATGTATGAAGAAGAGAGGAGAATAATATCACTCAAAACATTGTGTTATGTACTAACCTGTGTGTTATTACTAATAGTTGAATGTGATTGGAAAAATTAAATGAAAGTTTAAATTTTTTTTCTAAAAACTAGATATTTTATATTAGATGATGGAAATAGTCCAACATATAATTACTATTAAAATGCCATCAGCACAAACGTTCAGACAAGTAATAATAAAAATCAAGACAAACAATTATTTTTCATTTATTTATGAAAGAAATTGGGTGCGTAGAGAGTGTATTATAGGAATATTGTTATAAAGATGGGGAAAAAAGAGTAGATAATTTGGTTAAAAAAATATGTAGAGTTGTAGAAAACAAATATAAATTTAAAAAAAGTTTGTTACTATGTAAGAATAAAAATTATATAAAATGTGAAAGGATATATAATAATATTAAAGGGAATTTATTGTTATTTATTGCAAGAACAAGGGCTTTAGATACCAAAAAAAAAATAAGGCAAAAATGGAATAAGGATTTCGATTGTAGATGTAGTTTATGTGGAGTTGGGATGGAGATTACCGAACTCTTATTTTTGAAATAAAAATATTAAAAGAGAATCAAAGTAAATTATATGAAGAGTGAGAAAAATTTCAAGGTAAAAGGAATGAAAAGGCTGTAGATTTTATACATTTTTCTTTAGATCTTTATAATGAAAGATAAGGTTACTGGAATTAAAAAAATAATTTTTGTAAAATGGTATAAAAAAAGAAAAAGAAATGAATCAATACTGGAAAAATGATCGGATAATAATGAATAAGTGTGTATAATGTTTTTTTTTGGGCTTTTATTTTGCATCACATTGTATACTTCTATATTAGATAAAAAAAAAATTGATTCACTTTAACAGATTTTGAAAGAGAATAAAAACTTAATAGTCTTCATTTTTTCAATGTATAATAACTATGACTATTTAAAAATATTGCTATAAATTTGTTTACTCTTAGTAAATGAGTCATTAAAATAATAATTAAAAAATTTATATATATATATATTTACAAAACTATATTATAAATAATAAAATATAGGTAAATGTTATTCTGCATATAATAATTAAAATGTTTGTATGTAAACTAAAAGTATAAAGTTGATGTTAATATAAAAGAAGGAACTAGTGAATGTGTCTGAAGATTAAAGAAAAAGATAGAAAGTATTGGAAAACTTTAAAGAGTTAATGTGCAGGATCTACCTTTTTTGGTAGATAGCTTATTCATATGATATAATATATTTTATTTTATCATAATCATAAAAATAAACTCTTATTAAAATTTTTAAATATTGCATTTTTTGTGAATATACAATTTTAAAAAGAACTAATTATTGATTATTAATCAAGGAAATTGCAATCAGGGTTTTTTATTTCTAGTAAACCTGTCTTTTTTTTTTTTTTAAAAAAAAAAAAATCTGGACAAGATATATGATATTCAATTTATATATATTGATGATAATGCTGTATATTATTTAGTTTAATCTATAGGATTTATTAATTTAGGCTATCGCGATGCCCAATGTGGTTGGTTAGAAGTGCATGAAGATCCACCACCTGATGTAGATTCAGTAGAACATGAACTACATCATCCTCTGAGATCAGCTCTTTTTCTTGTAATTTATGCTCCTAGGAGAGGAATTCTAGAAGTAAGTATAATTTGCAGAGTTGAAAATTATTTTATTTTATAGAACATTTTTATAAAGTATAATTTTTTTTTTTTTCCAATAAAAATTATAAAAAGAATTGTTATAATTTACAAAATTAGTCTTAAAACATTTTTATCTTATTTTATTAGTAATTTATCAAAGTGTTTGACTATGATGGGCAGTCGTAATCAATTCTGGAATTAGAATAATTTTTAAATAAATTTTTTAAAATTCACGTATATATAAAGACTTTCTAACATAATTAAAACATTTTGATAAATGCCTTGCATGGTTTAGTGCAGCGATAGATTATCAGACTCTGGAGAATTGAGTCCTCAGATTAATTCCAGTTCTAGTACTTCCAGTACTCAAACTTCTTATGAATTCTTGAGCAATAAAACTATTCAATTATTTCTTTACATTTATTTTGATAAATTAACAAGGAAAAAAAAAAGTGTTGAAGTTTTATTTTGTAAATTATACAAGAAAGTATATTTAGAATGATAAATTTTGTAGAAATTTAAAATTATCGTATTTATCTACGTCTGTAATGTAACGTAACTTTTAGATAAAATTTAATTTACAAACTTATACTTATTATATGGCATTACATTGATCTTTTATTTTACATTCCACAACTGCATTAGTAACACTAATAATTTTAATTGCATGTAAATGATTTTTACTGCTAATCAAATATATAATATTTAGGAATATAAATACTTCATGGAATAATCATATCCGAATACATTACTAGGACAAATTGCAAGCAGATTCTAAAGAACCATTTTTAAATAAACCTGCAAAAACGTTTTTTCTTTTATATATCAATGCTAATCCATTTTGTCTGGATTGGCATTGATATACAAAAGAGTACATGTATTTACAAATTTACTTAAAAATGATTCTTTAGAATCTGTTTGCAATTTGTTCTAGGAACATATTTGGAATTGATTGTTTTGTGAAATATTTATTTGTATTAGGAATGGTCACTCTGTTACTCTATTCCAGAACCTCTCATTTTAAACTTAAATAATCCATTCTAAACAAATATCTGGATTAGTTTCTGAGAGACGCTTGATCTGCACACACCCACACTCACCAGCTGCTTTTATACAATCCAAACTTCAAACCAAAAAAATTAAAATAGCTGTCTGAGTTTTTTCATGCTACAAACTTATGATTTACCCAATCTACTCAAGAGCTACCTATAATATATAAGTTTAAGTAGTTAGTGAAAAATAGATGATATTGCCAACCAAGTATTTTGGGTTATTGGTCTTCATCATAAGAAACATTGGATTTGCACACATCCAGCTAAAATCTTTTTTTATTAACTTTATATATATAACAATCAATCCTTAAGCTATCAAAAATCTCAACCTGTAGTCAAGGCGACTTCCTTAAAGAACAGAGATGGTACCACCTTTGTTGTTTAAGGAGATTGTCTTGACTACAGGTTGAGAATTTTGATAGCTTAAGAATTGATTGTTATCATCTACATTTATAAACCTATTAAAGCTTTGAATAATTAGCTTTATTGTTTATATATATATTGTAACCGTTCGATTGTTGTCCCAACTACATAACATCACCAAAACATAAGTGCGCTAAGAATTGTAACCTCAATCACCGATCAATTCCCGCTGCATATTATCAGCTATTAAGAGCTGTAACCAAAAGCATATCATGCTATCTATATTATGCACCAAAGACCACAACCAACATCTGGAGCAACTTACCACAGACCAAACCAATGATATAACATAAACTTTTTATGATTTAATTTTATCGCAGCCAGGGTGTACCGCGAAGACCTATCATAGTAGTATGATAGAATACATTAAACAAATTATAAGTATGTAATGTTATTATCTTTCAAACCTTAATTTGCGATTTTCATTGTATGAGACCCGATGGCCGACCATGTACAAGATGGCATAATTTGTGGAATTACATAAGATTATGAAATTTGAAACCATCTATATGATTTCTAATACAAATGGTAGTCCAGGTAAAGCTTTGCAATAAATAAACATAAATACTTGGGTTCTTTTTTTATAGTTTACTATATCACTGAGACTCTTATTATACTGACAAATGACAATTTAAAAACGTTAAGTAAATATATTCAATCATGTCATTATCTGGTAAATATGTTTACAGGTTTAATAATCAATTTATATTGTATACTAGAATCAACTACGCAAAGCTAAAATGATGGAAAAGGTAAATGGGATTTTATTGTACCTTACACATCATAAACTACCAAAGACGAAAAGCATCCAAATGTTTTCTCAAAATATCACTAAACTCTTATATCATGTTGACGATAGTATGTACTTCAATGTATGCTCTATCCAAGGTTTATGATTTCTGATTTTACGAATGACAAATAGCAACGGCACAGTAAGTTTAATTATAAATCAACGTTTATTTACAAATTTATGAATAATAAGTAATTAATTCTAATGTTATAATTAAAGACATAAATAAACAAATAAAATAAATAAATTATAATTCCATCGACTTTCTTCAATAACATATCATAGGTACGGTTTTTAAAAATCTAATCATACCTTATATTTTAATTTGATATAATGAATGTATTGAGGAAATTATACTAAATTCAACATCAACTCATGAAACATTTAATGTCATTTCCAGATTCAATAAATCTATACCGTAAACTTATAACAATATAATAATTTCCGATTTTTTCTTCACTATTGATAACTATGTAATATTAAATACGCTTAACGTATATAGTGAAATTAAAATTCAACGATTATATTAATATTTCTTAAGACTAAGCGCTTTCAGAGCTTACACTCATATTCATAGCCTTTTAACATAGTAATTTATGCAAATCTATGCAATCTTATTTATATTGTCCATCTCTTTGAAATGGAAAAGCATGTGTCTCTCCTGTTTATTGCTTTCAAATCTCTTGATATATACCATGCTTCTTTAACCTTCCTTTTGATGTCATTTCTTTCAGTTGCAATTATCCTAGCATTTGCAGGTTCAAATTCATGATTAGCCTCCTTTTGATGGTCCACAAATACTGAGCTGCCTTCGTTTCTTCTTAATACTCTTTTGTATAAGTATTTATGCTGAGCCACTCTGTTGTTTATAGTGGCCCGAGTCTCACCAATAGTATACTGCACTGCAGTTTGCCTGAGGGCATGCCAACTTGTACACTACATGTGGTGTTGATTGTAGGTCAATTTTGTCCTTAGAATTGTTCAAAATCCTGTTGGTGTTTGGAGGGGTTCGAAAACCTACTGTAAATTCATTCTGCAATTTTTTGACCAGTTTTCTAGCAATGTTAGGAATATATGGCAGACATATGCGTTGTTTTTTGTCCCTGCTAGGTTTGGTTATGTTTTCATAAAATGTTTTAATTCTTCTGTTGATGGTTATTAAATCATAACCAACCTTCATCAGATCATTAATTGCTTTTCCATTTCAAAGAGATGGACAATATAAATAAGCTTGCATAGATTTGCATAAATTACTACGTTAAAAGGCTATGAATATGAGTGTAAGCTCTGAAAGCGCTTAGCCTTAAGAAATATTAATATAATCGTTGAATTTTAATTTCACTATATACGTTAAGCGTATTTAATATAACAATATAATAAATAATATTATATCTGTAGGATTTAGCTATAATGCAATCATTAAATAACGTGAAAATTTAAACTTACATTCAGGTAAATAATAATCAACCAACAGTTAATTATTATGAGGTAACTTGAATAGAATGTCCTGCTACAACACGTGATGCTCTTCCGATCTTATAAGTTATACTTACAAATAGAAGAAGATGATTTAGCAGAATAACTAAAATACTTTGCCCAACTTATATCTATGAAGTAAAACCATATTCCTGTGGATGCATTCATCTACACATAGGAATTAAATAACACTAAACGCTTTGTGGATTTATACACCATCATAAAGTAATAAGTATAATTACACAATTTCGTGGATTAACCACCAGCACAGGAATGAGTGTAAAATACAAAAAATGGCAATTAAGTAATCTGCGGATTAACCACCGGCACAGATTAATGCCTTTTAACATTATAAAACAACATTACTATTTACTTCACATTAAAGTGCAAAATCATCCTCCAGTTATTCTGACTATTCAGAAAACACTAACACTTTAGCAAATGTGGGTTCTTGCATAATAAAATGTTACGCTAATCAGGACAACTAATGTACTAACTTATCTTGCTTAAGATAAAACATATGTAATATAATATAAGTAATATTAGTATAGGAATAGAAATCTGGAAAGACTCACAAAATACCTCATAAAAATTGATACATCTCATAAATTCATTTAGTACTTTTCAAGCTTTTTCGCAAGCGCTATTCTCTTGAATAAGTATTTTATTCAACCCCTATTAATTTAAACTTAATAAAATATAACGTATGAACTTCACATGCAAGTTCATCTAACGATAAAATTAAAGTAATGCATTATTCATCAAATACATAAAATCTAACAGGTGTGTGTGTGTGATATAAATTAAATGTATAGCATATTATAGTTCAATACATGAATTCTAGCAGGTGTGTGTATCACAAATTAAATTGTATAGCATTTTATAACTACAAATATGATCCGTGAAATCCATGTACGATGTGTCGAACAATAAATATACGAAGTAATAGCTACAATTATAGTTGAATTCCATACATGTAATTTTATCCATTTGTATTAGTTATTATAAGCACTATTAGATTAACGATTTTACGTGGCTCACCAAACATGAAACAATTCCAAAACATGACACGCAGAGTATAAATGAAAATGTTTTTTCATAAGTTATTAATTTCTACATTTCTCTATTAAAACTGTTCCAAGTTTATCACATCCATGCTAATATTTATTTATCCACGCTTAAATCTAGGAATACTAATTATAGCAATTAATTTAATCATTCCAAACTGACGATAAAATTAGAAAATAGCTTTGATTAATTATTTGAAGACTGTTTTTATTATCCAAATGGTAAACAAATTAACTAGCAAATATATTACTGGCATTGCAAAGTTAAATATCAATCAATACTATATTTTTTTATTAAAATTATAAACGGAAATATTAAACTATGTTAATAACTTTAACATTTTACTTTAATTTAAACTTCTTTTTTTTTTTAAAAGCAAATTTTCATATTTATAAAACTTCTGTAATTAAAATACTTATTTAATTTTTCCAAATTGTAGAATAATAAATATTTTAAAACATACCAAAATCTTGCATTTATTTCTGCTTTTAAACTGGAAAGCTCCGACATATTTCAAATGTAATATTGGAAAATTATTACTGGCGATTTGATCCACCTGGCTAGCCGACTTGAACAGACTTTTAAATTTAGCAATTCATCTTATTATTAAATACCACTATGTTATTTTTACGTTTATAGAAAACTTTGTGGTAATCCGTTTACTTGTTAACTATTTTAAAATAAGCTTATCATATTTACACCATTTGCCTTTTACCATTTTCTTTTCTTTCTCCCTAAAAGCAACACTATCAGACGATTTTTTTTTAAATTCGCGCTCCTTTCTTTTTTACATTGAAACGCATACGTAATTACTGTATTTATTTTTAATAATTAAATTTAGTTGAACAAATGGTTTTTTTTTAATTCAATGGAAATAATTTTTAAGACCATTTTAAACAAATAAAAATTATTATTATTTTTAATAATATTTTACCAAATTTAATGTGTTGTCAAAATTTTTAAAAAGTTAAACATTTTGATATGAATTAGTATATGGAAAGAAGCAATTTAAATTTATTAAAATAATATAGACAACAAGTAAGGCAAAATATTACCCATTCTCTCTAATAAATTATTTTGAATATGAGAGAGTAATCTGTTCAAAGTGCAAATCAAGCCAATCAAATCACCAAAAGAAGACAGAGAAATTTTTATACCAGTTACATCAATTATTATATTTTATACTAAAATATATGGTTACAATATATATATATGTAAATATGTAACATTTAAAGGTCATTAAATTTCATTCTTTCATTTTTATTAATTGGAACTTAATCATCCTCTAATTAGCAATATTTATTGTCAGAATCAAAAATGGAATTCCATTTCAAGACAAGATTAGCTTTTAAATAAATGAGGAGGGGGCACAGATATAATGAAAAAGTCATATTACTTTAGAACTTTTTATTCTATAGTATTTATGTTTGTATTTCTCCCCTTTATTTGAAAGCTAGAATTATTAAATCATGGATAAACACTAATTAATAAAAATATAAGATAAAATGTCATTAAATTATTAAATTTTTCATATATACCTTTACCCCGCTTAGTGATTGTCTACTTGATGATATTTTGCAATAGCGGTCATCATCAATTTGTACCCACTACTTCGATGTACAATCGATTATTTGCTATAACGATCGGGAAAAATTAAAAAAAAAAAAAATTTTGGCAGCCATCTTGAATTTTGCGTCACTGATGACGTCAGAGATAGCTATATTAAATTCATTTTACCCAAAAGCAAAAGTATATTATTGTAATATGTATACAGGTAATGACTTTGCTGTAATTGTATACACATACAATATTTTATTCATAAAACACTTAAAATATCTGTAATTACTGAATCTATAATACTATATATATCATATATATAATAAATAACACAGCAAATGTTCATCCACTTTTTCTCTTAAAATACGTATATATGTTCTACAATAATATCAACAAATTAAAAATCCTTCTCCTTTTTCTTTTCAAAAACTTTATTTTTTTATCTCAATACTGAACATGTACAGTATACACCTGGGTCTCTTTTTACGCGGACTTATTTAACACGATTTTGAAGTTACGCGATTCGTGTTTCACCGGAAGTGTGTTAAATAAGTCCGCGTAAAAAGAGACCCAGGTGTATGAACTCCGATAATGCGCTATTACTTTAAACAATAAATTTTGCGCATTTATGTTATATTGAAAGTAATAGCACATTATTGGAATTCGACTTTCAACTTAGTAATTTCAATATTTTCAGTGCTTTATAATAGTAAGATTTTATGCAATAATGAAATTAAAATAATGATTTCCACATTTTATGTATACACACATTAAATTTTACAAGATTATAATGTAAATTTGTTCAAATATTGTGCGTGTTAATTTTACATTTTAAATCACATTCTGTTTTTGCTTAAAGAACGTAATCAATTATTAATCATTTAGTGTCCACAAGTTTATTTTTAAAAGGTCAGTAATAGCAGTGGGTGCAATTAAATTTGACAATTAAAAATTAAAATCTGATTTTTAATTGTAATTAACAATTTAAAAATTACTTACGGCGACTTGAAATAATCTGATGTGAAATTTGATTTTTAAACGGAATTGAAAATTAAAGACAAAAATAAGAATTTAATTTTTAGTTGTTAGTTTTAATTAATTTTTTCCCAGCAGTGGGAATAAATGTCTTTTTATTATCATAAGTCTAAGTTCATAAACAATTAATAAAATCACCATCTCAAAGATTAATTACTAATTACGTTGTCAACAGAAAAACATTAACACAACATGAGAGTGCAAACGAACGTGTGTTTCGGCAAATAGCGATAATAATTAAAACGTGTATAAAAAAATGTAAATTATCGTACTGTAAATTATGCATAAAAATATATTATTTTGAATAAAATTAAATATTATAGTTAAAAAAAGTTTGTCTTGTATCAATTTTTTTCAAATTTGAAATTTTTTATTAGTCATATTTTATTTCCTTATTTTTTTTTTTGCGCGAATTTTAAAGTAATTTTACGTTGGTGCTTTGCTTTTACGCGAATTTTGAAAAATCACAGACCGCATCCTCCCTTTTTCAATGTAAGTTACGTCTATTTTTGCACGATTTCGTTTGCGCGTGTTTTCTGAGGAACCTATCTATCGCATAAAACGAGACCCAGGTGTTTATATTTATATAATACAAAACTCCAACGTTTCAACATTGATTTGTAATTAAATTATGTAAAAGAAAGAGTAATAAAATATAGCAGTGGGAGAGAGATATCCTTGGAAATGACTGTATGAAGATAAACAGTTGAAACATTGGAGTTTTGTATTATATAAATACTGTATATACAGTATATATATATGTTCAGTATTGAGGTAAGAAAATAAAGTTTTTGAAAAGAAAAAAGAGAAGGATTTTTAATTTGTTGATAATACTGTATACAAATACTCCAATATATAAATACAGTACAGGACAAATAAAATACCATCATCACAAACTTTCAGGAAAACACTAAATATGAATATTAAACTGCATGTGTGTATTTCTTAAGTACGATATATTATTTTTAGAACACTTGGATAATTATGTAAAAATAGTTATTGATTTTGTAACTTTGTTAATAAACATGTTTACACTCAAGTTGTTTCAAATCAAAAGAAAAACAACATTTTAAAATGCAAATGTCGAATTAGAAAAGTTTAAAAAGAAAAACAGATTGCATTTAATTAATAATCTTTCTATTCGAACGGAGGGGGGGGGGCATTATTACATTACTAAAAATATACAATAAGAAAAATAAACCTAGCAGTATGTTTTAGAAAATTAGAAGTTAGATTTTTTTACTTTTAAAATAAGTTGATTTTTTTTTTTTTCTAAAGTTGACTGCTTTACGATAAGCATTAAGCGTTTTGTTACTGTGGAGTACAGTAATAAGTCTTTATGTTCAATTAAATAATTAATAATTAAACATTGTTTTTTAATTTGAATAATTTCACATAGGTAATAAACATAAATGCATAGTAGTAATATATACTGTAATACAAATTTAAAAAAAAAAGCACTTCAGTATGGATTTTTTTTTTCATTACGATGAAAAACTTCTGTGGAAGAATATAAAAACTTTTAAATTCAAATTTAGTTTCACTTTCTCTTTCTTTTTACTGTTCTGTACTTTAAAGTGAAAATATGCATTTTTTCCCCTAGTGATATAAAACTTTTCTTTTTAGATACCGTATTTAGTCATCATGGTCATGAAAAAATCAAGAAAATCTTTGAGCTTGGAAACCAATGTGGATATTTTACGTCGACTGGAGCCAACCAATTTTTTCCCCATAGACCCCCATTATAATTACGTATTTTGTATACAATATTCTTGCTTAACGATGAGTTTTGGAGGACCAATTGCCATCGCTAAGCGGGGTAAAGGTGTATATAAGTCCTTGAAAAAATTCCCCTTCATTATGTATATATATATATATCATTGTGAGAGAGTATTGTTTATTAGTGAAAGAATGAAAAAATCATATTATTTTAAACCTTTATTCTCTGTAATATTTATATTTGTATCTCTCTCTCTTATTTAAAAGCTAAGATTGTTTTGAAGTGGAATTCTGCTTTTGGCCCATAGAAATAAAATAATAAATATTATTAGCTGGGGGGCTAGTATCTGATTCAGTTTTAACTATTTACTTGATTATTAAATCATGATTGAGTTAACATTTAAAAAATATTAAATATTTAATTTAATATTAAGTTCATGAGAATTTTCTCTATTATATATAATCATTATAAAAGAGTATTGTGTACTTGTTGTTTATTATGGAGAAACAAGAACCAATCTCTCAATATTTAAACTATATATAAGAAATTAAAACAATTTAAGTTTAAATTGAATTTTTTTAAATCATGAAAAAGAATTTGGCCACAATTTTATTTGAAAACAATTTTATCCATGTTATGTGAAGAAAGAGATGATCTATGGAAAAAAAAAATAAGGATGTGGTTATTGCAAATTAAAAAAGTATTCAATTATACTTCAATGGAATACATGTGTGGGATTGGAGATTTTCATATAATTAACCAGTTTATTGAAAAGAATACAAATAATCATCAATTCTTGTTTTAATTTTAGGTAACAATCTTGAAGATAGTTCAACTATATTAAAAATCTATGCTTGTTGTATATGAATTGTCAACTTAGTTTAAGTTGATAATATTAAATATTTATTTTGTTTTAATGTACTGTTGCTGCTATTTATTTCACTTATCTTAATGGTATATTATAAATTTAATATTGCACCCAAGAGTATTTATAACAGATAATGGAAATATACTTATCATTACTATAGAGAGAAGTAAATGTATATTTATTATTTGTTAAAAGTGTTTTTAATTACATTGGTAAATTTATGATATATATATATATTGTCATTTTAATAAACTTAGTTTAGGTATGAGTACTATAAACCATTAACAAAAGGGAGAAAATGAAGTGCTTATTTTATATTTCTGTGAATCATTATATTCCATTTGTGTAACTTGATACATAAAACTTTAAAATTTTATGGAAAAGCAAATACAGTTTCATGTTTAGGGGATTTTTTTTTCATATCTATGAATAAATAAATTACATACACTAATAAGTATTAATTATTAGTACTAGTTATAATTTTGCAACAATTTGTTATGAGAATTTCAAAGTGAATCTGTTGTATATATAATATTTGAATTTTCTTCCAAAATATTTTTTTTAACGATAGTTTGTTTTATTATATTTGAGAAATTGTATGAGAGACTTGAAACTTCATGTGTTGTTGACAAGATAATTTGGTTATATTTAAAACAAATAAATTATTAATCTTAGTATTTTTGAGTTTTTATTGTTTTGGTATTGGTCCTGTTATTTCTTAATGTATATGTCCTTCCCTGGATTAGGAAGAACATTGTTTCTATGAAATTTTAAAAGAATTTGCAATTCACAATAATAGAAATTTAAAATTAAATAAAATGGAATATTTATGGGAAAATTTTACATAAATATTTTTATCTTTTTTATTCTATTAAAGTTAAGTGAAAATGCCAGATGTTGGTTCTTCTTTGACACTAATACTAGGATTAAAATTATTTTTTAATTATAGACAATTTATTGTTTGACATTAGATATGTAATTTTTTTTTTTTCATCATTGTTTTATGTTATCCAATATATATATATATATTTTACTTAAAATTTAATTTTAGCAATTAAATTAGAAATTTACTGGACATAACAATTCTTCAAATAATGAATGCTTTTAGCTTCTTTTTGGAGTTAGTAATATTTAAATTTCTCCAGCATGTTCAATTGCTGCTTCACTTTTTTTTGAGTCACATCTGGATATCTTAAAACATCTGTAATCATAGAATTGCTTAAACTCCATTTATTACATATATAATGGTAAGTGAGAATTCTCTTTTAATAAGTATCGAACAGTAATTAATATGAATATCATATTAACATTAGAATAAGTGATGTCTGAATTATTATTCTTCAGTGAAAATTGCAAGAAATTGTATAGTCATCACTATAGGATAACATGATGTTTGTATAGTCCGAAAACTTAATATCTATGTTGCAAATATACTGGCATATAGGCAGAACACCAATATAAAAAAAAAAATCATAAACACCAGATCAGCCAGTGGTACCATTCTAATGATTAAAGAATATAAATGTATGTAAATATGAAAATAGCATTCAGTGACATACTTATTTCAAATATATATAATACATCAAGGGAATAGTTGAAGCCATTTTTTATTAATATATATAATATTAATCATGTCATTCTATTTGTTTTTTGTTTTTTTTTTAAATCTACAGTATTTATAATAGAAGTCCATTTTTTAAATCATATATAATTTTTTTTCTTTAACTTGGTGTAGTAATATGGTATGTATTACATTATTAATTTCTATTTAATCAACATAGTATTTGTTTTTCCAAATATGTTTTAAATTAAAATTCAATTTAATAACTTGAAAATACTAAAATATTAAGATTTTATTAGCAATATTGTAAATCTTAAATGTTACTTAGTCTTCAACATGAAAAATAAATTTTCAAGATTTATTTTAGTATTTTCAGTGCTGAAAAATATAATAGTTATTCTCTGTCATAGATTTTTGAAAATGATTATAAGTTTCCTTTCTTTCTTCAACTGAGTCTTTTAAAAAATGACATTAAAAAAAATAAGTCTTTTTTTTTTTTACTGTTTTTTATTTCACATTTCAACAAATTTTTGATTAAAAAAAATTCTCATCTTTATCCAATTTTTTTTTTAAGATTTTTTTTTTTTCAGAATTAAGTATTATTATTTATAAATATATTTACTGCATAAATATAAACAAGTTCTTGTTTACATTTGAGCATTTATCATATATATGTATATACAATACATCTTGATATAAGGCTGATTTTTCCCCCATGATTTAGCACTTTCTTTAAATACATATAGTATTGTGTTTAAAAATTCATTTTATTGGATTATGATTGAAATATCTATAAATATTTTCACAGATATGGATGACTCAACAAGGTCCTCGAGTGGCAGCTTTTAATGTTTCAAAATGGGCAAGGTAAATTATTTACATTTTTTTGATCATAGATTTTAAAAAGGAAAAAAAAAATTACTTAGAATATATATATGATATTAATAGTGTATTATGATTGTAACAGCAACTGATTATATTTGGTTCTGTGGAATAGCTAACAAACAGAAAGATGATAGACAAAAATTATATTGCATAAGTTTATCATAATGTTAATATGCAGAGTGGGCTATCAATTTCCATACAGAGGAAAAATAAACATTTTTTTAATGAATACTATTTTATTTATATAATATGCTCTACATGGCTGCTATATTTTCCTAATACATTATGGCCTTCAAGTGCCCCAAAGATAAAAATCAAGTGGGGTGACATCTGGGGATTGAGAGGTTATGGTGACCAATCCAAGCATAGGAATGTATAGAAACTTATGGTCAATCCTTTATAATAATTAGATATTTAAAATGTTTTCATCTTTAATAAAAGCTTTTCATTTTTTACTTATAAGAATGTTGTCAAAGATCTAGCATTAGATTATTAAAATAGTTTTTAATTTGGATTAATAAACAATTTATTGTATTATCTGAAATGCAATTGATTGGAGATCTGTGGGACTGGGAGATTTTTCCTGTAATGATAATTTTAATCTATAACATTTTTACTTGTTAAAATTCATATGTTTTTGTGATGTTTCTAAATATTGCTAATGGGTTGTTTTATATTTATAAATAAATATAATATTTGTTATAAAATTTTTTCCTAATTATATACTTTTATATCTATATACCCAGAATCACATTCCTTACATCATCAAGACCATCTTCTCCAAAGCCTCTTTTGCCATATTTTTCAAATTGCCATAGATATTTCTTTTTTTTTTGGTAGGTTATCCATTAATTTTTTTCCCTTTATCTTCAGAATTTATTTTCACATAACCTTTATAATTCCTTAAATCATTTTTACTTGAATCTATATATATATATTATATTTTTAAATCTCTTTTTCTAACTTATATTTTTTTCATTATTCTTTAAATCTTTATCTTTTTATAATGGTGTCAATCTGTTGTTTTTCTTTTAGTCATTCAGATTCTGTTTCTATATAAGCTACATTCCAAGTAAAACATTGAATACGATATTTTCTTGAATCTGACTTTAATTGTCTATGAAACAACTTTGTTTATTTATTGAAGCCAACCTAATTAGTAAATTTTTATTCTGATTTTTTTTTTGTTGCTATTCTTTCTGCCATTAGTTAACCATTCCCAAATATTAAAACATTAACTAGCTTCTATTCTTAATTTTTTTTTTTTTGTATATATTTTTATTGATTTAATTTTATTTACATATTTTATTCCAGTTTCTATAAATTTCATCAATTCCATTTAATTTTATATTGTTATCTTCACTATCTGTAAGAACTTCTATATCAGTTTTGCTTTCTTAAATGCATATATATATATATATTACTTGATAATAGCTAAGCAGTATTATTTACTTAAAATTTATAAATGATCTCAAATAGTGAAATTATTCTATCGTTGTTACATAGAATCTTTTTTATATTTGTTATTCAAAAGAACAATAATCACCATTTTTTAAACATATTTAATGGAACAATAATCTTCAGATAATATTTCTGTAGCATGTTTTTCAGATAAGGTTTCAAATTTAAGACCAAGCAAACATCATTCGTTTTGTATAGGCGTATAGTGAACCTGATGCCTTTTTATTTTTAAATAACATATTGAATTTTCACAATCCTTGCAATTTTTCTCTAATGTTATATTTATATATTGGACTATCATTTAATATATGGTATTGATTGTCTTTATAAAAATTTAACTTTATTTAAATTTTCAGCATATATTCAACTGTTAGTAATAGCACACAGATTAGTATATGCACAATGTTATGATTCTAATGTATGGGTTATTATTTTAAAGCTAGAATATATAGAAATGGATTCTAATTCTTTGGAATAGAATACAACTGGCAAATGTGTGTGTATATATATATATATATGTGATTTTCATCATTGTTAAGGTAAAATTACATTAATTATTTTACTATACTAAACTAGATACCATCTTTTGGTATTTCAAATAGTAATTATTACTTTTACTTAATCACTAATATAAAGACATTTTCTATGAATAAGTTATTTAATACATCTGATTGGCAATGAGTATCATGTTTTTTGTGTGTTTTTTTTTATTTGTCTGTTTAAACTATCAAAATTATCCAATTATTTTAATAAATCATGATTTTCACTTTTTTTCCAAAAAAAATATCAAATGATGAAAAAAAATCAGAAATTAACTTTCAACATTTCATTGACTTATTATATTATTTTTATGTAAACATTATTAAAAAATTTAGTAGAATTTTAACAGCAAGAAAGTTTAAAAAGTAGTTAAAACTCCCATCCTAATAATAATGAAAATGCTTCATTTAATATAGCAGCCAAAATTTTTAATGTTTAAAATTATTATATATTGACATCATTTTTCTTCCTTGATCTGGCTTTCTTCAGGAAGTAAGAGAATATAGTTATTTTTTTTTATATTTGTATTATTATGTTTTAATATAATTTTTTAGAACACATACATATTTATTTTTATTTTCATTGTTATTATATTGAAATATTTACAAATTTTAATTGCTAAATTAGTTAACCAAACAAATTGATTAAAAATAATTTTAATTTTTATATTTTTAATAAATACATTTATTTGTTTTACTGTAGTAAATTTGTCAAAATTTATTTAAAGAAATAGTTTTTATATCATTTTTTAGGCTACTTTGTCCTGGTTATAAATTATTAGGAGGAAATGGTAATGGCTGGCAAACATACCAGTGTTGTTTGATTGAACCTAATGGAACTTTGAGAATCATAACAGCACCTTTTCATCTGGCACTAAGGTTCACTTTGATTTTTTTATACATATATAGATACTCATTTGTATGTGTGTGCAAATTAATAAAAAAATAATATGGAAAAACATTTGAAAGTTTTTTTTTTTTTACCAATTTGCTATTATATATAGCATTAAAGAAAATGGTATCGTATATTTGTCTTTGTGTATATATATATATATATATTTTAATTACAAAGAAATCAAGTCATATGTCACATAATCTAATTTAACAAGCTTGTATTACAAATGTTATATATAGAGCTCGCAAATAAGCTCTATATATAGCATATATTTTAATATATAAATTTCAGTTTAAGTACCCTATATCTCATCACTTTCAAATATATATGTTTATATTAATGTATTTGAATTTTCTGAAATATTTTTTATTAATATTCTTATGTGTGATTTTATTTCTGATTATGGAGATGATGAATTTTATCAGGAAAAAGTGATTAATAAGCTTATTTGTGTACTCATGACCTGTACATGGTTATTAATATAATATGGGTTTATATTAAAATGTGAATAATGTAGGAAGCTATTATCATTGCTTCTAATGCAGGAATAATATAAAATCACATTAATCAAATGTAATATTCCAAATATTCTATTAGATGGATATTCCTATAAATTTTTATTTTTCTGTAAAAATTAATCATTTGAAATTTGTTAGTTAGAGTGTGAATATAAATCACATTATCCATTGGAAATTGTTCAAATATAATAATTATACTTTTAACTGAATTATGTTTATAGATTTTATATGATGCTATGGTTTTTACCATCCAGAAAAGGAAGTCAAGTAATAAAATCTCAGTATAGTTTATTTCTTCACTGATGCTAGGGTGTCATGGCCTCTAAAATTTTTCAAGATTTTCCACTTTATTAATAAGAAGTTGAAATCTGTTGTAGTTTATTTATATTTTTTCTCTAAAAGTGTTATTGCTTTGATTGATCTAATTATATTAATGTAATTATAGAATACTAGATAGATTTTTAATGAAAAATAAAACATGAAAAAAAGATTTATTACAAATATTTTCACTGGTAATGGTCTCTATAAAAAATAAAAGGACATATAATGTAATAAATATATTGTATTTAACATGAACTGATTGGTCTTAAAGATCTGAGAAATAAAGATGTGATGATTTATTTTTTTGACTTTATATATATATTGCAAAAAAAAAAAAAAACAACCTTTTAAAATAATGCTTAGTGCATTTGTCTGCCTGTCCTTGATTTGGAAGTTGAATACAGGCTGACTAAAATGCAGAAATTTTTTAAGTTTTAAATAGCTAAGGTTCTATTTTCAGATAGCTTACCCATAGTCAACCTAACTAGTTATTTAAAATTTGTTGATAAATGGATACTTCATTATTTTTGGACAAAGGATAAAATGAGGATGGAAAACCATTAAAATTTATATATCATTCAGTTGTTATAAAGTGTTAGTACTGTTTTATCCATTATTGCTTTTCTTTGAAGAGCTATTTGAAAGATCTTTGTCCTGCAGTGGGAAATTTAGACTTTTTTCTCTTTATGAACACATGCAATATATATATATGATGGGAGCTATTCACTAATCTGTGATATAAAAAATTCAGTTTATTTTAAATATAATTACCCTTTCTTGGAATTTACTTGACTAGTGTGTTAACATAGTAGTAGTTGGCCTGTTTATAACTAACATGATACAATATATTTTATTTTCAAAGCATGAAAGATATTACTACTCAAAATTTATATTGGTTTTAAGTAAATCATGTAGTATTAAACTCTTTATATAAGGTAGAAACTATTATAGGTTTATGCATTTTAATATCCTTCTATTAATTATATTTTATTATAAATGCCAAACTATTTAAATTTTATTAAATGCCTAAAGATTAATTATAATTTACCATAGCAGTGTTAAGTTTAAAATTCAGTTTATTTTGGAATATAATTATTGTAGCAATAAAATACATTGCCCAAATTTTTATACTACATATTTCAGTAAAATCAGCTCATAAGGTGTATTAGAAATACAAATCGTTTTGATATATTAATATAGTGGTAACTCATTTGGTATGATAAATTTTATTTTCAAAGTGTGTAATATAAATTACACTATTGCAATTTATATAAAATATTTAACATTAGGTGATTTATTTAAAGACAATAAAAAATACTGCTTTGAATAGTAACATTTTTTTCATTTTGAAAATAAAATACTTCTCATCAAGCCAATATATGAACTAATTACTAATATGTTAACATATTGGATAAGTATTTTAGATGTTTTGGGCTTTATATTACTGAAAGGAACTAATTTAGCTGAAATATCTATATTTGAAAGCTCGGAGTATTTATTTATGTTATGATAATGATTAATTATTTTCAAAATAAACTAGACAGATAATGCTAAGAATAATCAAACATTTTAGCAAATTTTCTAATACCGTTTATTTATTTTAATGACATATTTGGAAGTAAATGATTCATTTTATTATAACATTTTATTATAACATGAAATACAATGGCCTATCCCCTTCTTCTCTCATTCTTTATAGTCACTTATGACTCTTGAATTTAGGACAGATTATTTTCTTCCATGCAAACTAAAATCAACCCAAGGAAGTGTTTATGTGAATTGTCACATTTAACTTTTTTCTTTTATTAGAGCTATTAGCTTCTAGACAAGTTGATCTGGGAACATGAGTTATCACTCCCACTAATGAGGTCAAAACCTTAAGTAAGATGACAACAGGATGAACAGAAAAGTTAATCGTTGATCTAGACTTCGAGACCAGAGCATTAAACTCTACTTCCAATTTAAGGATATCCTGATCACATATAGTTGACTGATATTTAAATTAAATAACAGATCTCCTTCTATTTTGAATGCTTGCTTAGAATACAGGAACCTTGAAACAAAAGCACCCCATTTTACCTTACCAATCATTTAGAGCAGAAGTTAAAAATAGACCAAATTGTTTAACTTCATTTATAAAAAAAAATATAATCTCAGAAACAATTATACATGATTGTTGTTAAATAATTATAAATAAGAGAAAGAGAAAAAAAAAATCTATTTAAATAACTTTTAATGAAAAGATATGTTTTCAGTTCAAACTATGTAGTTCTTCTAAATTGAATTCACTCATTTAAAATATAATGTTATTTGTTATTACTTATTGAAATGAATCTATATCACACGCATTGTACTCTTAATATTTACATAAATCCAGGTAAATATTACTGTTAATCTTATGCAGTCTGTCATGATGGACTTATAGTCATGAGCTTATGAATGATGAGGATACCAAAACAGTTCTTTCCAAAGAAGAAGCAAATCTGATTTATAACTCGTATATTCAGTTCCAAAGCAAGATGATACTATTCAGATGTAAATATAGCATTTTATTGTCCTCCATTGTTGGTTTGAACTTTCACTCATTTCCTTTGGGCATAATGCACCATAGCATAAAAGCACTGTGACATTGTCAGTCATTATGAAGGAAATTCCTGGGAGGAATGTCAGTTATACTAGCCAGACATCATAATGAGGGTCTTACTTATCTTTTTTTTTCAAAAAAAATAAGTCTTTAACCTTCTCACTCTCTTTCTCCCTTTTAAAGCATTTTTTTTCTATTCAAGTCTGTTTACATCTTATTCCAAATTTAGCTTAAATCAATAATGAAACAGGAAGCAAAAATATACTCTTTCTTCTTTTCTTTTTGCGTTAATCTTTTATCAAATTATTGTCAATTGTTTTCACATGTAATTAGACTCATCCAATTTACGAATTTAAATTATTCTTTTCTCCTTTCTCCACCATAATGGAGCATACCCTCCCCCCCCACTAACATTCCAAAGTATAATTATACTTTAGTTAAAAGATGGAAACAAAATTTCAATTAGTTTTTTTATTTAATTAGTTCGAGCAGATTTACAATTATTTTATAGATAGCATTATCAATCTACTTACATTACTAATATATAAATGTTTTATACATAAATTTATAAAGTAAACAAAAATTTTTATAACTAATACAATATATTGCAATATTTTATTACGACATGGTAAAAATTTCATTCATCAACCCTTTCCTGGGGAAATAAAAAAATTTTTTTTTTTTTTCTACTCTCTATTCCTGCCTATTCTTTTCCTCTTTTCCCTTTTCTGGGCAGAACCCCTGACCATCCTATAAGTTTTTTACAATTATCCCATCAATGATCTACTTCTGTTTCTTCCCTAAACAAATTGTTCATGTCAATGTCCACCAAGTTCTCAATTTACTCTTCTATGGACAAGCTATGATTTTCTGCTAAATTGCAATGCATTGCTAGTGGTAAGTTGTATCTGATCATCTTAATCTGATATTGTTTCATTGGATACATATCAAGCACATTTAATTTTGCAGCCTTCCTCTGGAAAAACTGACTATAGCTTTTACCATTCACTTGTAACTATTTTTCTTGCAATATGTGTATGTGATTAGTAGCATTAATAATTTTTTTCTCTCTTCCCCCAACTTATAAAAATAAAAAAAATCTCTTAGACTTTCTAGGTCCTCAAACGGGTTTTCATCAATGTCCCCTTTAAGTGTCCTAATATTAATAAACTTTGCTACAGTCTGCTTATCCCCTCTATCTATCTGTGTATTCCACTGTACCTTTAGTTCTACTTTTACTTTACTTTTCTCTGCTAGGTTTAGATTTTTCCAACTTACAACTTCTTTTCTCCAATGATTGTCCTCTTAATTCTTCCTCTACATTCTTTTCTAGACTTGTATTAGGTTCTTCTACTATCTGGTCCTTTACTGTAATAATGCTATCTTGTTTCTTGGCTTTTTCCCCCTTCATTTCCTTGACATTTTTTGAGGTTTTCAGTCATTACCTTCATTTCTCTTATTTCTTCATTATATTTCTTAAGTACTTCTTTTAATTCAGTGATTGTTTGTACTATGTATTCACATTTTATTAACTCATTTTTAAATGATAACTCAAAGTGTTCTCTTAAATTATTTTTTGTCTCCATTTTCT
This sequence comes from Epiperipatus broadwayi, assembly GCA_028023455.1. NCBI lineage: Eukaryota > Metazoa > Onychophora > Udeonychophora > Euonychophora > Peripatidae > Epiperipatus > Epiperipatus broadwayi. The sequence continues at coordinate 3,266,001 of JAQFVV010012412.1, forward strand.
TTACTTTTTTCAAAATATCCAAATATGACCCCTTGTTCCAAATACCACTTCATCATACAACCAACCTTCCAAAGCACAGATTTTTTTTCTCTTGCTTTTTCTTTTCTCTTTTTTGATTCTCTCTCTCCAGACATTCTATGTTCAGTAGTTCTCATGTTAGAGTGCCAAAATTCCTTTACATTCTTTTCTTTTATGTGGTCGTACAAGTTGATAGGTATCAGCATGAAGGATAATTGGAGGGCACCGCCAGATAATATGCCTAAGGGTCAAGTTTTTATATGAGAGATTTAAAAAGAAAAATGAAAATGTTTGCTAGATTGCAATTTATGGATAAAAATAGTATATAATTGAGTTATGAGTAAAGGGCAGACAACAGGATGGATGGGAAAGATAGTAAGATATGCAGATTTGGATGAAGAATTTATGTCAGTATACTTATACAAAAGGTGGCATGATTGTGTTAGGGAGAATTGTTGAGTATTATAGAGGTAAAGAATGGGATAGGAGAATAGATGCATTAATAAAGAATAAAGAGTTGGAGAGATGGAGAACTAGCATGGAGAGTAAAAAGAGTTTAAATATATATAAAAGTAAATGGAATATTGGATGCGAGTTAATTTATAATAATATTAAGGAAAGTAGTTTACTGCTCAAGGCTTGAACAGGATTTTTAGCAACAAGGAAATATACACATAAATGGAAAAATATGTGTGATTTAGTCTGCAAGTTGTGTAAGAAAGGCATAGACAATATTAGGCATCTGTTAATTGAATGTAAATACCTGAAAGCAGAATGTATTCAAATAATGAAGTCATGAAAGAATAAGTATAAACAAAGTGATTATACAGAAAGTGAATTATTGTTTTTTATGCTGGGTTTGGGAAAAAAGATAAGGGTGATTTAGATATAAAGGCCATGGAGTTGACAAATATTATGTTGTGGAAATGGGATGGAGCAGAATAGAGAAGAATACGGGAAAACTTAGGACAGGGAATGGAAAGTGAAAGTAAAGTGGCTAAGAGATTTTCTGGGCATAGTAACTGTGAGATTCTTGATTCCGTATAAGGAGAAGTCACAGTGCATTGCATCACAAGTAATAAATGTAGAAAGATTAGTGAAAGATGTGGATGCAAAATGAATGATGAGAATAAGTCAGAAGAAAATAAAGGGTAGAAGAAATCATGGAAGAGTTTGTTGGGGATGAATATAAGGACTGGTGTGGTGAAGTAAAAAAAAGTGGTAAATAGGGTTTTAGGTGAGAATATTCAGATGAATAAAGGTAATAGAAAAGTGAGAATTAATAAAAGTGTAAAAGAGTGGGAAAAGCATGCAGAGAATATAAATATGCTATTAAAAACAAAGAAAGTGAATAAGATGTTAATATTTAATGGGGAAAATATTTTTTAAAAAAGAAATTGGCTAAAATAAACAATTATATAAAGAGAATGATATTAAATACTAAATTATTGGAGGATATTAATAAAAGTGGGAGAGATGGGAGTAAAAAATTTTGGAAATATATTAAAAGAAGGAATATAGGGAAGAGAGAAATAGTATTACTAGATGATGAGGAAAAAATATGTAGCTCCAGAGAAGAATTAGAGACAAATGTAATGGACATAGAAAAGATGTTAGATATGAAGAACAGAATAATAACAATCATAAAAGCTTATAGTAAAGGAAATATTAGGTTTACAGAAAAATGAATTGATTGAGTCAGGGAAGATTTTGAAAAGTGGAAAGGCAAAAAGTGCAGATGGATGGACAATAGAGATGATGATGAATTTAGGGAATAGGACAAAAAAAAATCTATTAGCATATTTTAATAAGATGGTACAGAAGAGAGAATTTCCAAATAGCTGGAATAATACAAGAGTAAGGCTATTATTTAAAGGAAAAGATAGGGATCATAGAAAGTTAAACAAATATAGATAGGTAATATAAAATATTTGCATATCTGAGGGCTGGAAGGGTGGCAAAATGGACAGAAAGAAAATAATATAGTGGGAGAAATGCAAGGAGATTTTCAATTATATAGGCATATAGGAGATAGTTTAATTGTAGTCACACCATTTATAAATGTGAATAGAAATGTAGGTAGACGTTATTTATGGTCTTTATAGATATAGAGAAGGCATACGATACAGTAAATAGATTATGGATAAGTTTAGTAAATTTGGGAATGAATGGAGCTTTAGTGGGTCTTATTAAGAGATTGTATGAAAATAATTACTATATGTATCAATTAGAAAGTATAGAATCAATTAGAGTTAAAAGTGGGGTGGGTCTAAGTCAAGAATGCCCTATGTCATCTATTTTGTTTTTTTTTATATTTGAGAGAAATGGAGAGAGAGAGAGAGCAATAGAAAGACTAGGAAGAAGGGTAGAGATACTATTAATAGATGACAAGGGAGTGTAATATTTTATCAGGTCTTTTATTTGCTGATAATATGTTTTTGTGACATAAAGTAAAGAAGATATGGAAGTTATGCTGAAGACATGCGCAAGGGTGGGTAAAGAGATAATAGAGATACCATTAATAGATGGAAAAGGGAGTGTATATATTATCAGATATTTTATTTGCTGATAATATGTTTTTGTGACAGAAAGTAGGGAAGACATCAAAGTTATGCTAAAGACATGTGCAAGGGTGTATATGAGATGGGGATTAAATTTAGTGAAGTAATAATTAAAAATAGTAATGATAAATGCTGGGGAATGGAAAGAGAAAGAGTTTTTATTGGGGTCTATAAAGTTAAATGTGGTGAATAGGTATAACTCTTAGCGAATCATATTAAGTAATCAGAGAAATTGCTTGTTTGAATGGGAGAAAAAATTGATAAATGAAGCAAAGAAAAGAAATGACTGATAAAGAAATGAATAGTGTTTTCATATAATAAATATGATATAGCTAGAATTGTATGGAAGGTAGTGGCAGTATCAGGGTTAACTTATGGTAACAATGTGTTATGTGTTAATAAAGGGGTGTTAGATTGGTTTGAAAAAGTACAAAGAGATTTAGGAAGACGTGCATTACATACAGATGTGCGGATGGCAAAGGGGGCAATTAAAGGAGAAATGGGGGGATGGTCAAGTTTTTATATGAGTGATGCAAAAAGTAAAATATAATTAAAATTCTTTACTTGTATTTTTTTTGAAAGATGTTTGACTACAGGATTTCTGAAGTTATACTTAAACTAAGGAAAGTGAAACTTGGATTTATTTAGCTTAACATGGTTATAAAATTTTGAATCTTTTAAATTTAACTTGGCAACTATCTTGCTAAATATTTTGATTCCAACAAATCTCATGTTGAGAAGAATAAAATTGAGTTTAAAAAACAAAAAAATAAATTTATTTTAAAATACAAAAAGTTGAACATGAAAAGAATTTCACACATATAGCTCTTTATACATTATTTATAGCTTTATAATTTATTTATTTTGTAACTGATTTGTTTTATAAATGTCACTGTAAATTTGTAGGTCAAAATGCGTTTATGCACACATATTTACATCCCAACCATATACATGTTGGTTGTAATTAATGTGAAATTAATTATATTATTTTTTAATATGAACCTGAATAATTATTAAATCAATAACTCTTTCCTGACTATTGTATTTAAATAAAAATATAAAATACTCTTATTTATCTGAGTGAATAAAATGACTTTCTTGTATAAAAACTATTCATAAATTAATAAAAATTGTATTAAATTTGCTAGACAATTTTTTATTCCATACTTATGCTTAATTTATATTCTTATAGCTTGTTGAACTGTGTTTGTAGTAAACTAATATTCTCGATTATTTTATTTTTTTAAATAAAATATACTTAGCAAGTATGCATTTCAAATTTGCTTATCAAGTTTTACCATTGCAATATATACATGTATATATATATATATTGTAATGGAACGGAGTTTTCTCGGTATGCAAATAAGGGTGGTGGGGTTTTTCCTGATGGATAAAGAAGTACTTCTTTGTTGCTCATACTTATGCATATCCTGCACCAAAGAAGTATTTGTTGCTCATACTTATGCATATCCTGCACCATTGAATTCATACCTAGGAAAGGAGAGATTAAGAACAGACTAAATATAAATTCTGCACTTAATTTACTTCATCCATATTGCACTTCATTTCCGCTATTCCGGATTTTGAACCCAGGGAGAATTTGTTTGAACATCTGGTTCAGGTCATATTTGTATCACTGGAGTATGAATAAAGTAAACATATGTTTTCTAATGGCAGTGGATATAAGATCTTGTGTAAATAAATAAAATGATCGTAAATATGTGGATGGATTTGACTAATTAAAATTTGACTACAGAAAAATAAACCAACAATCATATTTTAATATTTGAATAAATTTAATAATCTTATTTACAGTGATTAGTATTTAAATAGAGAAAAATTTAAAACAAAATTGTAAAACATTCATTTAGGCATTTGTGGTCATTCTTTGTTTATACTTGGTTTCTAACATTAACCCAAACCTTGATCCCACAAAGAATAGCCACTCAACATCTTGATCAACCTGTATAATTTTTATACTATATAAAATTGCCATACATTTATATAATAATTTTAATGTTATATTTCTATTTGACATCATGATAGTTTAGGATTCCCCTGTTATGTACAATGTTTTGCTATAAATGATGATGACCATTCATGACATAAATAATGAATAAGATATGAAAAGAAAATATAAAAAAAGAAACAGTTAACACAAGCATTGAAATAAACAAATAAAGAAAATGTATATGTTGCAAATATATCAGGTTTAAATTATATACGTATTAGATAATGTCTTATCTTTTTCCTTTTTATATTGACCAGGTTATTGCGCAACCAAGTATACATCATAGACTTAAGTTGGTTTATTTATATTAAAAATGAAAATTTTTCTTCTTTAGATTACTCATCAAGACTAAGATTGAATTTTTTTACCCCTATATTAAAATAAAGAAAACAAAATTATAATATCTAATACACAAATAAATAATGTAGATGACGCTAACTTTAACTTTGCTTTAAAGTTTATATAGAAAGTGTCCTAATGGTTTGTCCCAATAATCCATGGTGGTTCATTTATGCATACATAGGAACTCGTAAGCATTCTAGAACATCTGTCAAGTTGAAAGTAGCCTTAGAATTGGTGTTTTGAAATGGAGGGTTATAAGATGAATTCATTATGAATCGACTTGATTTTTATAAGTACTGGTATGGAGTGATGGGCCAATTCCATCCCGATCTTGACAAGTCATAGCTCTGTGGATGACGACCTTTTTTCCCCGATGTATTCCTTGCGCTTGGCACTGCATGTTTGTTTTCACTATTAATTATATTGGCTTAAGTAGTTTGTTTTGAATGGAATGTTGTCAATGTCTCTTATTTTATTGCATCCTTTCAGATCTATGTTTTGTGATCTATAGTAGGGAATTAACGATAATTTTAGAAAGTCAAATGCTTCTACTTTACTTATGAAGAGTTTAATTTCGAATTTGTTATTTAGTTATATTGAGTTGTTTACATTTACTCTTGCTTTCTGGATATTTATGTATGACTTTTGACAATCTTGCCATTCAGACTCGATCAACATTTGTCTTCGAATTTTAATTTTAACTCTTTTGCATAGGAAATTTTAGGTTCTTCTGTAGGTAATAGATTTTTTTTTCTATTTTCAAAAGCTCATGGTTCAACTCCAGCGTATTTGCGCTCATTCCTTTACTTCACTGTTTCTTACAAAGCATTCATATATATAATTTGTTAATAAAAATACAAAAAGAAAATTTATATATATATATTTTATTTGATTTTTCTCTACTTTAATATTATTAGGTTTTTTTTTTTTTTGATTGCTTTCACTCATTCGATCTAGTAGGTATTGTTGTGTTGTGCTTGCAATCATAACACATTTAATAGTTGTGATTGTATGTGGACAATTGGCATGTCTGTTTGATAGATTGATTATAAATTTTTGTTTATTGGTTATTTAGATTAGATTTTTAAATGTAGGTTGTAGTTATTGATTTGTTAATTCCTGTGTCCTAACGTTTACTAATCTGGTAACTAATAAATCACTAACATCATGGGTCTTGAACTCGGGTTGGGCCTCATGGTATGTACTAGGTATTGGAGGGATGTTGGAGGTATCCGTAACAATATTGTAGTATTATATTTTGGTACCAATGCTATCATGGTCTACAAAGTATGAATTATTAAAAAAATTTCTTGATTATAAATTTCACAATAAATATGAAGATCAAATGATAGGTGTAAAACCAAGATAAACTTCCATAAAGTCAATGTGCAAGGGGATAATCGTTTTTATTTTTTTTTTAGATTTCAAATATTAGATATTGCATTTCTTTATAACATTTAAACAAACAATTAGTGAATTGTTTTAGGAATGGTTATAAATCTAGGTGCACATAAAATAGTGTTTGTGAATGAATATTAAATGAGGTCATAAGTAGTCAAATTTTACTAAATTGGAATATTTACAACAAATTCAAAATGAATAAATTGTCAACTAAATCAGAAGTTTCTGGTAAGTAGAAACATATCAAATTTTTGTTACATTTACGTATAAATATGTGGACGCAAGTATTGATAATATTTCACAAAATTAGAAAGTGTGCTAGAAAGACTAACACAATAATTTGTAGAAATCTTAAGATAATTAAATGTTTAGATTTAATAAATGTTTCTAAAATAACAGAATATAAAACTTAATGAAAAAACTAATATTGAAATATTAATAATTTTTTTTAATCTAATAATGCTTATCAACACATATTTATCGCCAATTGAGAGAAAAACCGTAGGATCTCACCTGATTATTTATAGTATTATGGAGACATCCTGGAAATCAATTACAAGGAGGGATGCATTGTGGAAAATTTTGACATCATAGGAGAAAACCTATAAATACCAGAAATTAAAATGAGAGATCATTCTATTAAATTTTCAGTGTAGTGTAAGATCAGTTGTGTTTTTATCCAAAATTGCCATTTTTGTACTACCTATCTGAGGATGGTAGGATAGAAAACATTATCTGGGAGTCTGTTTTGGGTCAGATCTCTAACTCTATTTCAATAGCAGGGATACATGTATTTTAAATTTATATAAAATGAAAAATAATGCATTTTTTTAAAAAAAAGTTCAGTTAAGAATATTAGAAATTTGTGACATTGAAATTTTAGAATATCTGACTAAATTTGTTTCAAGAAATAAATGGCTAGATTGTGTTTCTCAAATTTCAAAGGAATATGCTTTTAATATGTATTTCAGTAAAATTTTGAATTATCCCAGGATCTTATCCAGTAAAGGAAGCCATTAGCAAAAGATTATGGAAGTTCCTCAGATATAAAGGAATAAATAATATACTGTTATTGAATAAAAATGATTGAAATAATTTTCTTTAAAATATCATAAGCATGAAAGTGGTATAGAGATTGGAGTATTTGTTTTGACAAAAAGTTACTTGAAGATTTATGTGTACGACTATCAAAAGAATTAAGGAGATTAAAGGAATTCAAAATATACATTTAATATTTGGGATAAATATTTTTCAAAATTGATTAATTTGATTATGATGATTTTAATTTTCAGTAAATATGAATAATAGTGCTACAAATTGTTAAATTTGCCGTTGTTTGCCAGTTCTATTATTGATAAATTTGGGAATGTTCGATATTTGATTGCCATGTAAATTTTATATGAATGATGTAATATTTGTTTTTGTTTAAATAATAGGTTAATAAATTATTAGAGTAGTAAATATAGCAAATCTGATCATATAGCTTCACTAAAAATTCAGTTAGTATACTTGATATTCAATATTTAAAGGTATAGTGTGACAGATAAGTGAGAATGAATACATATTAAATCTTTGTTGGTGGAGAAAGATTGCATTTTGTAACCATTATTTTAAATTTATTTAAAAATATAATCATTTGTTACAAATATTAAAGTCCCTTTCTAGATCCAAATTTGAGTAAAAAACTATCTAGAATAAGTAGTAAATTTTTCAGAATAAAAGTTATTTATATTTGGTTCATCAAATACTAAGTGTTAAAATATATGCTGGAAATTAATTTAAAATTACGAGTTGAGATTTGCTGTTGAGATATAATTTATATACCAGTTCCCCTAGCATGAAAAGTATTAAAATACTTTATTGCATAGGTGTTTGTAAAATAAACCTTACAATAATAAAATTTGAATTCAAACTCAAGTGGATAAAGAAAATAATAAATGTGTAAGTATTGAATTTATAGTTTTGAGATACTTCATTCGATTATATATTCAAAATAAAAGTGGCGTGAAACAATTGCAATCCAGCTCCTTGCCACACATACTGAGAGTTTATACATCAAATGTAGATATAATCAATACACAACACTTCAAAAGAGACAAAAACATTTATCTTTAATATTTATTGTCCTATGGAGATAATTGATATTATAAATTTTTATTTTTAATATTTGTTGTCATATAGTGATCATTTGTATTTTATTATTATTATTATATTGTTTTGTTATTTACTTGAAATAAACAATTTATTATTTTCATTCAAGTATATGATATTATTCTTTAATTATCATTTTGATACCATTTAAGTTCAGGTCAAGATATCATACTACTGTCATTTAAGGTTACTTTACTATTTTTATTATATTTGTTATTTGAATCTAGGAAGTTAAAAGTAGAATGTGTACATAAAAATTCTTGATAGATATATTCATTTGATAGTAGTAAATGTTTTTAAAGAAAAGCCCTGAGATAATCATTATAATAAATCTTAATGAATATATATTAATAGAAATCCTAAGATTATATAGTCAATGAATAAATAAAACAGAATTATATAAGTGTGAAATCATTTAGTAATAAATCAGTGATTGTTGATATATTATAAAAATTATATATTATATTTTAAAAGTTTAGTAATCAATATTTAAATCCCTGAGAAATTTATATATTTACATTGATTATTTATTTTATTTGGAAATCTGGGGTGAGTGCGTTTGTGTAGGTTAGGGTCTTATAAAGGCTCAACCATATGTGAATGCGTCTTCAGCACAAACAAATACAACCGGAAGTGCATTTTCAGTTTTTCTCACTCGGATTTTCGTTTTAGCATAGTCAACCTCTTAATCACTGAATCTCTTCCAAACAAAGTCAGAATACAAGGTTGCAATTTGGCTTGCCCAATGCATTAGCTATCGATCAGCAAAAAGGTTTAGATCAATTGTCTAGGGTTTAAGCACTGTTGTCTGATTCTTTACATTTTCACTTAGATTGAGAGATTACAATATATATGTTGATGTGAATTTATCCATGGGCAAAAAGTGTATTTTCTGGTCATTTTTAAGAATATGTGTAAAATATTAAAGTATGTATATAATATTTTGATGAAATAATATATATCTGGATTCATCTGAACACAGTTGTTATAAAGACATATTGTATAAATTTTACAATATAAGAGCTCTAGATATCCAAATTTTACATGATTTTATATATATTTAAATAAGATAAGGATACATTGTTGTTTTTTTGATATTAATTATTCTTGAACTAGTAAATTTGTTTTTTATATTTCCAAAAAAAAAAAAAAAATTAAAAAAAAAATTAACATAATACAATTATCTAATTTATATAATAATGTAATCTAATTTATATAATAATGTGGGGGTTTTATGAAATGTTTTTTTTTTGTTTTTGTTGGGCCATTTTGATTTTAAATACTGAAGCAATGGATTTGAAATCCAATCCATGCTTCACACCTTCCTATAAGCTTGATTAATATTGTAAACCTAAATTAAGTTTATAGGCCAATATCAGCAGGGTTTTGCATTACAGCTAAAATTAATTACGTTTATTAAATTTGTATTTGCTTGTAAATATTTTCTTTTAAATAAATTCCATTGTAACATTAAATTGCTGTTAAAAATATTACTTGTGAAAACCGTTTAGTCAAACATATATATACGTCAAGCATATATATATGAGAATGCAAAATTCTGCTGAAATAAAACGCTTATTGTATTAAAAGAAATAAGAATGTATTTTACTCTTAAATCTTGTTCAAATATTTAGTATGATTTGATTTTGAGATAAGCCCACCAACATTTTCTAAAAGAATGTATATTTTTAATTAGTTAAGCCCATTCAAGTCAAATTAAAGATGGCTTTCTCTTTCTTTTTTTAATTAATAAAATCCCAAAGTTTAAAGAAAGAAATTTAGAGTAAAAAAGTAAAAGTTATTTTGGAGGGTGTTACTTTGAAACAAAGGAGCATGGGGAGGCTTATCAAGATCTCAGATCATACAAACAATAGAAGGTAGCTAAGAAAAAAAGATATAAAAGGGAGAGAACAAAAGAGGAGAGGCATTCAGATTTTGCTATTGGAAGGTTGATATTCAGATTTTGCTATTGCAAGTTTCATTCAGATCTGCTATTGCAAGGTGCATTTAGATTTCTCTTAGGAGAACTCTGTCAGATTTTGTTTGTGATTTTATTCCAAAAAGTCTACAATTATCGTCTACAAATCATGAAGAAGTTTGAACCTGCTCAAGCTAAAAATCATATAAGTATGATGGATTCTAATATGCTCGGCTAGGCAAATAAATAGCTTTGCCTATCGCCGGGGTTCCTCAATACCAGAAAAATGCCATAGTATTTGCTTAATCGTCATCTGAACTCTGTGCCGTGTCTGGAGGACTTTTTGTGAAACCATGCTACCGATTGCCACTTTCTTTGTCCGGTCGAACACATCTCATCGGATGGATCAAGCTACGCCCGTCGATGGAATATGACCAAGGAATAAGGACGGTAATCATATCTCTCCTCATGAACTATTCATTATGCTACCCTTTTTGTCCATACTTTTTTATAATTGCTTTCTTGAATATTTATGAAATGTTTGCTTAATGATATTTATAATGTAACTGTTTTTATTAGACTAGTTAGATATATGTATATGTGATCATCTATCTAGTTATTTAACCCCTTTTTCTTCACTATTCTTCATTACTCCCCATGTGTAAATATTTTAATTTTATTGCGGTTAAGTTTATTAGTTAATTGTTCATATAAAAATCCCTTTCCAGTTTTATTCATACTTGTAAAATTTAGTACGAGTAAGTTTCCTTTTTTTTTGTTTGCCAATTTGATCTCCTCGATAACGCTTCTTTTGTCCGCCATTAGCTTCTTACGTATGTCAGATTTAGCGATATACACTTTAAATGATTTTAAACTCTATTTTAGTGCAAAGCAATTAGAAACTGCTTTGCGAAAGATTTTTATTATTACACCTTATCGAGCAGATTCGAGTTGACAATGTTTAATAAAACTGGGAAGGAAAGATTTAGACCGCAAGCATATTAATCGGGTTTTCATTGTCTCATAAGTTATTCATTAATTTAGGGGAATAGCGGAGGCCATTAAATCATTATTCTTAATATTTTAAAGTCATTAATTAAATATCTATTCTTTAACTAAAAAGCTTCAGTTTCCTAATTTTATTTTCCTGCTTTATTTTTACTTTGCAATGATCCAGGCACGCAAAACACATTTCTTAGTACTTTTACACACATTTAACTATTTAGCTCCTTAGGATTTCCCGTCCATGTCTCTACCGCTGTTGCTAAGCTTTGTGGCCGGTTGAAAAATAATTTATGTGTGGCTCAGATGGTGTTGTTGGTTCGTAAATTAGCCTCGAGAATAGGCGAAATAGGGCAGAGGTTATAGTATTCTTGATTTAATATCTCGCATATGGGTGGCTTCGAGGTACTTTCGCTTAGGATTCGAACTAGGTTTAACCAGCATACATAATCTGACCGTCACAATACATACATTTACATTAATTATATTTGTCTTGAGAAAGATTAATAATGATGAATTTGTATATTGACATCTCAAATATATCTTAATGAATTGTTCACACCGTTTTAAATTAAAAATATTTAGTTTATGTAAATGATAATTATGATGTGAAATCTAATTAAAGTCTATAAAAGTCTTATTTTGTAGAATTTTAGGTGTGTGTATGTGTTTTTTTATGGTTTAATACAGGGGTCCCCAACCTTTTTGCACTTAAGAGCACATTCTATAATACCGGCTAGGTGGCGGGCATGATTTATTTTTTCAACCAAGTAGCGGGCATACATAATATGAATTTAACAAAAAAAGTGTGTGTGTGTGTGTGTGTGGGAGGGGGTTTGATTCAAACAATTAAAAATATTGAAAAAATATTAACTATTTAGTAATTGGGAATATTTTTGTCATACAAACTATTGTTTACTTTGATCTTTTTAATTCTCTGTGCAAAATGAAAATAGTTCATAATATGATGATGAAGTAAGTGACATTTGTCTTTTTTTTCTATAACAATTTCTGATTCATTCTATAATTCTAATATTGTTATATCATATTTTTCATAGTTCATATTTAAATATATTTATCATGTCAAATCAATGTATTCATAAATTTATCAGTTTCATTGAAGAAAAAAATGTAAATAAAAAAAAAAAAATTTGGTTCATTTCATACTTTCTATACTTTTTATTATTTACCATAATATATAGTGCACCAAAATGTTATGTATAAATGCATTATGAAGTGATATAAATAAATTTCTCATATTAGTTAATTATTAAAAAGTAACAATAAAAAGCTATAGTTCACAGATTGTTACAATTTTGGTAATTAACTAATAAGTAAATATTTTGATATTATTATATGTTACATTATAGAGGTTAGTATAGTGCCTGAATGTTATACTTATTTTATAGCACTTTATTAAAAATATTATATATAAATCATTACTGGGTAAAAATTATTCATTATCATTACTTGCTTTATTTCTTTATATGAGGGTCACAATAATTCTGTAAGGTTTGGTGCAGTGGTAGAGTATTAGACTCTGGAAAGTATGGTTTCGGAATGATTTTAGTTCTGACATTTCCAGTGTTTTACCTTTTTATGAATTTCTGAGCAATAAACCCATTCAATTACTTTAGTGTCACAATGCTAAGTAATGATCAGTCTATAATAAAATTATTTAGAATACCATTTATACAGCAGTATTCCGGTTCAGAATAAGCATCAAATCTTGACTGGTCAACAAGAGATCAGGGATAAAGTTATATTGAAAAGTTTTAATAGATAAATCATAAATTTTTAACGAATATATACAATAAATGATTATAAATATAATATTAAAGTGCTTTTAACTATTACAATAATTGTAAGTAATGTGATTATATCAATAATTGATTATATTAGGAAATCACATTTTTCATAATAACTTTATTTACTAGCACAACCATTTTTTAAATAATAATTTATAAAATATTAGCTTAATATTTCAAAAAGATTTCTCTTTATTTTGATACTATTATTATTGCATTATGGATAGTCATCTTGGCAATAAGATTTGCATATATACATCAAATACATTGGCAAAATAAATTGAATTAATTTATTTTGTGCATGCAAAGAAAGGTTCATAATAGTCAATTATTTAATATTTTTTAATAATTATTACTATTTTTATTTCAGTAATTTATTTAAGTAAACTATTTTAAATATTTCTTTTTTAATTTAAATGAAAATATAATAGAATAAATCAAAGTTAGTAATATTTTTATTAAATCAACAAAATTTAGTATATGAAATATTTTATACTTTATTGTTGCTTTATTACTGCAATCCAGATATTTTTTTTTCTTCTTGTAAATATGTAAATATCTTATGGAGAGAAATTTTTGAATGAATAGAGAGCTCATTTTGGAATAAAGTAATTAATTAGCTCCAAAGATTAATTTGGAATGATAAACCAGGAAAATGAATTTAGCTAAACTCTACTGAAGTACTTTCAGATCTCCATAGAAAACATATTCATATAGAGGAAAAATTGGTAGAGACAGCAAATAATATATCAAATAATTTGAACATTAAATTAAGCTATCATATATTGAAACATTCTCTGATCTTGCTTGGTCACATATTCATATATACAAAAATTGCTACATATATTAAATCTTAGATTGCATTATAGATAATCATTTTGTGAAGTATATCAGATATTTGCATATATACATCAATTATAATGTCAAAATAAAGTGAATTAATTTATTTTGTGCATGCCAAGAAAGATAAATTGGCAAGATGAAAGTCAACGTATATTCAAAGCATCTTTCATGGGCAACTGAGCATACGACTTCATGAGAAAATAACTTTTGGAAGTTTGTGCCATTAGCACAATTGTTGAGAATCTTGTCACAACATATTTTCAATAATTCCATGTATAAGAATAATTTTTTCATCATACTTATATTATTCATGTAAATTTTTAATATACTGTATACTAGATTAGATTAAAATTTTTACAACTATGATTTCTAGTAAATAATTAAAATTATTGAAGCTTCTTTCAAGAAAGTAAGCAAAAAATAATAATCACTTTTTTTTAATATATATGTTTTTTTTATTTAACTTTCAGGATGTAACATTTAATGAAAATTTGCCTTATATTTTCTAAACCTTCTTTTTTTATATACTTTTATTTAACTTAGTTTGTTTTTTTTGTCTGTCTGAGAAATCTTGTCAGTTTTCATCCAATTTTCAATCTAATTGAAACTTTGCGAGCCTATTTATTCCTAATGATAATATATTTTTTAGAATTTGCGAACAGTTTTAGCAAAAAAAAAAAAAAAAAAAACAGCAAAAAATTATTTTTTTAAATTTTATATAGGATTCAGTATTATTTCCATAACTGCCATCTACAAATACTACTATATATAAAAAAAAAAGTTAATTTATTATTCTACATAACAAAATTACTGTTTCCTAAACAAAATAAAAAACAAAAGTAAATTTCAAAGAAAAAAAAGATATCTCTGACTTTGATTTTTTAAAGAAAGCTAACTTTTCTCATGAATTTTTTCACTTAGACAATTACAAAGAATGATTTGTAAAAAATATTTATATATCATACATTACTTGTAAAATTGTCAACTTTATTGAAATTTCTTAATTTTTTCAATGTTATTTTAATATTATTAAATATAGTATAAAATGACATAGCAAATGGCCAGCTAAGCTAGAATAAAGAAGATATTTTAAATTTATGAATTAATGGAAGATTTTTAATTCTTTAAATTAAATTAATTTTTATTAATTTTACTTAAATGAATCAAATGATTTATATTTATTAAATATAAAAGTTATTTTGGCAATACAAATTGACTTTAATTTTATTAATAAAATTTTATTTTGTTTTCTAATTAGTTATAAAACTAAAAAGTAGAAAATAAAAAAACTAAAAAAAAAAACTTTTTAAAGAAATACTTTTATTCACATAATCACACTAAAAGATAAAAAAAAAAAAATGCACTGAAAGATAAAAAAAATTAATTTTCTTTAGCTTTAAACATAATTTTTGATTTTATCTGGTTATTCATATTCTGAATGTCTGCATGCTTTTATTTTGGTTGCATAATATCAATAATTCTGTTAAAACTGAAGAAAATTTATTTTTTACCTTTGAGTGCACTTCTTTTTTTTAACTTTTTACTGTATTTATATAATAGAAGTATTTTTTTAAATTTAAAAAAAAAATTTTTTTTTACTATGAAAATAAGTTGCAATCTATTAGTGATAGAAAAAAAAAATTCAAATAAAAGAGAAACATATAAAATATAATCTGAATTAATTAATTAATGTACAATAAATATATTATAAATAATAAAATAACAGGATGAGTGAATATTTTTAATAATAGAACTGAAAATCTGATGTTTTCAAATTAAATTCTGTTTTAATTAATCATCTCAGTCTAAAAATTTAAACTAGTTCTCATATTGCTATATCATTATCAATTCATAATGTATGTACACTCATTAACAAACATTTATTTGTAACTTTTGAACTGGAATTTTATATAGATAGCTAAAAACTATTTTGACTAGTAATTGATTACTTTAAATTCTTTTGAAAGAAACATTGGCTGCTATATTTTTCCACTGTGTATTTTGAAATCTACCAGAAACTTTTCTGATTTTGATCAGCATTAAAAAATTGTAAACAGACATAATAATGTTTGAAAATATTCATGTATTATTAAACACATATAGGTGTGTATGAATGCATGCTCTCTAGCTCCACGTGTATCCACATATATATATATATATTTGTATATAATTATTTTTATTTTAGTGATAAAAATAGTAATCGTGTTCATGATCTGCAATTGCTTAGGCGATTTAAAATTTTGCTGAAAGAAAATGCAACTAAAAATGGTAAGTACTATATATATATAAAATTTACAGTTATAACATAATACTATATTAAAGAAAAATATCAGCAATATTGTGATTGTAATATTTCAATAACAAATATAATATGAATGGCATTATTAAATAACAAAACAGATAATTGAGATGTTTTGTAATTCATAGTAATTTTGGGATCAATCATATAGAATACATAATTATCAATATTTCAATAGAATAATATTTGCATTCAATTAGGTAAAGGCATTATTATCATCACTTTGAAATTCAACCTATTTTTATTTCTTTGTCTAAATACTTTTAAGCTGTGGGTGTTATTTTTATATTTGATAATTCATATTAAAACTGAATTTTTTGCCAGTAATTCCAGCATACCAGAACATAATCAACATATTGTTAATATATGATACTCTGTTCTTTTTCCGTGAATGTCTTCCATGTTAGTCAGCATTAAGCTTTATAGGTTGCCACTGGCAGGCAGTTCCATTTGCCATGCATTTTCCATCTTGTAGAACTTGTTAACTTTTGGTGATATATCTTAATCAATCCAGTTGAGCACATCTATAATAAAAGTATATTTTTGAGAGCTGTATCTGCTATTCTCCAATAGACTTTTTATAATATTAATGGACAGATTCCATGACACAGAACCATATTGTTCAGTGATATGTAGTGAGGCTAACTTATAGTCTTCTTTAATATGTGCACTGCCTATGAATTGTACTAGTTCAAAGGATGATTTAATAGTATATTTGTCATAAGCTACTTTAACCATTACACTATGATACTTGTGGCTCCATTCATCATTAAACATAGTGACTATTTCTTTTTGTGCAGTTTTATATTAGAGAACTTTCATGAAGGTATTGCAGCAGATGGATATATTTTTAAATACTCTGCTCTGTTACAAGCTTTATTGCAATACTTTCATAGTATAGAGATTATAAACTTGTGTTTCATGGCTTTTATATTATATGAATCCTTTTTTTAAAAGTGTGATTTCTTGATTTATTATGCTGTTTATATTCAATTGTATTCATGATATTGTTTTCATGTATAAAGCTTTTACAGCTAATTATATTTTTATTCCAACTCATATTATTAGGTTTTCTGGAATTGAGTCATTTCTTTAAATATGGTATCTTCATTGATGACACTCAAATTTAACTTCAAAGTCAGCAATAGTTTACAAATGTGGATTTTTCCATGTACTTTCTCTATACTTGGACCACAGTCCATTACAATTCTTATTCTTAGTAGCAAATGGATTTTTGTCAGATTGACAAAACATTTGTCTGAGCTTATTTTTTATTCCAATGCCTTGTTTATTAGCAAGAAACTCTAGTTTATGTTTGACTTAAGGCTTAAGTATTTTGCTAAATCATTGCAGTGTGTCATTATTCTTAATGGTATGTTATAACACTATTATTCTCAGTTTGAGTTTAGATTTGCTTTATTCTATTGATAAATTCTGCAAAGTTTTCTTTCAAGAATATATATATATATTTATT